>JBBBDQ010000745.1:50000-507500 GCA_037127315.1 Ascarosepion bandense | reverse complement strand
CTTGGTACTCGAAAAGAAAAAAGTATTACTAGACACAAAACTTATATAAAAACAACAATAAATTGTTGAAAGAAAAGGTATTACCAGCAATAAATAAAATTTAGTTGGCAATAAATGACCCGCCGAGGTTGATATGCCATAAAAACAAAACAACCAACCAATCAATGAACCCTTTCCAATCAATCCGAGTGCTCTAACTACAAATGGAATTACTGATGTCCTCATGTGCCAGAGTTTTTAAAATTTCCATTTCAAGGTTCTTGTATTTTGGTAGCTTTTTGAAGATCTTCAAGGATACATTACAGTCTGCAAGTTATTGTCATGCTTTTAATAAAGCACGTTTTTTATTGTGTTGCTCAAGATATCTGGTCGGTTAGCTTTGATTGCTTTGTCTGTGTGCATTGAAAAGTCCCACAACATTTTTTACAGGTTCTATCTCTGTAGCTGGGTCTGTGTGAAGTTCATACCATTTTTATTGAGGTTTCCTTCCTTTAAAAGTTGCTTATTTTCCCTTAGAGATATTGGCCCACTCTTATATTCAGTGGGTTCTAACACCAGGAAACCTGATAGAAGATGGTCAAATCTTTTTCTTTTTGTACTTCTTCTTGATCTTTTTTCCTTTTCTTCTTATTACTATTATTATAAGTATTGAAATCACCGCCCTATTGATGATGCCCAGGTATACTGAAAATTATAGCGAGTATTTGAGACTTGTTGCAAATCGGTCTTTTACGATGGGCACCGGATACACCAGGTTCGGGATTAGGACATAGGTGATGATCAAATAATTCACAAATGTAGTGAAATGAATTAGTCTCCTTAACACGCACACTCGCAAAATATATCTATTCCTACGTGTGTCACGCTTTTGCCAAGACTACATTTGATGCATTTTCATTTTTCACTTACCCAGTTTCAAATAAAATTCAGTGGATGGTGATTAAGTAAATCATATTGTTTAGTTTGTACTAATATAGTTAATAAAATATTATTATAAGAAGAAGAAAACGGGGGGGGGGAAGAAGAATAAGACACAAGCGAAAATGAAGGAGGAAGAGAAGACGAAGACGATGAGGAATAAAGAAAAGACGAAGACAAAGAAGAAGGAGGAGGAGAAGACGAAAGAGAAGAGGAAGAAGACGAAAAACAAGACGCCAACGAAGAAGAAAGTAGAGGAGGCGGCGGAAGAGAAGAAGACGAAGAAAGAGAAGCAGAAGATGAAAAAGAAGGAGAAGAAAAAGAAGACGATGAAAGCGAAGAAGAAGAATATGGCACATCATCATATAAAAATATATCGGCTAAAGAATTTGATAAAATTGCAAAATATAAGTGATCTAGCAGTATAGCCCGGCGTTGCTCGGGTGTAATGAAAGCTTTAAAACTGATCCAAGGTCCTGGAGCTCACACTCAGCCAAAGAATATTTGTATGAAGTTTGGTGAGAATCGGATAAAAATTATGGATTTGTATAAAGGACATACAGACAGATAAACAGACACACACACAAATATCTTGCCTTTTATATATATATATATATATATATATATATATATATATATATATATTATCGATTTTCTGCACTATTGTAAGAATTGCAACCTTGAAACTTCTGAATATCGTTTCTTATGTCTTTAAATATGAATGTATCAAATTTGATTAAAATCGGACCACTCCTATAACCCGATTTTTTCGATTATCGATTTTCGATATTTATCGGGGGTACCTCGATACAAAACCTAGCTAAGAACACTCGCAGACGCTTATGGTACAACTGTGTAAATTTTCAAGAAAATCGTTTCAGCCGTTTTGGAGTCTATAGGTAACGGACACACACACACACACACACACACACACAGACACACACACACAGACAAAGTTCCATTTATAAATAAGTTTAGATTAGATTAGATCTAGAAATAGAATTTGCATGAATATCACATTTAAACGCAACCACTATTCAAATAATAAAAATAATAGAACTAGGAGCGATGAAAAAATATAGATACACATTCACAACTGAACACTAATATTTACTCAGTCAACATCCACTGAATTTTATTTGAAATCAAGAAATTAATATAAAATGATCCGTGAATTTTATTCACACGTTCAGCTACTATATTTTATGACTTCAAGTGCTATTATATTGGACACTTCTTATTTGAAATATACGTCCAATTTATATTTATTAACAATCGGTATTACATCTATAATAACATATGATAAACGTCTAAAATAAAAATATTGTAGGTTCATATGTTCTCTCAACATGTCTGTCTATATTTACACAACCAACATGTGTGGGCCAAATGAAGCTTGAAGAACTTTTATAACTCTTCAATAATCAAGACAGTTTTTTTAAATTTGATAACAAAATGACTGCATCTTATAAAAAATTTACAACGAAAATATGAAACTGATTTCAAAGGAGCCTACCAAGGCTTCTACATAAAGAACATTATACATGAAGAATATTATACATGAAGAATATTATACATGAAGAGAATTATGGAGCATCAGATGATCCTTCTAGTCCCACACAAAGAATCGAAAAATGTTGGCTGCATTGAAAAAGACTTTTTAGAAAGAAAGGAGCATTCAGGGCCTTCCTCATTGAATTTAATGGGTATACCACCCACGTCTATTGAACAGGTTAAGAGGCTCATCCCTTGTTCCCTGTTTAGGATGTGGTTTCCGGTTTTCTCTTTTCCAATCTTCTCACTTTGTTTTTTTTTTTTCAATTGGAGTAGATTGATCTGTCTATCGCCCGGTTCACACTCCACCCACGTCTATTGAACAGGTTAAGAGGCTCATCCCTTGTTCCCTGTTTAGGATGTGGTTTCCGGCTTTCTCTTTTCCAATCTTCTCACTTTGTTTTTTTTTTCAATTGGAGTAGATAGATCTATCTATCGCCCGATTCACACTCCACGCACGTCTATTGAGCAGGTTAAGAGGCTCATCCCTTGTTCCCTGTTTAGGATGTGGTTTCCGGCTTTCTCTTTTCCAATCTTCTCATTTTGTTTTTTTTTTTCAATTGGAGCAGATTGATCTATCTATCGCCCGGTTCACACTCCACCCACGTCTATTAAACAGGTTAAGAGGCTCATCCCTTGTTCCTTGTTTAGGATGTGGTTTCCGGCTTTCTCTTTTCCAATCTTCTCATTTTGTTTTTTTTTTCAATTGGAGTAGATTGATCTATCTATCGCCCGGTTCACACTCCACCCACGTCTATTAAACAGGTTAAGAGGCTCATCCCTTGATCCCTGTTTAGGATGTGGTTTCCGACTTTCTCTTTTCCAAATCTTTTCACTTTTACGTAGCCCCCTGCACTTCAATGGCGTTACCGCCTTGCTCGGGGTGATACTATAAAAAAAAATAATCAGAAAAAAGTTCATAAATATATCTGATACTTTGAAAAAAGTTCATGAATATATTTGATACTTTCAATATAAACGAAAATTACAAATTTTAAATTTATGATTTTGCAAACTATTACAGACTCATAGATACGCGCGCACAGAAACACATGTAGATAGATAGATAGATAGAGAGATAGATAGATAGATAGATAGATAGATAGATAGATAGATAGATAGAGAGATAGATAGATAGTACGAACACATGGTTCAACATTGCAAGGTGACTGGCAGTTTTATGCTACCATGAGATCTTCGGACTAATTCTTCAAATCAAACTTGATCAGTGTTGATTTCTGTGTTTGCACAATCTCTACCAATAAACGCTCTATCTCCGATATGGAGGACTCTTCCGCTATAAATATAGCAAATTTTAAACGTACACAACGCATATATGTATAAACGAAGATTAACAAAACTTGGTTATAAACAACCGACAATTTGAAATGATCTGTTTGATCATTACTTTTGATCGATACTCATATTTAAGTTGACATTCTGTTTTTAATTAAACAGTATTATATATTATGAATGACACACATTTTCGTAATAAAGATTTATCGTAAATAATCAGGCCAGTATATATAATATATAATACTGTTTAATTAAAAACAGAATGTCTACTTAAATATGAGTATCGATCAAAAATAATGTTCAAACAAAACATTTCATATATATATATATATATATATATATATATATATATATATCATCTTATTCTAAAACATGACTCAGATTTTCATGCACTAGTCAATCCTCAGGTATGCAACTGATGATTGCGTAGTGCATGAAAATCAGCTTTGTGCTTTAGACGTAGGATAATATATATATATATATATATATATGTGTGTGTGTGTGTGTGTGTGTGTGTGTGTGTGTGTGTGTGTGGGTGTGTGTGCAGCTGTCAAAACATTTAATTACGTTGAAAGGTTAGAAAGGTCAACTCTGTGTTTAAAAATAGTTTTATTCTAAGATTCATGCTATAAATAAGTAATACTTGTGTGAATCAGTTTAATTTAACCTTACACTTGCTATTTTTCAAAAATAATGTGTCACAGATATATATTTTGTTTTTGCGAGAATTTTAAAACCGAAAATTAACTTTTGTTTACAAATCTGTCGATCGCTGAAAATGACCGAAAAATTTAAAAAACAACTCAAATTTTTTTAAACTTATCAATATAATTTCTGTTTGAAATGCACCACAGTATTTTGCTTACTGGAAATTGTAAATTTAATCATTTAGTTTTAAATTAAAATAAAAATAAAAATTTCAATATTTTTTTTTATTTTTAAAAATTAAATTAAAAGTTAGTTATCGAAAATGAGTAGAGGTAACTAAGTTCAGGATAAAAACTGAAATTTTATTCAAACAAGTTTTATACTGAAAGACAAATTATCAAGAAATTGAAGATTTCTAGATATGGGGGTGCAATATTCGTTACGAAGGTAGTTAGAAACTGGCGCAAATGTTGGTAGAAAAAAAGCTGAGGCACTAAAAGTGACAACTACTGCTGAAAATAAGCACTTAATTATAGATTAATACCTTTCTCAAGGGTATTTGCGCGTAAGTGAATGCAATGAATTCGGCTGAAATTCGACTCCCCGATTTCTCGTTCCGAGCCGATATCCAATGCACCACAACGCACATCTGAAAATAAGCTCAAAATTATAGAGAGCTGTTGTATCGCTGAGGTGGATGCCATACACAGAGAATATATGCTGCTGTATTATTCAGTACAATATCCGGTGCTAAACGGATATACACAGAACAATACAATAGTTACAATGACAGACAAGGCAGAACTTACAACACGGAGAGTAGGAGGCGTTAGATTGCAATAGTCACTAAAGTGATCAGTCCGAATATTACTTGAATATTTCACCTCGAATGATACTATTCTTTACTTAAATAGACCATTTCAGGCCATGAGCCATTCCATAATTGAGAGTGCTGAAGGGGTTAGTTAAGTGCAATACATGATACATGTCTCGAAAGAGACATGACTGGCTAAGCAGAAGGTTATCCGGCAGTAGTTTGCCTTTGCTTTCTGCGGTAGGGAAAGGAACGGATTAGTACCTTTCCCAAGGGTATTTGTGCACAATTGGATTCAAGTGGAATTCGAACTCGGCTCTCCGATTTGTCATTCCGAGTCGATATCTATTGCACCACAACTCACATCCGCTGCAGGGGTATCAAGAGTAAAAAAAAAATTGAAGGAAACCGTCGGTCTCAGCTGTGAAAAATCGTCTAAGATCAGTGAGCCTCCGTGGGTGCGTAGCTATTCATAAACCCCTGTTACGAAAGGTGTTATGGGCAAAAAAAAAAAAGCGTAAGAATTGGACATTGAAGAGTGGCAAAGTGTATTATAGACAGACGAAATTTGGTAGTAAGAGGGTAGTGTATATGTGAAGACAAATGAAAGACTGAATTATGAATGTGCAATTTTAACAACCAGGCATGGTGGTGGATATGTTATATTGTTGGAGTGTTTTGGGCGAGAGAAGGCTGGAGATTTGATTCCAGTGAAGGGAATAATAAAAAAATATATTATTCGATATCTAATCTGATTTACGCAGAATTGAAAAAAAATCTTATTTCAACAAGACAACAATCCAAAACACTCTTCTAAATTATGTCAAAACTCAGTCAGTCAGTCAAGTGCCATACGTGATACTCGAAAGAGATGTCTGACTGGGAAGGAGATTATCCTGCAGTAGGTTGCCATTACTTTCTGCGGTTGACTAGTGGCCGATCAAGGCTGTAGAACCCAATCTGTCCTGTTATTTAACCCATGACTTTTACAAGAGCATTTGCGAGTAGCTGAATGCAAGGAATTCAACTGGAATTCGAACACAGCACCCCGATTTCTCGTTACGAGTCAATGTCCACTACACCACAACGCACATCCTTTCAGTCAGTTAAGTGCCATACGTGAAACACGCCTTGGGCGATCATGTCTCGAAAGAGACATGACTGACTGTGCAGAATATTATCCCGCAGTAGGTTACCATAGCTTTCTCTGGTAGACTGGTTGCCAGCCAAGGCTATAGAACCCAATCTGTCCTATTATTTAACCCATACCTGTAGGGAAGAGACGAATTAATACCTTTCCCAAGGGTATTTGTGCGTAAGTTAATGCAATGAATTCAACTGGAATTCGAACTCGGCACTCCGATTTGTCGTTCCGAGTCGATATCCACTGCACCACTGCGCGCATCCGCAAATGTCAAAATTACATCGAGTAAAAAAACGAACAAAACTTTGGATATTATACCTAAATTTCATGAATTCTCTCCCATTGAATTAGAATGGAATGAATTGGATAAGAGAGACCGAATAGAATATTCAAAGAGTCAGAATGAGCTTTTTCAGTACTTGAAGAATACTTGGAAGGGTCTGCTATTTAATTTTTTTAATTGTTGGAAAGAATTTTTAGAATTTTTAAAACAGTAATTAAGCCGGGTGGTGGTTTTATTGACGAAAATAATTGTGATGCTGTTGTATGATTTTTTATGTTTAAGTACTATTTTTTTTAAAGTTATTTATTGTTAAGATAATCTAAACTTATTTATAAATGGAACTTTGACGGTATCTGTGTGTGTGTGTGTGTGTGTGTGTGTGTGTGTGTGTCCGTTACCTGTAGACTCCGAAACGGTTGAACCGATTTTCTTGAAAATTTACACAGTTGTATTATAAGTGTCTGCGAGTGTTCTTAGCTAGGTTTTGTGTCGAGGTACCACCGATAAATATCGAAAATCGATAATCGAAAAAATCGGGTTATAGAAGGAGTGGTCCGATTTTAATCAAATTGAATACACTCATAGACAAAGACATAAAAACGATATTCAGAAGTTTTCAAGGTTGAAGTTCTTACAATAGTGCAGCAAATTTGATATCGATACCAGGAAATCAAAATTTGACTTACATCCATTCATTTTTCTTTCAGTCTACGGTTTCGCTTTAACTGGAAACAACTATTGCTTTTTAGTCTTTCGTGCCAACGTCCAAAGAGTCTGAGCTCCAGGACCATGGCTTAGTTTTAAAGCTTTCATTACACCCGAGCAACGCCGGGCTATACTGCTAGTACCAAATACACTGTAGTTAATTAAATTTATCTTTTACTTCGAAAAATACAAAAATATCTCACTTTAAGGCTGTTTTTTTATAAATACAGGTTTATTCTAAACGTTTTGGCTGTAGTGTATAATCAAGATTCAGGTAGCAAGAATTCATTCAAACATACTTGACTGAATTTGACCGTAAATATATATTTTGGACGTGCAACTGCTTATACGCAAACGGAAAAATTAATAAAAAAAATAAAAGTTTTTGCAGTTCAAGCAATTGCACGTTCTCTCTCTCTCTCTCTCTCTCTCTCTCTCTCTCTCTCTCTCTCTCTCTCTGTGTGTGTGTGTGTGTGTGTGTGTGTGTGTGCTCTTACAATGCAATCCCGTTTATACTCAGAATCGTAATAATATTACTGGATATGTAAAAAGACATGTTGTCACTTACTTCCAGACAATGGCTCCGAACAACTCGAATGTGGAAATGAAAAATAATAGCAAGCAGAAGAAGAAGAAGAGGGTGGAGAACGTTGCTGTAGCCGGTAAGTTTCGGAAATTGCTATTTGTATCCATAGTCACAAGAAGTAATAGAAATGGTCTCAAGATCCTCTCCAAGAAGGTTGAAATAAATAGGAATCCGAAGAAAATTAGAAAGTATAAAGAATGCTATAAATAAATACAATGGAAAGATTTGTGATGGAAAAAAAAGGATTGCATTAATTTAGAGATTTGAAGTCAGTTCGGTTCTCGTCATAACCATAAGGTCGTTTTATGCATGAAAAACAATTGTCATAGTGGAAATAATAATAATAATAATATTATAATTATTATTATTATTATTATTATTATTATTATTATTTGTAGTATTTATAAATACAAAGAAAGTAATATGACAAAAATTACATTAGCAGTTATCTTGCGAAATTCTTCCAGCAAGTTTATATAAAAGGGATACAACATAATAATAATAAATACAGAAATACGGTTATACTACTACTACTACTAATAATAATAATAATAATAAGTCAAACAACATGAAAGCAAAAAGAAAAAATATTCAATAATGAAAGAAGGCAGCAAATACAAACGAAATTTACATTTAGTAGATTCTGTAGAAAACCAAAACAGAAGCCAAGAACCAGCTATTGCGGCAAAAATATGAAAAAAAGCCAAGGATAAAGCACTTGAACAGATAAAACAAAACTGGCAAGACAAACCTCTGCATGGCCAACATCTAGAACGTGCTAATAAACCCAACGTTGATAAAGTTAATACTCATAAATGGTTACGCAAATCTCGATTAAAGTCTGAAACTGGAGGCTTTATTCTTGCTGCGCAAGACCAAAGTCTTCTCACTAAGAACTTTCAGGTAAATATTATGCATAATAGTGTGGATCCGGAATGCAGGTTCTGTGATAAATACCAAGAAACAATAGACCATCTAATCTTGGGATGTTCTGTACTTGCCCCAGGTGAATGTGGGGTCGTCATGATGGAGTGAGGCAGTGTTTGCGCTGGACGTAGTGTATACGCTGTGGAAAGTGTGTGGACAAACACTGGTGTGAACATCACCCAACGCCGGTTGCGGAAATAGAGGATGTCACCGTTCTGTGGAATTACGCCATCTATACAGACAGAGAAATTGGGGCAAGTGGGCCGGATATTGTTGTTGAAAACCAAAAGGAAAAGACTTGCTTATTAGTTGATACGGCTTATCCAGCGGTTTGTGACATGGCTACCGGGGAATTCTAAGAACTGTCGGGATATAAAGACCTGGAGGTTGAAATGGAAAAAATGTAGAAATTGAAAACCAGTATCGTACCAGTGATAGTGGGTGCACGTGGAATGGTAAAAAATGGAACAAAAAAAGAGGAATCTCTGGAGACCCCGGCTTGGGAGATGTGCAAAGGGTTGTCTTGTTAAGTGCACCCCACACGCTGGGGAGAACTTAGTCTCTGTGGCGCTAGGGATGTTAGGGAGATATGAAAAAAACATGAAATGGAGCCACAACACACCACGACCTGTCTTAGGTCTTCCTGCAGACTTAGTAGGTAGTGCGACCATAGCAGAAAGCGATTTTTAATGAAAAATGACATAATAATAATAATAATAATAATAATAATAATAATAATCCAGCGGATTGTAACATAGCAACCAAGAAATTCGAAAAACTGTCAAAATATAAAAACCTGGAAATTGAAATAGATAAAATGTGGAAACTGAAAACAAGAATCGTACCAGTTATAGTAGGTGCACTTGGAATGATAAAAAATGGAACAAAACAACACATTGAAAAAATCCATTGAAACCCCAGCTGAAGAGATATACAAAAAATTGTTTTGTTAAGTACAGCCCACATACCAAGGAGAACTTTGTCTATGTAACGCTAGGGATGTTAGGGAGATATAAAAAAAAACATGAAATGGAGCCATAACAACACACCACGACCTGCCTTAGGTCTTTCCGCAGACTTGGTAGGTCGTGCGACCATAGCAGAAATCGAAATATGATGAAAAATGACATAATAATAATACGACTTGATGGAGGATACACATCATGCAAAATCTCTGCTTGAAAAAAGTGTGTGAAGAAAGAAAAATAAATAATACTGATAATATAACTAGTAATAAAAAAGAACAGAATTGCAAAAACCAACATCGTATTAATAGCAAAAATAAGAACAATAACAACACACCGGCAAGATGGCCTTCTCGATCTTTTGAAGACTAAATCCGGTACCACACATAATTTATCATTTTCTGACGTTTCTGATATAAATATTTCTGATATTTGTGTGTATGCAAATTTACCATAAGCGCAGGAACACGCAAACACATATGCATACACACAAAACTTACGCGCATACATACACTCAGACGCACGCATATACTGCGTGTGTGCTCGTGTGTAATTTCAAGAGAAAGAATCAATATGTTTGCAAACATTTTGTCACATTTTCAACTTAAGGGAAAAAATGTCTAGGACGTCTTCGTCACAACCTGTGAAGCAATTACATGCCTGGATCACGTGACCCTCCTTCATCGAATTCTTACTATTGTGGGGCCGCTGATTCGTTCCTTTTCGACGATAACCCGGAGGTATTAGAGCAGTAAATTTAAATCAAGAGAGTTAGAAGGGACTACAACTTAGAAAAAAACTTGGTCGTGAAAATTAGCGTCCAACAGATCCGAGATCGAGAAAGTTGTTGGTCAGTTGCGCATGCAGAACGCGCCTGCTCATGTTCAGTGTCAGATTGGAAGTGGCCACATTAATGTTAACGATAATCCCTCCTTTTTTTAAGGCCAGGTTCTTCCTTTACAAGGGCCGGGGCCCCCTCAAGGTAAAGGGTTACGTTAGGAAGCCATTTGTGCTAACAACTAACGATTAACCCTAGCCTTGAACAGGTTAAGGATATTTACCCTACTCCCCCACTGTAGCGAGATGTGACACAAGGTCTTTTTTAAGGTGGAGACCCGACCGCGTACGGACGGGCACAGGGACAAAAATTCCACAGTCCCCTCAGCCGCTGGTTGAGCTGGCCCTGGTGACAAGCACCTGCTTTGCTGCAATGGGGTGGCACAGCCGCGGGACACTGTTACCCGGGACCGGGCATTTATCAGTGTAAATTTTTCTCAGATGCAATCCTGTCCTCGCGGATAGGGCTACAACTGAGCCGCACTCTGACTTCGAGGACAGATAGGGAATAGGTTAAGTTTTAAGGGATCAAGGAAACACACTCTTTAGAGTCAGTTCCACAGAGCAGTGGTTCACGTGAAGAATCTGTTAGAGTAGAACCGATGGAATATGGAGGGAATGTGGACGGTTTACTACTATGTAGGTGGTAGCGGTATTAAAAGTACATTCGTCGAGAGAGTTGTCGGTTAGTTCCACTAACACAATGCGTCTGTTGATGATCACTGTCATTTTGGAAGCGGCTATATTAACGTTACCGACATTTAAAGAGAGAAGTTAATATTAAAATACGGTTAAAAAAGTAAAACATTTTGTAGTTTCCCATTGACTAAAAGTGAGTTCTCATATATATGTTGGACACGGTATATCATGCATACGTTTTTTTTTAATCACTTCACTCCAAACAAGGCAATAAAGTCTCAAAGACTGAAGACGATTATTGAAAGTTAGAGAATAGGATAAAATATATTAAGAAGAGAGAACAATTAAAATAAGAATTAAGAGAGAAGATAACAGTTGACATTACATTAACATTTTTCAATATCAAAGTTATTTGGGAAGCAGTAAGCAAGAAGCAGGAAGATAATTCTACAAGAGAGAAGTGCAATTGAATAAACTCTTAGCATGGAACTTACGGTTACGTCTAGCCATTTAAAAAGATGAGTCTTTGTCGCTAATCTAGTACTGCACTTAAATTCATAAAGTTTATGTACCATACATAAAAGCATTTATGAAAAAGGCGCATTAAGCTACACTACAGCGGTAGGAAAGAAACTGGAGGCGATATACCAGGTCAGGATCAATAACATTGCAGATTCTTTTGATTATTTTAATGAATCTTTGAATATATAGCAGAAGAGCCAGATCGGTTGTGATGGTAGCGGTATTAAAAGTACATTAAAATATATCTAAACATGCACGTCAGAAATTTACCGCACCACAACGCACATCTATCTATCAAGAACGTTTACAGCACCTTGCAATATATATAGCCAAGTAAAGAGGACCCAAGGTTTTACTACTTTGAGTTCCCTGGCATTTATGCTTTTATAAACAGTGGTCAATACAATAAATATTGTAGAGCATAATATAATCATATAATTATGAATTAAAAATACATTGCGACACGGAAATTTCTATGTTTTGATGAGAAGGTTTGAACTGATGATTGTTGTTCGACCTAGCACTTTCCGTGGAAGTAGCGATAGATCAGCGAGGGGCTTGCCACATCCTGCCGGTGGAAGAGAGGCTAGAGAATAATTCGTCCCCCACCAGGACTCAGCGATACTTTTGGGCTCTCTCAAGGCTGGAGAGAGAAGTCTAGACAAAAAAAGAAAATTAAATTATAGTGTAAATAGTAAAAAAGTTTATAGTTTTTAATTTATGAATCTCTAAAAATAAGTTCTCAAAAGCATGTCGAAGACGATATATCCTGCCGGTTTTTTGTTGTTGTTTTTTTTTAATAATTTCACTCTAAACAAGGCAATAAAGTCACTAAGACATAAAGCGGTTACTGGGTGTTAGAGAATAGGAGAAAAATATACTAATAATGAAATAGACCTTGGTATTAGAGTCCGCCGATTGGTTTGCTTTTCCACGATGACCCGGAAGTAATAAAGCAACACATTCAAATGAATAGAGCTAGAAAGTGAAAATGAGCGACCAACAGATCTGAGATCAAGTGAACCATACAAATGGGGATTAAGTTCTGCTGGAACACGCAGAACCACAGCTTCGACCTATGATATAGCCACCGTGTCTAATACCTCGATAGGGGAGGCAGTATTGATACCAAGGCTCAGCGTAAAAAAGTGCAATCCTGTGGTCAAAATACCCAGGATCACCGCAGATGACGTGGACTTGGGGCACATCACTATAGATAAAACCGTCATTGAATCTAATCTGGACAATTTAACGATGGTAATGTCCAAGTCGAGAGAGTTGTCGGTTAGTTCCACTAACACAATGCGTCTGTTGATGATCACTGTCAGTTTGGAAGCGGCTATATTAACGTTACCGACATTTAAAGAGGGAAGTTAATATTAAAATACGGTTAAAAAAGTAAAACAGTTTCCCATTGACTAAAAGTGAGTTCTCATATATATGTTGGACACGGTATATCATGCATACGTTTTTTTTAATCACTTCACTCCAAACAAGGCAATAAAGTCTCAAAGACTGAAGACGATTATTGAAAGTTAGAGAATAGGATAAAATATATTAAGAAGAGAGAACAATTAAAATAAGAATTAAGAGAGAAGATAACAGTTGACATTACATTAACATTTTTCAATATCAAAGTTATTTGGGAAGCAGTAAGCAAGAAGCAGGAAGATAATTCTACAAGAGAGAAGTGCAATTGAATAAACTCTTAGCATGGAACTTACGGTTACGTCTAGCCATTTAAAAAGATGAGTCTTTGTCGCTAATCTAGTACTGCACTTAAATTCATAAAGTTTATGTACCATACATAAAAGCATTTATGAAAAAGGCGCATTAAGCTACACTACAGCGGTAGGAAAGAAACTGGAGGCGATATACCAGGTCTGGATCAATAACATTGCAGATTCTTTTGATTTTTTTAAAGAATCTTTGAATATATAGCAGAAGCGCCAGATCGGTTGTGATGGTAGCGGTATTAAAAGTACATTAAAATATATTTAAACATGCACGTCAGAAATTTACTGCACCACAACGCACATCTATCTATCAAGAACGTTTACAGCACCTTGAAATATATATAGCCAAGTAAAGAGGACCCAAGGTTTTACTACTTTGAGTTCCCTGGTAATTATGTTTTTATAAACAGTGGTCAATACAATAAATATTGTAGAGCATAAGATAATAATATAATTATGAATTAAAAGTACATTGCGACACGGAAATTTCTATGTTTCGAGATAGAACCTCGTCATCAAGTAAAGTTGGATGTTGATTGTGAAAATGATTTAAATTTAAATACAAATCCTCTGTTTTGTTTAATAATTTTATTAAATATTCTCTTTTGTTTGTATTAGGTATATTCTCAGGGAGATTTCGAAATCAATTTTCTCCATATTGATTTGTTAAAAAAAATAAATGTGCACATTGCTCTACCTATGTAAGCCAAGGTTTTACTATTTTGAGTTCCCTGGCATTTATTTTTTTATAAACAGTGGTCAACACAATAAATATTGTAGAGCATAATATAATCATATAATGATAAATTAAAAGTACATTGCGACACGGAAACTTTTATGTTTCGTGATAGCATCCCGTCATCAGTCAGTGTTGGATGTTAGTTGTGAAAATGATTTACATTTAAATACAAATCCTCTGTTTTTTTATGATAATTTTATGAAGTATTCTTTTTTGTTTATATTAGGTATATTCTTCAGAGAGATTCAGAAATCAATTTTCTCCATATATTTTTTAACAAAGCAATATGTAAAAAACTGATTTCGGAATCTTCATTTATTGATACATATATTATGATTACTATATTTACTTGAAGTTTATCCTAAGTTCTTTAAAACTTTTTCCACGGTTACCAGGTTTTTCTTTGTTAGTATTTATTTGTTTTTGTACAATAAACCTAAAGATAGTCTGTCTCATTTTTACTTTCTGTTTTTGCTTTCCAAAATTTAGACTTTTCATCTTTTGCATTTTCTACTCTTATGCCTATTTTATCAATTAATAATTTAGGTGTTAGTATTGTCAAAAACGTAGTATAAATTATTTTATTTTATGTTAAATAATGACCACATAATCTCCGAATATTTTAAACTTAAATCCCGGGATATATTTTCATTTTTGCTTCTGCTATCTCTTTTGCAAAAATAACAAACATTTTGATATTTGTGTTTGTTTGTTTGTTTATTTATGTACTGTTTCATTATTTGTCTTGCTTTCTGGTGTTTTTTTTATCTACGTAATGATTTCGATATATATTTTTTAGCTTCTAAAGCATGTATATAAATGCTTATATATTACATTATACATGTTCCAAAGGTCGTCATAGCTGAGGGTGATATTATTTATAAAATGCTTCCGCGGCATGCTTTCTCAAATATCCCATAAGTCCAGTTTCAAGCCGAAGAATGAGTGAAGGCGGAAAACTGGCGCTTCATAACCAGCTGCTTCAGGTAGATAGGGCTCGACAGCCCACGAAGGCAGTTCATCAATAAAAAGGAAAACATTGAGTTTAAATCTACGTTAACTTGTCATATACAAAACACGTTAATTTTATAGGATTTTATAGGATTAAATCCAGACAGAAATCTCAGAGTGGAGCCCTGAAGGTGTCTGGCTGTCAACACTGAAAAATTTCCGGTAACTCCTGCAACCAAATCGTCCCCAAATGTATTGCCCAGCACTCCTTTAGATCTTGTCGGTACCGCCGAAATAGGGTTCACAGCACGGCCTTAGTATTTTATCGCCCGTCGAGGAGAAGGAAAACTCTAAATTCAAATCACCTGCTGCCTTGTAGGTCTTGCTTCTAACTTCTGCGAGGAAGGACGGATAATCTCAGCATGCACAGTGCAAAAGGAACCAGCAAGCCGATGCTTTATTTTGCCTTGAATGTCACCACGAACCACAATTGTGAGATAAAGGGGAGTGGTAATTACAGCGACACAAAATGTTCCAACTAAATAAATGAATAAATATTCATTAATAAATGCATATTTTACTAGATAGGTTATTTTGATAATAAAAAAGTGATGGAAAATATTGTGGTGGGGTATGTTTCGCCCTTCCCTCCACTCATATCGATATCGCGTATATACATTTAAATTTGAAGGAATGTTCGTCCGAACTTTTTATTTACAGTTATATAAAAAGAAATCCTTGAAGATATTATTTCAGTAAAAATATTATACAATACTGAGTGTGATCAATCGTGCCAAAAACAATGAAAAAAAAATCAAAAAAAATATTTTTGCGAATTGGTCCTTGCATAATTTAATGAAAAGCATTATTTTCCTTCAGGTTCGACAGAAAAAAAATCTAAAATTAACATTTTTTAAAATCACTTGTAATTTTCCAGTGCAATTTTAAAATTAATCATATTTCAGCTCGTCACAAGAGTTTCTTTTATTAAATAAACACTTGTTTGAAGATTTTTTTAAAAAAATGGAAAGTTTAATGTTATTTTCTAGTGTGAAACTTTTTACACGAATTTCCTTTTAGCAACAATTAGATTATTTAGGGTATGGATGTACAAAAAGGACATAATTCGGATTTTCCTGCTCAGTGGGTGCCATGTCTTCTGACACCTGATCAAAAGCGTCCGATGCTGATCATACCATGGAAAATGTAATATTGTTTGAGTTTGACCCAGCTGGTATCCTTGGACGTTTCCTAATCCAGGATGAATGTTGGGTTCATCACTTTGAGCCAGAGACAATCCCATACATTGGAAATACCTATTCTCACTTACTCCCAAGAAAGCCAAGGTCGTTTTGTCTGCAGGGAAGGTGATAACCTCAGTTTTGCAGAAATTCAAAAGGTATTGTGTTTATTTACTGTCTTCAAAAAGGCCCCACCAGCAATGGAGAATACTATGCTAACTTGCTGAGGCAGCTACGAAAGGCTATCAAGACCAAACGCCCAAGTAAATCTAATGAGAGAAATCTTATTTCATCAGCAAAGTGCTCCTCTACCTTTGTTTTAACAAATGCTGTGTGTGACTATGCCCTTTGAACTGGTTGATCACCCTCTTTATTCTCCTGATTTAACCCCAACGGACTATCATCTGTTCCCAAACACGAAAAAACATGTGTCTGGAAATTAGTATTGAAGTGATGATGACGTCATATCTAGTTTTGATGATTATTGACTGACAATTATAGTCATCTGCAGACAATCCTGTTTCGCGGTATCACAGCTCATCAGTCGGCGATTCTACTACTAAACTATGTGTACTCGATAGAGGAAGGTAGGTTTTAACGTGTCATGTATACGATGTAAGCACATGCCAGTAGCTGAGAGTGTTCAGATTCATTACTGAACGTAGCTACTGCTGTTAAAGTCCACCATCTCTCCACAGGGCTCAATCGGCAAGCGAGTGATGAAATTTTCATCTGCAGACAGTCCTGTTTCGCTGTATCACAGCTCATCAGTACGGTTAGACATCCGATTACTTCTAGCCAGGACTGAAACCCGACCGAATTGACATCAGTCGGCGATTCTAACACTAAGCTATGGGTGCTCGATGGATATATATATATATATGTATATATATATATATACTTTCACGGTAATTCGTCTGATGAACTTTCCTCTATGGTACCTAGACTTTATGAATTTAAACGCAGTACTAAATGGCCATCAGGGTCTCATCATTTTAAAACTAAAATGGATAGACGTAACCGTAAGTTCTATGCTGGTAGTTTCATCTTTTGAAATTCTCCTTTGTGGAAAACACTTTCAGTATCCTGGTTTCCAGTAAACTTTGATCTAAAAGAAATTAAACGCAATATCAATCACTGTTTTTTGCCTTATTAATTTATGTCCTTTTATTGCTCTCTCTCTCTCTCTCTCTTTCTCTCTCTCTTTCTCTCTCTTTCTCTCTCTCTTTCTCTCTCTCCCGCTCTTTCTCTTTCTCTCTCTCCCTCTCTCTCTCTCTCTCTCTCTCTCTCTCTCTCTCTCTCTCTCTCTCTCCTGAATAAATCATTTTCTCATATTCTCTCACAACCCCTTCCTTGCGTCTTAATAGATTTATGGCCTTGTTTAAGGTTAAATGTTTATAAAAAATAAAGTATTTGCTTTAGGTTATTAGAAATATGATAATTTACAAGTAATTAGCAGTTATCAGCGTGGAAAGTGGATTCGACGCGCCTGGTTCAAATTCCGGCTTAGTCTGATGTATAAATCCCTTTCTTCACTTCTCTTCTCACTTATGGCTAAAGTAACGGGAAATACTTGGTTCTTTAACTATGGGTAGCATTAATTCTGAGAAAAGCGCAGCTTTGAGTTCAGAACAGAGAAGAATTCAAAAGGAAACACTATGTTTCCCAAAAAGTAACTGTAATTCCCATTCGTTAAAATAAAAAGTCACTGTGAATGGCGATGATCGCATACTTCCTGAAGAAAATCAGAAATTGAAATCGCTAAAACAGTTCTACCGTCAAAAATTGAGACTTATCTCCTACAAAAACGTTAATGAACATATTAACCCTAAAACCCTTTCGTACATGAATATCCCCTTACACCGGAGTTCGAATCCAAACAAGGTGAAAAAGAAAAAATAAACAGAGTTCAGTTAGAATAACGACTCGGGCAATGATTCATGCAGTAATTATATCAAATAGCTTTATATGTTTGTATGGTGTGGAAGAGAACGTATCAAGCCACAGAATCATTGTTGCAACCGATAGTCATATGGTATCAGTATGTAGCGGTGCTAAAAGTACAGGGTGCGATGGATAAATTGTCGTCTAAATTACGCCATAATGATATTAACACTAGTATCTCATTTCAACAGATATATTCACCAAATTTACACAAAAAATATCTTGAAATAATAAAGACAAAATTTATTCAATAAAATCACTATTAGCTTCAAGCACAGTCTCCCGACGATTTCTGAATCACCTGCTACTCTTCTGTTTGGTCTTCTTGTTTAAGTTGGTGAATGCTTCCATAACCCTTGCCTTTAGTTTATCTTTATTGTCACAAGAAGTTTTGTTGGTCTCTCCCTCAACTGCGTCCTACACATAATAATCGGGGTAGCTAAATGGCCAAAGGTAAGGGATGTTTTCAGAAAGGCGTGTTCTCAGAAATTGTCTGACAGCAATGACAGGGTATGCTGCTTGCGTGGCATGGGGTAAAACCCTGTTCCCAGACATATGATAGTTCTTCCAGCAGCCACCCTCTTGACCCAGTGTAGCACTATCTCCTCAAGGCACAATGTAGGCCTCCGTGTTCAGTTTGAGTATCTGTAAGAATATGACTAGCAATCACTCCAAATACCATCGTAATCACCATTAGACTCATCCTACTCTTTCTGAATCTTTCACACTGTCCTTAGATTGACAACAAAACACTCTGAAATGTTCGTATTAGAGCTTCCGGTGCGAATGCCAAGCAGTACAGCATGCCGTTTCCAAATTTCTGGCGGAGTGAATGACATCATGGTGCTTTTTTCTCTTAGACCGTGCCCAACTGACCCTACTATATTGTGCAGTCAATAAACTCAAAACCAAACAAGACGCATGCGCTAAATTAACAATATAAAATGTCGACAATTTAGCCATCGCATCCTGTAATTTTCCCTCATCCTGGGGCAAGTCTTTCACCCCTTATTCCTAGCACAATTAATCGATTTGTGTAGTTGCAATCGAGTTCCCTAGCCGGCGGCAATGAATATCTGCTACAATGTTTCAATTGGAAATGTAATTATTCCTTCATTAGAATGCAAGAGGCGATGCTTTTTGCTTCATTTAGTGTTCTGACTAACAATTTCGAAACTAATTTTGATATCAGCGTGGAAACAAAAGACAAAAAGCATCTTGAATACACGCAGACACAAAGACACAAAGACGCAGATATCATGCAGAAACAGACGCAAGTATGCACAGAAATGGGTGTAAAAACACGAGTCTTCACATGTATGTACGTGTGTGTGTGTGTGTGTGTGTGTGTACTTACACGAAACTAAATTCATGTACATAAATGTCTATATGAGTGTGTTAAGCCTTTTCCTGAGTTTCTTATAGGAACAAATAAGTCGTTTGATGTCAGATGGAATCTTGCAAAGGAATTTGCCAAAAGTATGTATTATGTTCCGAGGGCTTTCGGCCCTCTTTGGTCATTTTCA
Source organism: Ascarosepion bandense (assembly GCA_037127315.1). NCBI lineage: Eukaryota > Metazoa > Mollusca > Cephalopoda > Sepiida > Sepiidae > Ascarosepion > Ascarosepion bandense. The sequence continues at coordinate 487,525 of JBBBDQ010000745.1, read as the reverse complement.
AGAAAAGAAAGTAGAATAAAGATAGATAGATAGATAGAGAGAGAGAGAGAGAGGGGGGGAGAGCGAGAGAGGCAGTTTGGCGTTTAGATTGATTTACAAGTTTTCACCCGACATCGAACTCACTAAAAGGCTTAACAGAAATTCCTTGGCCATTCTATTTAATAATATACAAACACACAAACGCACAAATATATATATATATATATATATATATATATATATATATATAAGAGGGAGAGGATAATACAAAAGATTTTATCCAATTATTAAAAATTATTAATTAGATAAAAATAGAGAGCTCGATATATAATATTCAGAATATTACAATGGTCTGAATGAGACAATGTAAGTGAATTGACACTGTCGCAATAAATCTTGATTTATAACCATCTGAATATGTTGAGTATTCCTCTCAATGTTTTGTATATAGATAGATAGATAGATAGATAGATAGATAGATATGAAGGCTGCGATGAATAAATTGTCGCAGTTTTATATCGTTAATTTCGTTCATGCGACTTGTTTCTTTTTTATTTTGTCGACTGCACGTTATAGTAGGTTCAGTTGGACATCGTCTGTAAGAAAAAGAGCATCATGACGCAGTTAACTACGCTGCAAATTTGCAAGCGGCATGCTGTACTGCTTGCGAACATTTCAGAGTTGTTGTTTTTTTTTTTTTGTTTGTTTTTTATCATTTCACCCCAAGCAAGGCATTCAACTGCCACTATTGCGCAGGGGGTTACATAGGGGAAAGTGATAAGAAAGAATGGTTAGATATAGGAAATGTCAGAAGGAGGGTGACAGACGGGTAAGGATACCGAGGATGAGGGTTGGGTAGATGGGAAGAGTGTTTGAGAGAATGGATGCGAGTTAGTTTGTTAGGAAGTGTCTATTGACCTTACATTTAACTCCAGGAGATTGTAGCTGTCGGAGAAGCAATCATGTGGAAGAGAATTCCACAGGCGGGAAGTGCGAGAAAAGAAGCTGTTGGAGTAAAAATTGCGGTTACATATTATCGGTTTCACTGTAAAAGGGTGGGTCGTAGTTGCTAATCTAGTATCTCGTGCAAATTCGGACCTAGGAGGCACCAGTGATCTAAGTTCATCGGAGCAGAAACCGTGAAAGTATTTATAGAAGAGGCACAGGGAAGCAACGTCGCGCCGGTGGAAGAGTGACTGCAGCGGTGAGAGAGTAACTGCCAAGTCGGCATCGGTCACATGACAGATTCTCCGTTGTATTTTATCAAGAACCCAGAGGAGAATAGCAGGGACACCCGACAAGATGTGGCAGCAGTATTCAATACACGGGCGGATGGTAGATTTAGAGTGTTTGGGTATTAATCTGAGGACAGTGCAAAAGATTCGGATAGAGTCGGATGAAGTAATTACTAATGATAGTGACGTCATGCCGCCATTTAGCTTGACTCAACACGGAGGTCTAAATCAAAAGATGAATGAAGAGGTAGTGCTGTCGCCGTTCAAGAGGGTGGCTGCTGGAAGACCCTATGTTTAGCAACAGGACTCTGCACCATGCCATACAATCAGGAGAAACTACTTATGGCTGTTAGACAATTTCTGCGACCGCATCTCACCTTACATTTGGCTACACAACTGCCCAAATTGCAACCCCCTTGATGATTATATGTAGGGCACAGTTGAACGAGAGACCAATAATCTTTCTTTAACACCAAAGATCAACTGCAGGCAAGGATTATGCCAGAACTCAACAACTTAAACAAGGAGACAGTCCAGAAGAGTTGCATTAAATTTCGAAGTCGTCTGAAGGCCGTAGTTGAAACCAACAGCGATTTTATTTTAATAAATTTACACTTTCAAAATATTTTCGTGTATTTTTGGTAAATATATCTGCTAAAATGAGATGCCAGTATTATTTTCATCTTTGGGTCATTTAGACGACAACTAATCCATCTTACCATGTGTGTGCATATATCTAAACTTATATAATGAATGGAACTTTGTGTCTGTGTGTCTGTGTGTGTGTTCGTTACCTATAGACTCCGAAACGGCTGAACCGATTTTCTTGAAAATTTACACAGTTCTACTATAAGTCAGTGTTCTTAGCAAGGTTTTGTGTCGAGGTACCCCCGATAAATATCGAAAATCGATAATCGAAAAAATCGGGTTATAGAAGGAGTGGTCCGATTTTAAAAATTGGTTACACTCATAGACAAAGACATAAGAAACAATATTCAGAAGTTTCAAGGTTGCAGTTTATACAATAGTGCAGAAAATCGATAATATATATATATATAAAAGTCAAGATGTTTGCGTGTGTGTCTGTTCATCTGCCTGTATGTCTGTATTGTTTTCAGCCCTTTTATTTTAGTTTTTGCTTCAGATGTGGCTCTAAGTAGGTATAATTGTAGTTGATAGTCTCAGCCATGATACCATTTACTCAGAGAACTTATTTAGTCTTCAAAATTTAGTTTACGGCGAAAAAACTTATTTGATATCAATACCAGGAAATCAAAATTTGACTTACATCCATTCATTTTTCTTTCAGTCTACGGTTTCGCTTTAACTGGAAACAACTCTTGCTTTTTAGTCTTTAGTGGCAACGTCCAAAGAGTCTGAGCTCCAGGACCATGGATTAGTTTTAAAGCTTTCATTACACCCGAGCAACGCCGGGCTATACTGCTAGTATATATATATATATATATATATATATATATATATATATATCGTTATGATGTCGTCACTCGTCAGGGCTAGGTTTTTCAACTGCTGTTTTGTCCCGTTTTTGTTTTCCTTATTTATAAGGAACTTGGTGTAATTTTATATTTTATTGTTGGAGTGATCTATAGGTGGTTATACCTTTTATTGTGTTGATTTTTTTATTGTTATATTATTTGCTGTCGGTTGAATTTCTTTTTATTTTGCAGATATTTGATGTCTTTTTCTTGCTTGTTAATTTTCGCGTGAATGAATGCCCGCTTAATTGTTTTATATTGAATGGGTGCCCTCTTAGTTGCTTTTTAATTGCTTTGTTTTTATAATTTAAGTTGACCTCTTTTTATTGTGTTGGCTTGGCCTTTTTCTTACCGTGTTGGTGTATATCACCGCTTAAATAATTTTACCCAAACAAACTCGAAAACACAAACGAAAATAAACCAGACAAAACCAATAGAAAAATAAATGTAATCTAGTTTAACCCCCTGCAACACTATAAAAATAAAAATAGGAAAAATATTTAGAAAATCATTTACCCAACACACAACAAACTATCAAAAATCATCAACAAGAATACGGTCAAAATCAGTTACAACTGCATGAAAAAAATGGAGAAAATTATAACCAAACACAAAAAGAAAATACTCAATAAAGCCAATAACAATAATATAAACCAACAACACAATACAAATAAACGCAACTACCGAAAGAAATACAACTGTCCACTTAATAATAAATTTCTAACCAACAACAAAATATATAATGCCACTGTGACAAATAACACTAACACAAACGAAAAGATTTATACAGAAGCAACTGAAACAAAATTCAAAATAATATTCAACAATCAGAAAACATTACTCAACACAGAAAAATGCGAAAACAATACAAGACTATCAATATAGATATAGAAATAAAAAGAAAACATGACCACCAAAATTATATGGGAAATCGTAAAAAGAGCACCACCACATAGCAGCAATAGCAGAATGTGTAAATTATGTTTAGTGGAGAAACTAGCAAAAATCAGATTTAAAAATCAAAGTTTAATATTAAACAAAAGAAACGAAATAATTGGAAAATGTAAAAATGCGAGCAAATATCTGCTTTGCTGCGCAAATAACAAAATCAAATAAACACAAAACAAAACACAAAACTACCAGATATAAATACAAATATACAAACACTCAATCACGACAAAAAAATAATATAACAACCACCAAACGGAAAAAATGACACATAAAGCACACAAACAAAAATACATACAACAATACAAACACCCAGCCGTTACCTAAAAAGAAATCATACACCATTTCGTAAAAAAAGGTCACGCCAACAAAATAAAAAGAGGTCAACACGATAAAAAGAGGTTAACCTAAATGACAAGAACAAATCAACTAAAAAGCAACTAAGCAAATATCTATTCAATATAAGGCAATTAAGCAGATATCCATTCACGCTTACATTACAAAGCAATACAAAGAAATCAGACACCTGCACAATAAAAAGAAAATCATTAAAGTGCAAATAATACAACATTAATAAGAAATCAACACAACGAAGGCAAAAGGCAATCCAAAACAATTAACATCCGGTAGCTTATACCACGACAAAATATCAAATTACACCAAACTTCATATAATAAGCAAAAAATAAAAGGGGCAAGACAGCAAATCGAAAACCTAACCCTGACGAGTGACGATATCATAACGTTGTCCTCAGGAAACATCAGAGTCAGCATAAGTTCCAAGCTTCTCTGCATTACTTATATATATATATATATGTGTGTGTGTGTGTGTGTGTGTGTGTGTGTGTGTGTGTGTGTGTGTGTGTGTGTGTTTCATATGGTTGGGCTATTTAAAAAGTATACATGTATCCTTCACCTTCCCGGACCTATCTATCCAGCTGGATCCCAATTTTTCTGACTGTTCATTATCTATCTATCAATCACATTCTGGTCTTGTATTTTTATCTATCTAATTATATTTCGATCTATCTAACCTCTTTCTATGTATGTGAATATTCCATTGTTAATATTGGTTTATTAATTAATTGGTTGATTGATTCGTTTTCTAAGGCTTGTCAATCCATTAAAATTTGTAAGAAGGACGTTCCACTAAAAAAGCTTCTTCCCAAGAACCCCTTGACGCTGTTTCCCAGAACGCTAGCATTTTAATCTACTCAAGTTTAGAGTAAAAACTATCTATCCACCATGTTCGCATAATCCTCACTTCCTAATTCCTTCGCTTACATTCGAATCATACACCTCATTCAATAACTCTGTGCCTTGAGCGATTCTTGGGGCTTGTATTGATTGAGCATTAATAATTTTCTGGCTTCTACTTTCGTACATTTGAAATTGTCAACGTTAGTAGAAAATATTCGAAACAGCACACAGAGTTAAGGCAAGTTTTTTTTAGAGGTTTTCACCCACCATTAAATGACTTGTTCTAGACTAGGAGAAACTCACCAAAAGGTTTAATATAAATTCCATCTCATTGTAGTTAATAAAATATATTATATATATATATATATATATATATATATATATATGTGTGTATGTGTGTGTGTGTGTGTGTGTGTGTGTGTGTGTGTGTGTGTGTGTGTGTGCACGCGCTTTACAATTTCAATTGGCCGTTCTATTTAATATTAATAGATTCCTCTTTACGGTTGTCTCTTTCTTTCTCACTCCCTTTTTCCCCTTTCTTTCTTTCTTTCTTTCTTTCTTTACACGCAAATATTACTATTATTAGTTACGAATTACGACTCTTTGAATTCATTTCCTTGCATTTTAATATTTTTTTAATTTAAGATTTTAATTTGAACTTTTTATCTCAATGTAACTTTTGTCTATTTAAATTTTACTCTTGATAAATTAAAAAATAGTACCCTAACATTATAAGAGTTGATTCCCATGAGCATCGACTGAACTTAAATTCAAATGTATTAAACGGTCAGTTCGTAATAGGCACCTGATGATTACGTAAAGCATGAAACTTCGAGTTATGCTACCGACGTATGATAATATGTATATTTATTAATCTGACTGTCGATTTGACCACAGAGTGAAGTAGTGGTTCCATGTTTTAGCCATTGTTACATGTTTACGCAAAAAGTTCTTGTTGCGTTGAAGCAGTTGCAAACAACGTTCTGAATCTTCGACGCGTTGTTGCTTTTTATCGACTGTGAGCAAACGCGGCACCCACTTTGAGCACATTGGCAAATGTTCATGCAAAATGGTGAATACACTACCTTCTGATACGTTCAACTCCTTTGTTATTTCACACAGCAACAATTTAAGATCGGTTTAAACGATTTTGTGGATTTTGGGGGTGTTTACCGGGACAACTGCCGATTTGGGGCGACCTGAGCGTTCAGCATCATTTGTGTCTTTGCGACGGCGTTTAAAGTCAGCATACAAACTCTTAACCGACAGAGCAGAGTCCGAATAACATTTATCAAGCCATTGATTTGCTTGAACGGTATTTCTCTATTAATTTGAGTGTAGATATTGTCATTATGGTCGTAGAAAGGAACTTTAGTACTGGGGCGTGCAATAATCTTTTGACAGATGGCAGCCGAATCAAATTATTTTTATACACAGTTAAGGATTATGTCAACGGTTTCAGCAACACGGACAATATTAAATAAATTTCCAACGTCAAATACCATTAGAATGCCTTGGTTTGGTTTTGTAGTTTTGAGGATTTGTAGAAATTCGTGAATTGACTTGATGCAATAATTAGTAGATATGAAGTAATAATATCGTTGAAGAATTTTGAAAATTAGTACATAGGTGTTGGAATCGGACAAATGATAGGTCGTAATGGGTATCCAGGTTTCTGTATATTAATATTATAGTATAGATATCCTGGTTGGTAATCACTAATTTTATTTGATAAATTATGTATGTAAATATTTATTTCCATCAGAGGACAAAACGCGTTGAAAAAGTTTTCCTTTTGTCTTTAGTTATAGTGTCTTTTACAAATTTATTTTATTTATATATGTATTTTTATACGCACACGTAATATATATATTTTTTGTGTGTGCGTGCACAAGTGCAATTTTTAAATAACAGACAACGTGCTGTATAAGTATTTTATATAATTAAGTATTTTATATAATTTTTAACGTTATCTTATTTTTTCTTTTTCAATATATAATTTATATAAATATTTTCCCTATACATTCCTATCACGCTAGATACATGTATAAACAATCTACATATTCAGTTAAAAGTGAAATAAAACTCATCCTTGCTAACGGCTAAAAGTATAGCCGAAAGATCTTGGATAAATAAATCATTTCGACAAAAAAACTATTACAGTTGGTTCCCCCAAACGGAAATAATTCATGACTCATATATTATGACGTTATAATCATACCATAGAATTAATCAAATATTATAAAGTTAATGAACCATAACTATTTATATTTATAAAAATATTTATAATGCAATCATTAGCGCTTGTATATTTATATTAGGTCATTAGCGCTTGTATATATATATATTAGATCATTAGCGCTTGTATATTTATATTAGATCATTAGCGCTTGTATATATATATATTTTTTTTTAATCATTTCACCCCAAGCAAGGCAGAAACGCCACTGATGTGCAGGGGGTTACATAAATGTAAAAAGATTAATTAGAAAAGAGTGAGGAGTACAAGCTAGTTAGAAAGGAACAATAGAAAGCTGAGAAAGCAGGTGCAATGACAGATACATGGGCGGAGAGAAAGTGAAGATTATACAGGGGAGGGGAGAGAGCTAGAGGCCAGTGGTTAGTAGATGAGTATTAACTTTGCATTTAAATTTCTGGAGGTCGTAGCCGTCAGGAAAGCAAGAATACGGGAGTGAGTTCCACAGGCGGGAAGTGCGAGAGAGGAAGCTGCAGGAGTAGAATTGTCGTCTGCATTTGGCTAACCTGACTGTGAATGGGTGTGACCCAGTTGCCAGTCTGGTTGCACGGGTAAACACCTTTTGAGGAGGCATCAGTGACTTAAGCTCATCCGAGCAGAAGCCATGAAAGTATTTATAGAAGAGACAGAGGGAGGCCACATTTCGACGATGGGAAAGTGGCTGCAGTCGATTCGCCAGATCAGTACCTATCACATTACAGACTCTCCTTTGGAGCTTGTCAAGAACACTGAGGAGAACGGCAGGGGCACCTGACCATAAATGGCAGCAGTACTCCATGCACGGACGGATGGTTGACTTGTATATATGCAGGATGGATTCAGGTGGAAAAAACATCCTGAATCGACATAGTGACCCAATCTTCTTAGCAGTAGATTTTGCTATGGATTCAATATAGTAGTTCCATTTGAGGTCTGAGGACAGGGTAAGTCCGAGGAGGCGTAGTTTATTACTCTCCGGGAGAATCATCTGGTCCATGCTTGAGGGAGGCAGAAGAGGTTGCCTGTAATGGTTGACAGACAACAGCTTGGTCTTAGAGGAATTGAAGTTGACAAGCCACTTCTTGCCCCAGTTCACCACAGAGTGTAGATCCCGCTCAAGGTCAGCAGCGAGATTATGTCTGTCCGCCACGACAGGTTTCTTACTGGAGCGGGAGTATATTGTAGTTTCATCTGCGTAGATGCCTACTTGGGACTTGATCTCATCTGGGATATATTAGATCATTAGCGCTTGTATATATATATTAGATCATTAGCGCTTGTATATTTATATTACATCATTAGCGCTTGCATATTTATATTAGATCATTAGCGCTTGCATATTTATATTAGATCATTAGCGCTTGTATATTTATATTAGATCATTAGCGCTTGTATATTTATATTAGATCATTAGCGCTTGTATATTTTTATTAGGTCATTAGCGCTTGTATATTTATATTAGATCATTAGCGCTTGTATATTTATATTAGATCATTAGCGCTTGTATATTTATATTAGATCATTAGCGCTTGTATATTTATATTAGATCATTAGCGCTTGCATATTTATATTAGATCATTAGCGCTTGTATATTTATATTAGATCATTAGCGCTTGTATATTTATATTAGATCATTAGCGCTTGCATATTTATATTAGAGCATTAGCGCTTGTATATTTATATTAGATCATTAGCGCTTGTATATTTATATTAGATCATTAGCGCTTGTATATTTATATTAGATCATTAGCGCTTGTATATTTATATTAGATCATTAGCGCTTGTATATTTATATTAGATCATTAGCGCTTGCATATTTATATTAGATCATTAGCGCTTGTATATTTTTATTAGAGCATTAGCGCTTGTATATTTATATTAGATCATTAGCGCTTGTATATTTATATTAGATCATTAGCGCTTGTATATTTTTATTAGGTCATTAGCGCTTGTATATTTATATTAGATCATTAGCGCTTGTATATTTTTATTAGGTCATTAGCGCTTGTATATTTATATTAGATCATTAGCGCTTGTATATTTATATTAGATCATTAGCGCTTGTATATTTATATTAGAGCATTAGCGCTTGTATATTTTTATTAGGTCATTAGCGCTTGTATATTTATATTAGATCATTAGCGCTTTCATATTTATATTAGAGCATTAGCGATTGTATATTTTTATTAGGTCATTAGCGCTTGTATATTTATATTAGATCATTAGCGCTTGTATATTTATATTAGATCATTAGCGCTTGTATATTTATATTAGATCATTAGCGCTTGTATATTTTTATTAGAGCATTAGCGCTTGTATATTTATATTAGATCATTAGCGCTTGTATATTTATATTAGATCATTAGCGCTTGTATATTTTTATTAGGTCATTAGCGCTTGTATATTTATATTAGATCATTAGCGCTTGTATATTTTTATTAGGTCATTAGCGCTTGTATATTTATATTAGATCATTAGCGCTTGTATATTTATATTAGATCATTAGCGCTTGTATATTTATATTAGAGCATTAGCGCTTGTATATTTATATTAGAGCATTAGCGCTTGTATATTTATATTAGATCATTAGCGCTTGTATATTTATATTAGATCATTAGCGCTTGTATATTTATATTAGATCATTAGCGCTTGTATATTTATATTAGAGCATTAGCGCTTGTATATTTATATTAGAGCATTAGCGCTTGTATATTTTTATTAGGTCATTAGCGCTTGTATATTTATATTAGATCATTAGCGCTTGTATATTTATATTAGATCATTAGCGCTTGTATATATATATATATTAGATCATTAGCGCTTGTATATTTATATTAGCTGATTAGCGCTTGCATATTTATATTAGATCATTAGCGCTTGTATATTTATATTAGATCATTAGCGCTTGCATATTTATATTAGATCATTAGCGCTTGTATGATCATTTTGAAATATAAATTTATATTTGATGTTTCAATGGCAAGGTTGAAACTTTTTTATTGTAAGGTGGGGAGCAGCAAACAATATACTTATCCGCTTGATGCTACTCAAATTTGAAGTTTGTTTTTTTTTCTTGCGGATTACTTATTTTAATCACACGGCTTTGACATAGTTTAACGCCTTCAATTGTCTTGTAGTCCTCGGTAAAACGATAGACTACGCCTGGCAGCAAGACCTTTGATCGGGAGATTGGAGGTTTTGAGAAGCGTGTAACCACCTCTTAATTGATTTTGCTCCAAAGTCAACCCTGACCGCTGTGTGTGCTTCTGCATGAATCCACTTTCTAACATATATTCTTGTACTTGTTTCCCTTGATTTTGATAAACTTAACCCTCAATGGTTTTTTCCATTTCCGTTGTATAAAAATGTAGCCAAAACGCTTATCGGAATGTCTCAAGACCTCATATTCGTTTTAATATATATATATATATATATATATATATATATATATATATATATATATATATTCATTACAGGTGAGAGAGTACATTCCTCCATCATATTTTCGCTTATTGTTTTCTTTTGCATTAATTAATCTTTTATTGTTTTAGAAGTTGTTTTAATAAATTTTGGATAATTTCATTTCAATTGTACTTGTGATAGAATTAGTGGGTAAGCTTCTCCAATAACTACCTACACACACACACACACACACACACACATATATATATATATTGTTATAAATCACGGTTATAATATTAAGTTTTGCTTATGCTACTCGCTGTGACATCTGCTAGAAATACACTTAAATGAAATCCAGCTGAATGGCTTGGAGTTCTTTATTAAAGGCGTCTGGCCGACTTAATTTGTGATAATGGAGGTGTTTTTGTTTCCTTCTTTTTTTTAGCAAATATTTTATTTTATTTATTATTATTCACCTGTTCTTCTTTCTGGCGAGTTCATCTACGTATTGAACTTTGTATTTTTTACGCTTTTGGTCGACCTCTAGTTTTTCTAAGTTTCCTTTCTTTGGAATCGTACTTGTACTGTCAACAAATTCTTGGGGTGTTGGTACATCAAAAGTATCATACAGTACTTGCATAGGTTCTTCCTTTCTTCGGGCTTTTTCTTCATTAAACCTTTTCTTTAACTGATTGCAATGTTTTTCGTGTTCACATTTTTGCCTTTTCCAATTTGTGATATTATTTCACCATCTTCCCACATTTCTATTTTACTAAAATTACTGTTCTTATACCATAATCACTAGCATCCGAAGCCCATGCAAATTCAGCTTTTGGATCATAGTTAGCTAAAGATAAGTCTGCCGTTAACATTTTTTTATTTCTTCAAATGCCTTCTGATACTTATCATTAAAGATCCACTTTATATGTTTTTAAGCAAATTGTTCAGTGGAGCTCTCAAATTCTGCATATCAGGTATAAAAATTTGATCATAGTTTTCTAGTTCCAGAAATGCTTGTAATCTAGTAATGTTTAGTGGGGTGGCATATTCATAATTTGCACTTGCCCTCAACGGATCTGTTTGATCATTACTTTGATTGCACTTTTTCTTATTGAGTTTGAACCCGTAGTATCGTATCCTTTCAAAAACTGTTTTCACATGCCCGATATAATGTTTCTTAGGTACACTTTCAATTAATACATCTTTCAGATAAGCAAAGGCTAAATCACAATCTACAAACATGTTATCCATAGCATATTGAATTGTAACCGGGGCCAATTTTATTCCAAATGGAAGTCGGTTGAACTTATACCATCCTATGTGTGAATTCATAGTTATTAACTCTGACCATTTTTTTTAACCTGCATTTATGAATATAATTCAGAAATATCCAGCTTCGAAAAAATTTTCCACCGTTTAACTTGGCAAAAATTTCCTCTGGACTTGATAATGGGTAGTTATGGGATTCTAACTACTTGTTTAACCTTAACTTTGCAAAACATTCCTCTGGATTTATTAATGGGTAGTTATATATATATATATATATATATATATATATATATATATATATATAATACTATTTAGTAATGAACTGAGTTCTCCCGGTGACTGGCGTGTGTATAGACCGTATGTATATAACAGGCTAAAATTTTCCTACTCTCTCAGGCATACACCGATAACTTAGGGAGTAGGCACTCCGACTGACACAAAATCAATCGGGTTTCGATCCCGGCCAAAAGCAAGAAGTGGATGTCTAGCCACACTGGTGATCTGTGAAACAGGCTTGTATATGGATGACTAATATATATATATATATATATATATATATATATATATATATATATATACATGGGATAACAATATATACTTTTTATATATCAAGAACTATTTTGGGGACAGTTTTCGCTTTATTTTATATATATATATATATATATATATATATATATATAATCAAATATTCATATATTGAATGGATATTTCGTAAATTTAGCCACTATCTCATCAGCGTGACTAAAACAATTTTAAATTTTCCCTTCGAAATGGCCGACCGATATAAGAAAATTTGAATTTTTACAAGTAATAAACAAAGTTTTTGTAAATAAAGTTAATTACATTGAGCACTCTTGCTGGATTAGCGTTAATATTTAATATCAATAGGATCCTTTGAGATTTACCAACAAAATGTTTTTATATTTTTGTTTGTATACACGACTTTGAATGTTATACATGTATTTATCGTAATTAGAAATATATATGAGGGTTGTAGGAATGCAAAAGGAGACTATACTCTTTTGTTTGTGATGAAGTCACGTGGGTCAGTTGATGGTCATTTAGTGATGTCAGATCTTAGTGACCCCAGCGGTCAGTCATCAGCTGCTTTTAGTTTTTTCGTTATTTCAAACACGGGCGAGACAATACCTCTGGGGCAGCACACAATCTCATAGCACCGTTTAGCAGTTGAAAAACACACTCTCACCAGAGACATAGAGAAAAGTCAAGCCAGCTCGAATTATAGAAACTTTCCACAGCTTGCAGTTTTCTTGTTGGGAAATATATATGATTCGCCGTTTTCCAATGGGAAAATGTCCTTATCAGAGACATCGAAAATAAATCAGGGCTATTCGAATTCCGATTGGAAAATAGAACTATGTATTCTCCAGAAACATAAAGTTTCACATTGCTTGTGGTTGTATACATGGGTTATAGTTCATCTATGTGGAACAAGTGTAAATATTTGTATGTAATTGTGTGTATTACATAGCAGTATAAAAATCACTTTCAGAATAAAGCATTTTGTCATTGCTTTTCCCTTCAGGTATTCCGTTCCGTCTTCGTATTAAGGTGTTATAAATATAATAATTTCCATAATGGAGTAAATGAAAAATGGGAATATTTCTTTCATGCCTTGTAGCCATCAGGGTGATGAAATGTTTTCTCTTCGACTTGAAAGAGATTCACAAAAGTCAGATTTTGGTCAGATCACAGGAAGTAATTCAGGTCGATAACATTCTCTCGTGAATAGACATTTTTTTACTGCTAATTCACCCAATAGATAGTCCAAGAACAAGCTAAGGTAGAGAGTTACTGGGTGAGATTGTTGTAATGAATGAGATAAGGAGGGGTAAAAGATAATTATGAAGACGGGTAGGATAGATATTGGTTGACAATAGACGGGTAGGATAGATATTGGTTGACAATAGACGGGTAGATAGATATTGGTTGACAATAGACGGGTAGGATATTGGTTGACAATAGACGGGTAGGATAGATATTGGTTGACAATAGACGGGTAGGATATTGGTTGACAATAGACGGGTAGGATAGATATTGGTTGACAATAGACGGATAGGATAGATATTGGTTGACAATAGACGGATAGGGATATTGGTTGACAATAGACGGATAGGATAGATATTGGTTGACAATAGACGGATAGATATTGGTTGACAATAGACGGGTAGGATAGATATTGGTTGACAATAGACGGGTAGGATAGATATTGGTTGACAATAGACGGATAGGATAGATATTGGTTGACAATAGACGGATAGGATATTGGTTGACAATAGACGGATAGGATAGATATTGGTTGACAATAGACGGATAGGATATTGGTTGACAATAGACGGATAGGATATTGGTTGACAATAGACGGATAGGATATTGGTTGACAATAGACGGGTAGGATAGATATTGGTTGACAATAGACGGGTAGGATAGATATTGGTTGACAATAGGACGGATAGGATAGATATTGGTTGACAATAGACGGGTAGGATATTGGTTGACAATAGACGGATAGGATATTGGTTGACACGGTAGGATAGATATTGGTTGACAATAGACGGGTAGGATATTGGTTGACAATAGACGGATAGGATATTGGTTGACAATAGACGGGTAGGATAGATATTGGTTGACAATAGACGGGTAGGATAGATATTGGTTGACAATAGACGGATAGGATAGATATTGGTTGACAATAGACGGATAGGATATTGGTTGACAACAGATTTTGATAGGATAGATATTGGTTGACAATAGACGGATAGATATTGCTGACAATAGACGGGTAGGATAGATATTGGCCACAATAGACGGGTAGGATAGATATTGGTTGACAATAGACGGATAGGATAGATATTGGCTGACAATAGACGGATAGGATATTGGTTGACAATAGACGGATAGGATAGATATTAAGGGATAATAGACGGATAGATATTGGTTGACAATAGACGGATAGGATATTGGTTGACAATAGACGGATAGGATATTGGTTGACAATAGACGGTAGGATAGATATTGTTGACAATAGATTGGGTAGGATAGATATTGGTTGACAATAGACGGATAGGATAGATATTGGTTGACAGACGGGTAGGATATTGGTTGACAATAGACGGATAGGATATTGGTTGACAATAGACGGGTAGGATAGATATTGGTTGACAATAGACGGGTAGGGATATTGTTGACAATAGACGGATAGGATATTGGTTGACAATAGACGGTAGGATAGATATTGGTTGACAATAGACGGGTAGGATAGATATTGGTTGACAATAGACGGATAGGATAGATATTGGTTGACAATAGACGGATAGGATATTGGTTGACAATAGACGGGTAGGATAGATATTGGTTGACAATAGACGGATAGGATATTGGTTGACAATAGACGGGTAGGATAGATATTGGTTGACAATAGACGGGTAGGATAGATATTGGTTGGACAGATTGGATAGGATAGATATTGGTTGGACAATAGACGGATAGATATTGGTTGACAATAGACGGGTAGGATAGATATTGGTTGACAATAGACGGATAGGATATTGGTTGACAATAGACGGGTAGGATAGATATTGGTTGACAACAGACGGGTAGGACAGATATTGGTTGACAATAGACGGATAGGATATTGGTTGATGCAATAGACGGGTAGGATAGATATTGGTTGACAATAGACGGGTAGGATAGATATTGGTTGACAATAGACGGATAGGATAGATATTGCTGACAATAGACGGATAGGATATTGCTTTAATAGACGGGTAGGATAGATATTGGTTGACAATAGACGGGTAGGATAGATATTGGTTGACAATAGACGGGTAGGATAGATATTGTTGACAATAGACGGTAGGATAGATATTGGTTGGACAATAGACGGGTAGGATATTGGTTGACAATAGACGGGTAGGATAGATATTGCTGACAATAGACGGATAGGATATTGCTGACAATAGACGGGTAGGATAGATATTGGTTGACAATAGACGGATAGGATATTGGTTGACAATAGACGGGTAGGATAGATATTGGTTGACAATAGACGGATAGGATATTGGTTGACAATAGACGGGTAGGATAGATATTGGTTGACAATAGACGGGTAGGATAGATATTGGCTGACAATAGACGGATAGGATATTGGTTGACAATAGACGGGTAGGATAGATATTGGTTGACAATAGACGGGTAGGATAGATATTGGTTGACAATAGACGGATAGGATATTGGTTGACAATAGACGGGTAGGATAGATATTGGTTGACAATAGACGGGTAGGATAGATATTGGTTGACAATAGACGGATAGGATATTGGTTGACAATAGACGGGTAGGATAGATATTGGTTGACAATAGACGGGTAGGATATTGGCTGACAATAGACGGTAGGATAGATATTGGTTGACAATAGACGGGTAGGATATTGGTTGACAATAGACGGGTAGGATAGATATTGGTTGACAATAGACGGGTAGGATATTGGTTGACAATAGACGGGGTAGGATAGATATTGGTTGGAGCAATAGACGGGTAGGATAGATATTGGTTGACAATAGACGGATAGGGATATTGGTTGACAATAGACGGGTAGGATAGATATTGGTTGACAATAGACGGGTAGGATAGATATTATTGACAATAGACGGATAGGATATTGGTTGACAATAGACGGGTAGGATAGATATTGGTTGACAATAGACGGGTAGGATATTGCTGACAATAGACGGGTAGGATAGATATTGGTTGGACCCTGGACTTGAAAAGATCAAAAGTGCAGTTGTCAGTGAAGTATTCTCTCAGGAGCTTGTTTCACAAAGTAACAATCCTTTGAAAGAATCTGTCTGAGACTTATCAAAGTAAGACGAAAAGAATGTGGGCGGTTTCCAGTCATGGTGTGGCGGGTCCTTATCCCATTGTGAACGATGTCACGTATTTACTAATGACTAATATGAGCTTTGGAGAGTGCAGAAAACTAAGATAATTCTTCTTTCTTTCCACTCAACCTCATTAGATTGAAATGGATAACGCCATGTAACCCTATTCAACACTTAACCAACTCTGCTATCCACTAGATGGCGAAATCTTGACTTCTTGTTGCCCAATGTCGTTTGTCTTCCTCTTCGGTTGAACAAAAGTATAATAGCTTTCACAGAACCTTTAGTCTAATTAGGCGATAAAGATTTTTTTTTAGTCTTCAGCCTAATGTTCTTTCTTTCTTAATTAAATCCTGTCGTGTGCTGGCTTATTTTCTTTTTATCTTTTACATTCAAGATGCACAGTATAATTTAATATGCGGCTCATTGCACCATACATTTAACTAGTTCATTTTCTTTAAAGTATTTTAGAATTCGAGAAGAAAAATAAAGTAGAACTCTTTCACATCAGTGTCCAGAAACATGACTTTCTATTCATACTAGCACGCTTATATAATGAAACAACATAACAATGTATTTGTCTATATTTCTGAAATGAAGTAGTATTTACATTATTCGGACTATTGTCCTCATCTTTGTTGCCATTTTTGCGACGTTTCGGCAGTTGTACGCTCTAGCCTTCTTCAGGTGCTAGAAATTTCGAACAAAACCCTTTATTACAATCACTGGGGTATATCATCTCCATCCCTTTTGTGCAGAGCCTCTTTTTGCTAGTCATAAGTTATCTCCCTCTAACCCTGTAAGTTACTTGTTCAACACTGCTGTAGCCTGTTATTGAACTCACAACTCTTTGGGTCAAGTCACAGGAATTAAGCAAAGTCTATATCCACTTAAGGACAAGAACAACTGAATTTTTTTTTGCGGGGGGGGGGGGGGCTTATATACCTAATGTTCAGTAACCTTTTTTTACCGAGTTCCTATTGCAATTTTTGAGGTTAATGGTTTTCTCTAGTATTTTAGATGTTAATGGTTTTCTCTGGTATTTTTTATCAGAACTCATATTGCAATTTTTGACACTACTGATTTTCTCTTGCACTCTGTTTTACTGGTTCCCACATTATGTTCATCTCCATGCTTAGTCGGCTTAGGGGATTTTTGTAGCCTAGCATATGTGCTGATTCCTTAAGTTTACGTAGTTTCCAGTGGCGTCTTCTATCTGTTATTTTAACCTCATCCCACAGGGAGCGTGATCACCTTTCTCCCTCCATATGTGGTAAGCTACGCCTGATTTTTCTACAGGGTTGGGCAAAGCAACTTGCTTATCTGAATTTTTGAGACTTACAAACCTAATGTTCAGTAACCATTTTTTTTACCAGAGTTTATGTTGCAATTTTTTATGTTAATGGTTTTCTCTAGTATTTTTTATGTTAATGGTTTTTTTCTTTTTTTTTTTTTTTTTTCAGATCTCATATTGCAATTTTTTTACATTAATGATTTTCTCTTGCACTCTGTATTAATGGTTACCATATTGTGTTTATCTCTATGCTTGGTCGTCTTAGGGGATTTTTGTATTTTAAAGATGGGGACAATAGTCCGAATAATGTAAATACTGTGAACATAAAAATGGTTTGAATATCGATTTTAAACGCAAGTACTAGATTGGCGCGGATGTGCGTTGTGGTGCAGTGGATATCGGCTCGGAACGAGAAATCGGGGAGCTGAGTTCGAATTCCAGTTGAATTCATTGCATTCACTTACGCGCAAATACCCTTGGGAAATGTATGAATCCGTCTCTTCCTTTCAGTTATGGGTTAAATAACAGGACAGATTGGGTTCTATAGCCTTGGTCGGCAACCAGTCTACCGCAGAAAGCAATGGCAACCTACTGAGGGATAATCTTCTGCCCAGTCAGTCATGTCTTTTTCGAGATATGATCGCCCAAAGTGTGTATCACGTATGGCACTTAACTGACTGACTGACTAGATTGGCAGCTACGTCCCATCATTTTACGATTGAAATGGATAGATGTAACCATAGCACCTATTTTCCAATTTCTTGCCTTCCAGTCAACATTTATGTTTGTTCAACATCCACGGAGCCCATTTGTAGTTTATATTGCAAATATTTTGAGCGAACTTTCTTTACAGTTTCTGGGAGAGCGTGCATAATCTGGTATGATCAGCAAAGCTAGTCTGCTCAAACACTCGGTAACGATGACTTGTGGCTTTAATACAGCACACAACCATCAACGTCTTTGATCTTCAAAACTTTAACTTCACAAATTTAAATGCAATGCCAATCGTTATCTTAATTCATCTTCTTAATTCATCTTCTTTCATTGTTATCTCTCTTTAAAATGTTTTTTGTTCACACATTCTTTCACATTCAGTAACCTCTCCACCCTTGCCGTACTTGGAGTGAAATGAGTAAAAAAGATGGGCATTACTTGGTATTCCTTAACATGTTACTTCGGCACCTGTCGCTTTGCTGATAGAAAGAAGGTTAAATTTCAAATCTAAATTGTTTCTTCGTTTAAAATATTACATCTATATCTATAAAGATGACGAGGGTGGACGCTGTGTAAGTATTTGTTTGTTTCATAGATTCGACTTAGCGTCTGCATTTTGCAGTTTAGCTCGACGGGAGTTGCGCTCAGATGTAGATCAAAATTTTAGAACCCTAACGACACCTTGAAAGTTTTCAGAGAGCCAAAATTAGGGGTAGAAAAATATATATTATCACCCCACAAAGCCAGGGATCAGTTCATGTATTGATTATAACATAGAACTGATCACACCACTTTATATTATCTATACCTATATATGTTGCCCCTCCCCCTCCCACCCTAATCCAATAGAGACATTCTACACTTATCTATATCTGTAAAAGTGACGAGGGTGGACGTTGTGTAAGTATTTGCTATGTAAATTCATGTTTAAGTTTAAGAATGCTGTCGCAATGCTTGCCTTCAGTTTATCGTTGGTTTTACAAAGAGTTTTGTTAGTCTCTCGCTCAACTGCACCAGATACAGGTGGTTGCAGTCTGGGGAGTTAAGAGGCCAGATATAGTGGGTGATGTGGTCGTAAAAAGTGCCTGGCTGCTATGACTCTGTTCTTCAGCAGCCACATTCTTCACCCGGGGCAGCATTACCTCTTCAAGGCACTTGATGTAAGCCATCGTGTTGAGAATGAGGCCCACGCAAACAAGATCTTATCAGAACGATCTGAGTGGGATTTACACTTTTAGTTACTTTAAAAATTCACCGATATGTTTTATTATTATTATTATTATTATTATTATTATTATTATTATTATTATTTTCGCTTTTCCTGTGGCTAAGTACTGAATTCATAAACTCTTTGGATCAAGTCACGGGATTATTTCGGGCAAAGATTTTATCCGATTGGTCATGTGACTTTAGGGAAGCCCGGAGCGTACAACGTCAATATAGGAACAAAGATGAGGAAAACAGTCCAAACAATGTAAAACGTGTAAATAATTGCAATACCTCATCTCAGAAATATAGACAGATCCTGAAGAAGGTCAGAATGTATAATGGGTGAAACGTCGTGAACATGGGATCAAAGATAAGGACAACAATCCGAACAATGTAAATAGTGTAAATAATTACAATACCTCATCTCAGAAATATAGACAGATCCTGGAAAAAGTTGGAGTGTATAACAGGTGAAACGTCGTGAGTATGGGAACAAAGATATGACAACAGTCCAAACAATGTAAATAGTGTAAATAATTACAATACCTCATCTCAGAAATATAGACAGATCCTGATGACTGCGTGGTTTATACTAATTAGGGAAGATAAAGATAAATTAGCTCAACTCTGTTTTAAAATATTTTTCTTGCCAACACATTTCGGTTTTTCAGACAACATATATGACACGGCTTATTTGTGGGCATAGAAAAGTTTCAGTCCAATTATAAAAATAACGACATAAGAAGGCAGATTTGACAGATTTGTTTTCATTTACTCAATGAAATAAAATTTTGTATATTGACTAAAATTCGAGATATTTTATTTTATAAATTAAACTATCGTCATTATATTATTCTGTTTAAATCATTTCACCCCAAGCAATTCAATAAAGGACGCAAGAGGTAACTGGCTGTCTGAGAATATGAGAAAGACTACGATTAAGAAAGAGATTAAAAAAAACAAAAATAATTATGAAGACAACAATTGACATTACATTTAAATTTTTTTCAAGATCAAGGTTGACTTGGAAGCAAGAAGCTGGAACTGATTTTAACAAACGAGATGTATGAGAGAATAAACCCGTTAGCATTAGGGTTACAACTATCCATCTCAATTGTAAACTGATAAAATTTTCCCACCAATCTAGTACGACACTTAAATTTATAAAGTCTAGGTACCAGAAAGAAAAGTTCATCAGAATATTTACCATAAAAATATTTATAGAAAAGACACAGGGAAACTACGTGACGGTCGAGAGAAATGGATTCAACCCAAGATGTCAGATCAGGACTAATAACATTGCAGATTATGGTTTGAATTTTATCAGCAATTTTTAAATATATAGCAGGTGCACCAGACTAGATGTGGTACTAATATACAAAGCAAGGAAGAAAGGTAGATTTTTCAATATGTAAGATAGATTCTGGGAGAAAAATTTTCTAGCGCGACATAGTGAATCAAATTTCTTAGCCTTAGACTTAACATTTGATTCAACACATACTTTTCACATCATGCCAGTTGAAAACGCTAGTTAGCGAAGACACGAGTTACATTCCTGTGGGTTAGCATCAGCCATGTTGATAGAAGGTAAAAAGGATTTTAGCAGATGATTAAAAGAGAACAGTTTCGTTTTTGAGGCGTTGAAATTAACAAGTCACTCCTTGCCCCATTTAACAACAGATTTTAGATCATTTTTTGAGGTCAGCTGCCAATTTGACTTTATCGAACAGATCATATTTACTATTAAGAAAGGAGTAAATATTTGTGTCATCAGCATAGCTGTTAAATTGGAAACAGACAAATCTTAAGAAAATATGACGTAACTGTAAAACATAAAATATTTACATCCGGGCACAGGAAAATGAGACGTTCATTTAAGTAAAAAGAAAATAACGAGTTGCAGATCGATCATCGATCATTGTTTGCTAAGGAAATATCTTGCCGCTGTTGCTTAAAATTCTTGTTTCTTTTTTCTTTGCTTTTTTTTTGTTTTTTTGTATTTGTTTTTGTTTTGTGTTTTTTTTGTTTCTTTTTGCCAGCGATCGCATTTGGCAAAGATGCATTAACTTAACGAAGTCGATTTTGTCTTGTGTTTCTTACTGCTCCACGAAAAATTGCAAAATGTCGATGGGTTTGCTAACGGATGCTGCAGGAGATATCGGTAGATGATTATTTCGTATCATCTATGTTTTGAAATTATTTCAGCATTGTTTCTCTCATTAAGCGGGCCGGCCACTTTATCTTCCCAGATATCATCATTACCAGCATCATAAATCAATCACATAACCGGTCGTAGTCATAGAATCGATGCACAGCTGAGCACCTGGCTAGCACCCTCCAAATGTCTCGGTTGCGTGCCAATAAATGAGTTTTCAGTCCACACGGCAACATTGTCAATTCATTTTTTTTTTCTCTCTCTCTCTCTTCGCCTTTCTTCTTTTCTTTAAGGTGGTACCTTGTAGGATCGCAGTAGAAAGGTTGTTCCGGTTTTTGCTCAAAAACTTGGCCAGTCAGTTAAGTGCCATACGTGAAACACGCTCGGGCGATCATGTCTCGAAAGAGATATGACTGATTGGGCAGAAGATTATCCCGTAGTAGATTACCATTGCTTTCTGCGGTAGACTGGTTGCCTGCCAAGGCTATAGAACCCAATCTATCCTGTTATTTAACCCATAACTGGAAGGAAGAGACAGATTAATACTTTTCCCAAGGGTATTTGCGCGTAAGTGAATGCAATGAATATCAACTGGAATTCGAACTCGTCTTCTCGATTTCTCGTTCCGAGCCGATATCCACTGCACCACAACGCATTTGGTCAGGTAGTTTTAAAATGAATATTAGCTCAAGTCCCAGTGTCACATACTCCCCAAGGTGAAACTCTTTTGGGGAGAATCTGGGGTCATAACCCGAGGCCTGAGTCGTTCCCAAACAATGAAATTGAAAGTGCTGATGAAACTTGAGCAGTTTTTTCGGCAGACCTAAAGCAGACTACCACCATGTTTGATTTCGTTGATTTTCATTTTTTTTTTTTTTTTTTTTTTTACTTTTTTCAGCGCAGTCCTATCGATTACCCACTTAGCTTTACGATTAAACTTTTTTTAATTACTATATTTAAACCACTTTGGGTGGGGGGGGTCAGTTTCTCATACAACGTTATAGTAAATCGATCGTCCATTTTCAAACCACTCGCGTTGGGGTCGCTTTGTTTATGTTAATTTCGTTGGTTTTCTTTTTTTTCTTTTTACTTTTTTTTCAGCGCAGTTCTATCGATTGTTACTTAAACTTTCCGATTTTCAAAAAAAAAAAAATGGAAATAATTACAATATTTAAACAAATTTGTTGGAGGGGGTCAGTTTCTCATACAACGTTAAAGTAAATCGATCCTCCATTTTCTATCCACTATAAGGTTGTATGAGAAACTGGACCCACCCTTCTAAAACTGTTTAAATGTTGAAACTTTTGCAATTTTTTTTTTTTTTTTTTTTTGTCATTCGGAAAGTTTAAGGTGTAAAAGATAATATTGCACTGAAAAAAGTCAAAAAAATTTGATAATGAACAAATTTATAGGTGGCGGTAATATTGTACCAGCGACTGGTTTCAAAATGGAGGCTCAATTTACTATAACGTTGTACGAGAAACTGATCCCCACCCCCCACAGAAAATGTTTAAATATAAAAAATTTTCAAATTTTTTTTCAATCGTAAAGCTAAGGGGGTAATCGATAGGATAGGAAGACGCTCGTGGAAGAAAGTTACTTTAAAGTTTGTGCAAATAGAAGTGGAAGATACCGATTAAGCCTAGTGATCAGGGAAACACTCTCTTGGGAGTCGGTTTAACAGAGAATTGTTTGCGGGAGAAAGCTATTCCATTGGTGCTTAATTCTCACTAGAGAAATACGAAGAAGATGAGGGGTGTTTGCTACAATGTAAGTGGCATAGCGGGTCCTAGTCCTGAAGTCGTAACTAAAGAATGTACTTCGTCCAAGCACTTTCAGTGGAAGTAACGACAGAGCAGCGAGAGGCTCGTCATGTCCCACCTATGAAAAAGAGGTCCGTGGGTTCGTCACCCACAACCGCTCGAAGAAACTTTTCGACTATCAATGCTAGAGAGTGAGACCTAAGCAGTTCGTGCCAAAATATGAGAACAGTACTCCATTTTGGGCCTCATATGGCTCTTATAAAAGGAAAGAAGGTTATGTACTTAGTGACGCGTTACAGGAAGATGGCCATTTTATCTGCATCTTTAGCAATTGATCATATATGAGGTGAGGAGTGAGTTTAAGTCCCAGTAGTCTAAAGTCACGTTGCCTCACCGTGGGGACATCTGTTGATCGTAACTAGTTTGATTTTCGAGGCACTGCGTTGTGGTTCAGTGGATATCGGCTAGGAAAATCGGGAAGCCGAGTTCGAATTACAGTTGAATTCGTTACATTCACTTACGCACAAATACTCTTGGGAAAGGTATTAATAGGCTTACGGCCTATCACGTTGAATACACCGGTTCTCGCTCGATCACCGAAGTTAAGCAACGTTGAGCCTGGTCAGTACTTAGACTGGGTGACCGCTTAGGAATACCAGGTGCTGTAAGCGTATAGTGACGGATGTGCGTTGTGGTGCAGTGGAGATCGGCTCGGAAAGAGAAATCGGTGAGCCAAGTTCGAATTCCAGTTGAATACCCTGCATTCACTTAAACACTGTTACCCTTGGGAAAAGGTATTAATCTGTCCATTCCCTCCAGTTATGGGTTAAATAACAAGGGTAGGACTTGGGGGACCCTGCTCGTAAAAACAAATCCCAATGAATCGTGAAAAATAAAATAACCTTACCCAAAAAAAATCACTGGTTATGACCTTAAAATGATCCCATAAGGATTGATAGGTCGTTAAGCCTCAAAAACAAACAAAGGTATTAATCCATTTCTTCCCTCCAGTTATGAGTTAAATAACAGGACAGATTGGGTTCTATAGCCTTTGCTGGCAAAACAGTCTACCACAGAAAGCAATGGCAACCTACTGCGGGATAATCTTCTGCCCAGTCAGTTATGTTTCTTTCGGGATATGATTCCCCCAAGCGTGTGTCACGTATGACACTTAACTGACAATGTAAGCAGCCAATTTTTTACCAACTTGTTTTTTTGTGCTGGATCAGAAGATTAGCAGCCAAACTCTGATAATCAAGAATTTTAGACGTACACCACCATATAGTCGTATCATCGGCGTATACATTTACAAATAATCTGAGTATATATATATATATATATATATATATATAACTAAATTTGTCTTTGAACACGTCTCGAAAAACCCACCGAGTATAAACACGGATGGCAAAAAATGGAAACAAAAAAAGAAACGAACTAAGCAGTTGAACATTAGTCAAAGTACTAGTCGAAAGAAAAACCCCGAGACAAGTAACCTAACGCGTAAAGCGCTCAATACATTAGTAGAGCAAACAAGTAAGTAGCTAAGAGAGCCAACGAACCTACCAAGGTTTCACAAAATTGGATCTTCAGCCAACTTTCCCTGAAGATCCAATTTGATGAAACCTTGGTAG
Organism: Ascarosepion bandense; assembly: GCA_037127315.1. Taxonomy (NCBI): domain Eukaryota; kingdom Metazoa; phylum Mollusca; class Cephalopoda; order Sepiida; family Sepiidae; genus Ascarosepion; species Ascarosepion bandense. The sequence continues at coordinate 462,091 of JBBBDQ010000745.1, read as the reverse complement.
GTTTGTTGGCTCTCTAGGTCAGCTACTTACCTATATATATACTACCGGCCATAATTATTAGGCCACTACAGTTTTTTTAATGATGTATTTCATACGATTTTTAGTATTTATTTCCAAGTGGATAATTCTAAATGAAAATAGAATGGTTCTTTTGTTGATACTGCCCAATAACATGTGCATCAAATGAACTGTTCTGGTGTCCAGTTTTGTGCTCTCTACCCCATGCTAGTCTCTTCTTATTGGCTGGCCGAAGCAAAGACTTCCTGGCTGCCTTGTCAACTTTTGCAAAGTAATAATAACAAAAGAACTACTCTATTTTCATTTAGAATTACCAATTTGGCAATAAATACTAAAAATAGTATGAAATACATCATTATTTTTTAAACTAGAGTGGCCTAATAATTATGGCCAGTAGTGTATATATGTATATATATGTCCAAAAGGAATGGGATTGATGGTAAAATCCAAAAGAAGATCCTATTAATATTATTTATTATTAATTAAATATTAAAACTGATACAGCTAGAAGGCTCAATGTATTTTAAAATATTTATTTTCAGTGCCAATATACATATTTTGCATATACGAAAAATTCAAGCCTTCCATGATCGTATGACCATTCTTCCTTCTTTCTTTCTTCTTATGTTTTTTTCTTCCATTTCCATTTCTTTTCGCCACCCCAATTTCCGTTGTCTTTTCACACAACACACACTGAAACAAATAATTGTAATTTATCATAATTATTACGATCACTGACGATACGTGGTTAGTTTCAGCCAATGAAAATGGTCATACGAACTCGGGAGTGTTTGATTTTTTATATGTAATATATATATATATTAGAACATGTACAAATTTTTGTATATATATTCACTACAAATTGTACATTTTGTTTCGACATTAGATTTACAATGTCACATCATGTGGTATGGAAATTAATGGAAGACCTCTTGTCTTATATTTGGGAGTTGTGTGTGGAATATTGGCGAGGGGGGAATAAGTCTTGTAAATTGTCCGTTAGAATTTTGAAGAAAGTGGGGTAGGGAATATAGTTGATTCATGAAAGTGTGTTTTATGGCCGCCTGGCTAGCCTTTATTCTTTGGTTTTATTAGAGGGGGAGAATAAGGAGGTGGAAAGGGTGGAAAACAATGGGATTGGTCCTATCTTTAATGTTTATTTGTAAAACTATAGAATATTTTTGTATTTAAGCACAGTTTCATAATTGATCTGATTTTGTATATTTAACCTTAATTTTGAATTTAGGAAATTACTTTTTTCTATAAAACATTAAATTAGATTTGATTATAGTTCGTGGTGTGTAATAGGTAACATTTGATATAAAAGGGTTGTTAGTACTATAAAGGTTTATCATCTCTAGGGGAGGGGTCCTAGATTTGGCTTGTGCAGTATTTTTCAGCATGAGTGTAAGGTTAGTTCTTTAATGTGTTTGCAATTTACTGTGGTTTCATGCCTCTGGTTTAAAAGCTTGTCGCTATTTATGTATTTAATGATTTCAATTTTTTCTTGACGAAAAAGGAAATATGGTTCCTTTATTGATTTAGCTGTTCTTGCTTGTTTGAGGATTTTCCATTTAACTTTAGGCAATTTATTTTCGCTTTTTAACTTCCAAAAGTGTTTGGAAAGAGACGTCATGTTTTATTTTTCTTTGTTATTGAAGGATGAGAGGTTATTGTAAAAGCGCCTTTTAAATACGTTCATGGTGTTTCCGATATACATTTGTTCATCTTTGAGATTCTCTATGAATGAAATCGAACACATATATATTAGGGATTTCGTTAAACATTTATTAGGAATGGGGCATTGGTTTGGGTTTCTACAGTTACCAAGTTTGTTATTATGGGGCAGACTGGTATTAGTGTTAGAGTTATTTTTGTTGTATGCTTTTAATATTTTACTGTTATGTAATTTAATTATTTTTCTAGATTGTTAGAGCAGCTATAGATTAGTTTTATTGTATTTTTATTGTATATATTATTTTTATTGTATATATTATTTTATAAAATGAAAGAAAAATGAATGGATTTAAGTCAAATTTTGATTTCCTGGTATCGATATCAAATAAGTTTTTTTCATCGTTAACTGAATTTTGAAGGCTAAATATGTTTTCTGAGTAAATGGTATCATGGCTGAGACTAAGAACTACAATTATACCTGCTTAGAGCCAAACCCGAAGCAAAACCTAAAATAAAAGGGCTGAAAAAAATACAGACATACAGGCAGATAAACAGACACACACACAATCATCTTGCCATATATATATATATATATATATATATATATATATTATCGATTTTCTGCTCTATTGTAAGAACGGCAACCTTGAAACCTCATGTCTTTGTCTATGTGTGTATCAAATTTGATTAAAATCGGACTACTCCTTCTATAACCCGATTTTTTCTATTATCGATTTTCGATATTTATCGGGGGTACCCCGACACAAAATCTAGCTAAGAACACTCGCAGACGCTTATAGTACAGCTGTGTCAATTTTCAAGAAAATCAGTTCAACCGTTTCGGAGTCGAAAGGCACCGGACACACATACACACACACAATCACACACACACACACACACACACAAAGTTCCATTTATATGAACCATAAAAAACAGAAAAACACGTAAAAATTTCCGGAAGTTGCTTTTATTGCTCAATGAGACACGACTCGGTATATCGCTTCAACTTTGCAATATTTTATTTTATAAAATAAGCTGACGTTATCAGTTGTTGAGACGGAAGCTGAGATAAAGAAAATATGGCGTAATTGTAAAAGAAAAAAAAAAGTACGTTTACGTTCGTGCACATGACTTCTTGAAGATGTGAAGTCTATGTAAATAAAATTCATCGTTGGCGCGTTGATTTATTGCCGTTTCTATATCTGTGAAAGCCGGCAATCTTTCATAGATACAGAACAGTAATAAAGCCATCAACTCCGTCAATTTTAACAGATTTGGACTCGGGACAAAATCATAAAATTTAATATTCACGGACCTTGAAATTTTGTTCGGATAACGTACAAATCCAATAATCGATATTTGGATAACACTGGAGAGAGAGAAAGAAAGTGAGAGACAACGAAAAAGAAAGAAAGAATAAAGGAAAAAAAAGGTTTCCCTATCTATCTATCTATCTATCTATCTATCTATCTATCTATCTATCTATCTATCTATGTGTTGTAACCCTAAAAGGATACTGCGTGAGTTAATCACCAAAACAGGGGTTGGAATAATGATATATCACAAATACAGGACTCGCACCCTGCGTAAACTGTTAGCAAATGCTGGTTACAGAAGGTAGCAGAAGAAAGTAAGAAAAAATGACTAGAAATAAACTGCACGGTAAACCGAATACATGGTCATCAGTAAAAAGGGCAGCCCAAAATGCCAAATACAGGTCGGGGATACCAGAATCAAGCAGATACAAAAATCTAAATATCTAGGAAGTGTTCTAACAGAAGATAGAAAGTGCGACACAGAGATCCTAAGGCAAATTTGCATGGCGAAAGAAGCATTCCAAAGTTGAGTAAAGTATTAAGAAACAAGACAATTTCACTAGAAACAAAGAAAAGAGTACTGGATTGCTACGTTCTGTCCGTCCTTCAATATGGCAGTGAATGCTGGACAATACCATCAAAGATGAAGGAAAAACTTGAAGCAACTGAAATGTGGTTCTACAGAAGGATGCTGAGAATATCATGGATCGAGCATGTGAGCAATGATGAGGTTTTGGAAATGATGGAAACGAAAAGGAAATTAATACTGAGCATCAGGAAGAGACAGCTGAAGCTCCTGGGACATGCAATGAGGAAGGAGGACTTGGAGAATCTGATACTAACAGGCCAGACAGAGGGAAAAAGAGACAGGGGAAAGCAGCGGATAACATATTTGAAGGACCTAATCAGGTGGATGACGGAACGAGGATTGCATGGTGTAAAAGGAGAAGGCGTGCTCAGAGCCACCAGGGATAGGGAAATGTGGAAGGCCATGATCGCCTACGTCCTGAAGGGACAGGGCACATAGAAGAAGAAGTATAATCACTTTACTCGGTATTTACCATCTCTTCACTTGGGCGGATGCTCAAGGCGGAAGCGACACGAGGTCAATTAAAGTGGGGACTCCGAGCTCTTAAGCTCAGTCAAAAATATCCCCTTGACCCTGCTTAAGGTCGGCTGTTGTCTATTCACCCCCTACGAGACTCTCCCCTTCGGTGAAGCCTCGTCTGGTTTCGTCTTTGTCTGCAAGCAGAGAGTCGAACAAAAGTTTGGATCAAGTATAATCACTATACTCTGTATTTACCCCAAGGTGGATGCGGCACAAGGTCAATGTAGAAATTCTAAACTTTTAAGCTCAACCCAAAATTTCCCATAGACCCAGCTTAAGGCTGGGTTGGGCTCTGGTCTATTCACTCCAGAAGAGATTCCACCCTTCGGCAGAGCCCCGTCTTTGTTTCTTTCTACTCAAAAGAGTAGACCAAGAAATAGTTTGGATAAAGTACAAATATTTATTATTGTAATGAATACAATAAATGTGGCACATGGCCGAATGGGGAGTGGGTTGAATCACACCCACAACCTAACCACTCATCACAATTTCCTCATTCACCACGAAAAACCCCGTCTATCATTCCAAAATCCCGCACACACACACCACATATACGCAGGGGAAACCTAAGCAAGAGGAACAAAACCCATGACAAAAAACATTTTATTTATATGCAATATGTTACAAAAACATATTTAAAAATCCAATGAGTCATAAAATGAAAGACGTGGAATAATCCAAAAACAAACCAAAATATTAGGTTGTCCAAAAAGTTCGTAAACACTTGCGGAAAATTTTTATTCAATTTTGCGTTTATATTGTTATAGTCATCTTTGTGTTCCAAATGGCAATTGGTAAAATTGAGCTGAGTTTTGATTCGTTACTGCTGGAAGCGAGGTCTTTCAACCAGAAAAGCTGCACAAGAGAATTGTGCTGCCGAAGGTGAAGGAACAGTTGCATATGCGGCGATCTCAAAGTGGTACAAGCGTTTCGATTCTGGCGACATGAGTCTTGAAGATAAGCCTCGTTTGGGACGGCCGTCAAAGTTGGATGATAGAGACTTGCAAACCGGGTTGGACATTGCGCCTTCATCGAGCACTCGAGAATTGGCTGATGAGCTTCTAGTTGACAAATCGACAATTCACCAACATTTGAAGCAACTTGATTTTGTTCACAAAAAGCCGCGCCAAGATCCGCACGAAGTCACCGAAGCACAAGCCAACAGACGAGTTGAAATTTGCCGTCAATTGCTCAGCAATCTATTGAACGAGCGTTTTTGTAAGCTCATTGTGACATCCGAGGAGAAATGGGTCTATCTGGTCTAGCACAATCGAGACAAGCGATAGGTTTAGAAAGAGCAAGAGACACCGTCGGTTCCAAAACAAGATTGATTCGGCAAGAAAGTCATGTTGTGTGTTTAGTGGAACTTTGAAGGAATCGTGCATTTTGAGTTGTTTCCGAATAGTCGTGTCATCAGTGCCGAACTTTACTGTCAGCAACTTGAGCGGGTCTACAAAAAGTTGAAACAAAAGTACCCGGCTCTGATCAACCGAAAGCGCGCTTTGATGCAGCAGCACAATGCCAAGCCACACACCGCCAGGAAGACCAAAAACAAGTTTGAAGAGCTGGATGGCGTTCAGGTACAGCCACATCCAGCCTACAGTCCTGACTGTGCTCCATCAGATTACGGCCTTTTCCGCTCAATGCAACACATTCTGAAGAGCCGCTGATTCGACTCGTTTCATGAAGTAGAGGAAGCGTGTCAATAATTCTTTGATTCGAAGCCGGCTGAATGGTACTTTGAGCAGATCCGAAAGCTTGCAGATCGATGGCAGAAAGTCTTGAAAAATGATGGTCTTTTTTGAGCAATAATTTTTGTTGTTTTTGCGAGTAAAATTTCAATTTTTTGCAAGTGTTTTCTGGTAAGCTTAGATTACTTGGCGAGTAAAATTTAAATTTTTTGCAAGTGTTTACGAACTTTTGGGACAACCTAATATAACAAAACATTAAAACCAAAATTAAACAAATGCTAGTAAGACCCGTCGACCTTAAAAAATTCAGAGTGGCTACGCTACTGTATTTCCCATGAACGGCGAAATCAATTGCTAATGGAGAGAGAGGGGGCAAAACAAATAATGGAACGGGAATATCAAAGACCGACCCAGCTACAACGAAAAGCAGGGCCAAGAACAAACTGGGGAGGTTGAGAATCTCGAAACGAACTACAATACACGAGAAAGCCATGAACAGGCTAGGAACAACATTCACTCACACCAACTGATCTTAATTGTGATCTGATGCTCAACGACTCAAATCAGATACTGATAAAAAAATAACGTTCATATCGCTAGATTCTCTCCATCCAAATTGACCATTAACGTCAGAAACACCATCCGTTTCAGCGTAAAATAAAGGGGAGACACATTATCACAAGAGATCAAGTCCCAGGTAGGCATCTACGCAGATGACACTACAATATACTCCCGCTCCAGTAAGAAACCTGTCGTGGCGGACAGACATAATCTCGCTGCTGACCTTGAGCGGGATCTACACTCTGTGGTAAACTGGGGCAAGAAGTGGCTTGTCAACTTCAATTCATCTAAGACCAAGCTGTTGTCTGTCAACCATTACAGGCAACCTCTTCTGCCTCCCATAAGCATGGACCAGATGATTCTCCCGGAGAGTAATACACTACGCCTCCTCGGACTTACCCTGTCCTCAGACCTCAAATGGAAGCACTATATTGAATCCATAGCAAAATCTACTGCTAAGAAGATTGGGTCACTATGTCGATCCAGGATGTTTTTTCCACCTGAATCCATCCTGCATATATACAAGTCAACCATCCGTCCGTGCATGGAGTACTGCTGCCATTTATGGTCAGGTGCCCCTGCCGTTCTCCTCAGTGTTCTTGACAAGCTCCAAAGGAGAGTCTGTAATGTGATAGGTACTGATCTGGCGACTCGTCTGCAGCCACTTTCCCATCGTTGAAATGTGGCCTCCCTCTGTCTCTTCTATAAATACTTTCATGGCTTCTGCTCAGATGAGCTTAAGTCACTGATGCCTCCTCAACAGGTGTTTACCCGTGCAACCAGACTGGAAACTGGGTCCCACCCATTCACAGTCAGGTTAGCCAAATGCAGACGACAATTCTACTCCTGCAGCTTCCTCTCTCGCACTTCCCGCCTGTGGAACTCACTCCCGTATTCTTGCTTTCCTGACGGCTACAACCTCCAGAAATTCAAATGCAAAGTCAATACTCATCTACTAACCACTGGACTCTAGCTCTCTCCCCTCCCCCGTATAACCTTCCCTTTCTCTCCACCTATGTATCTGTCATTGCACCTGCTTTCTCAGCTTTCTATTGTTCCTTTCTAACTAGTTTGTACTCCTCACTCTTTTCTAATTAATCTTTCTACATTTATGTAACCCCCTGCACATCAGTGGCGTTTCTGCCTTGCTCGGGGTGAAATGATTAAAAAAAAAAAAAAAGTACGTGAGATCGATGGGCATGAACTGTTCGGGAAAGATACGAGAATCCCGCGATTTTCAGGACAGCAGCCAGATACCGATGGTCGACCCTATCAAATGCCTTGGACTGGTCTAAATTGATCAGCGTGGCCTGCTCGTCATCTTTTACACCCTCTATTATTGTATGGATCAGATGCAGATTGCTCTGAGTTGTTCGGCCCTTTACAGCACAAATCTGCTCGGGTCCGAACAGAATCTCGGCAACTAACTGCAAACGCTTGCTCAAGATCGTAGCCAAAATCTTTAATTCTGTTAAACAGAGTTATGGGTCTGTAACCATCTAAATCCCTCCCAACACCCTTGATCTTTTTCAACAGCGTCATCACGCCCCTGCAGATTCGACTGGGAACGGACCCCTGCTGGAACCAGTTATTGAACATTTCAGTCAAAATCGGTACAAGGATGTGCGACACCCTTAAGTACAATTCCTAGGGAATCCCAGAGACTTGTCACTACCGACACACTTCAATGCCAAGTGAACTTCGCCCTCCGTGACCTCTCCTTCACAGCTAGCTGGTTCAGTCAGCGCAAGCCGAAGAAAGTCAGCCAAAAAGCTGCAAACTCCAGATTTTGACCTCTCGAACATTTTGATCGCCACCTCGATGAATCTCTACCTTGCGCAATTCTGCGACCATTTTCACGGCTTCGTTAGACATCTTGTTTAATCTTTTATTTTTTTATCATATCACCCCGAGCAAGGTGGTAACGCCACTGATGTGCAGGGGGCTACGCGAGAGTGAAAAGATTTGGAAAAGAGAAAGCCGGAAACCACATCCTGAACAGGGAACAAGGGATGAGCCTCTACACCTGTACAATAGACGTCGGTGGAGTGTGAACCGGGCGATAGTTTAGTCTATCTACTCCAATTGAAAAAAAAAATGAAAAAGAAAAAAAAAGAAAAGTGAAAAGATTGGAAAAGAGAAAGCCGGAAACCACATCCTGAACAGGGAACAAGGGATGAGCCTCTACACCTGTACAATAGACGTGGGTGGAATGGGAACCGGGCGATAGTTTAGTCTATCTACTCCAATTGATGCCTAATTACCTGACCCCGGTAATGCTTGCTAGCCAAACGGTCCAAGGCTGTCTGTAGGAGATCCCCCACTGCCCCCGTCCGGGATAGACTATCTTTAAGTGTCTTTACCTTGGTAGTTTTAGCTAAGGCAAGTCGACGGCTATATTCGGCGGTGAATGACCTAATGCTATATTTAAGATTCTCTTACCACCTATTCCCAATAACCACTCCCACTAATTTCCGCTGCACGAGTTTAGTTAGCTGTTGCTGGAAGTACAGTTTGTCCAGTAAAGACAAGTTGAACTTCCAGTGTCCAGCCAATCTAGGCCTACACTCTAACGCCATCCGGACAAAGACGAATTTGTGGTCCGAATAGCCTAACTAGTAGAATGTGGGACAATCTAACAAATCTAGATCAACCCTTCTCGCTAACATTCTATCCACGTAGCTAACTACTTGAGTCGATGGCCAATTAAGTGTCTACATCTTTTCCCCCAGGATGATCGACCCGGTATCTATCGATGAGACCGAATTCGTCGATCAGATCAACAAGGCTATGGCTTACGGCCTATCACGTTGAATACACCGGTTCTCGCTCGATCACCGAAGTTAAGCAACGTTGAGCCTGGTCAGTACTTAGATGGGTAACCGCTTGGGAATACAAGGTGCTGTAAGCGTATAGTGACGGATGTGCGTTGTGGTGCAGTGGATATCGGCTCGGAAAGAGAAATCGGTGAGCCGAGTTCGAATTCCAGTTGAATACCCTGCATTCACTTAAGCACTGGTACCCTTGGGAAAGGTATTAATCCGTCCATTCCCTCCAGTTATGGGTTAAATAACAAGGGTAGGACTTGGGGACCCTGCTCTTAAAAACAAATTCCAATGAATCGTGAAAAGAAAATGTTGTCAAAATAAAATAACCTGACCCAAAATCATTGGTTATGACCTTAAAATGATCCCATAATGATTGATAGGTCGTTAAGCCTCAAAAACAAACAAACATCAACAAGGCTACGATCGCCTAACCTCCCGCTTGTTCCCCGCCCCCTATCTAGCTTGGAATCCAGAATGGCATTCTAGTTCCCCACTAAGACTAGAGGCGAAAAATCCACAAGGAACGGCTCCAAGTGACCAAAAAAAAAACGAGACGCGCTTCTCTCCTAAACCGCAACGACTGGAAACGAACTAAAGTTCACGGCAATATCGGCCACGATCAAGCGGTCCCATGCGCCGATATGGACAAGGTCTACCATCGCACCTAGCCAACAAGGAAATACCTCTGGCATGTTGATCTCTGTATGCTGAATAGAAAACAAAGTCGATAGACTGCACAAGAGCATTGCAAACAAAGTGTGTCTCCTGGATCACAGCCATATCTACTCCGAAAGACAAGAGACCACGAAGCAGGCGGGTTGCCTTACCCCAATCACGCAAGACATTCGCATTCAAGCTGGCTTTTTAAATGTAACCCCTTAAACCAATTCCCAATAACCACTCCCACTAATTTCCCAATAACCACTCCCACTAATTTCCGCTGCACGAGTTTAGTTAGCTGTTGCTGGAAGTACAGTTTGTCCAGTAAAGACAAGTGAACTTCCAGTGTCCAGCCAATCTAGGCCTACACTCTAACGCCATCCGGACAAAGACGAATTTGTGGTCCGAATAGCCTAACTAGTAGAATGTGGGACAATGTAACCCCTTACAACGTACTAGACGGAAATCTGCTGCAGTCAGGACCCTGACAAATTGTCACAGACTGCTACTACCAATTTTGGACGTAATGCGTCCGTCGGAGACAATACCGTTAAATTTAGTACTCTATATAAGGAAAGTGGAGAATTACTTGGACCCTCTCCGCACAGTGCCATTTGTTTCAGTTCTGGGTTCTCAGTTGTGGCTATTCTCAATTTCGGGAAGTCTTCCTTTGCCCCTGCAAGGTGATCCCATACTTTGAGGTTTCCTCTGGTATTTCTTATCAAAGTGACCACTCCGGAGGCGTTCGGGAAGTTGTTAATATTCTCAACAGACTTACCGTCCACGTTTTAAATAGCGGTCTTAATTGGGCCTTCCTCTGCGAAGAAATGTCCTTCTCCAGGGCATCCCTGTCTAACTGACAAGTCTTCAGACTCTTGTGGCTTTTTCTTTTCTTTTTCTTGGGAAGGGTTGGTGGAAGGGTTGGGGAGGGATTTAAAGTAGCTCTAGAGGGGAAAGAAGAGAGACTTTTTACTTTATCTCAGCTTTGCTGCTATATCTTCGCTGGCGATTCAGGGGCAGATTGAGCCTTGGCGACAACCAGGGCCATTTCCGACCTGCTACGATCTGCTTTCATTTATTTTATTTTAGTTTTTCTCCTCTTTCTCCTCATCTTCCCTCTCTCTTTTCAGTAAAGACGCATGAGGCGGGGGCATGTCCTCGCTCTTCATAGCAATTACCCGTTGGGTTGCCTATACTGGTTCCTACTCGTTCTGCTGTATCTCTTGCTGTTTTTTCGGCGATTGTTTCTCAGGTGACAGCGTCCTTTCGGGTGCGACGTCTCGCTAAGGAGGAAGGGATGCTAGTTTTTTTTTGTTTTTTTTTACCCCTCTTCACACTCTCCGTCCATTCCTTTGTAGTATGCTGGTTAGACTTCTCTGCCACCACCACCGCCTTCTGGGTTACTGTAGTTTTACTAACCACCGGTGCTACCGGTCTTACAAATGGACAAGTACTCGAGAATCCCTCATGTCCAGCAGTGAGGTTTTTTTCCCTCCACAACCACGAAAAGCTTCCTTTCCCCGCACAGCAGTATATCCGGAATACAGGTAAAATTCTACCGGTCCATAGTAACTTGAATGCGGAAATCCTCAGTTTGAACCCCTGCCTTGCTACCTCTTCGACGGAGCCAAACTGGGCAAAGAATCCTCCCATTTAATCGCTACTAATGTCCAGGGGCACACTATGAACTATAACTCTAGTCCGCTGGGTGCCCATGTATTCTGCCTGAAGCCAGACGTTCTTAGTTACAAGTGCACGTCTTGCTAACAACATGGCTTTCTCTGCCGATGAAAGCGGGACGTCCCACATTGCTCTAGACCTCCTTGCTAAGATTTTAGGCACAATTTTGAGTTTTTTTTTATAGCCTCTTCCATCGTCTACTTGCTGACGCCAATAAACTTGCGAGTTTTAGCATCGGATGTCAACATGGAGATTGACCTTGCTAAAATGACATCGAGTGCTTCGGAAATAATCAAACGCTCGTTTTCTTTTATATATTCATTGAAGTCCTGACGCATTCGATTGTGATAGGCTGCGTCTATTTTTGCCTGACTTTGGTTCCATGCAGACGGTGATACCGTCTGCATAACAGTGGGCTGGGAAAACTCCGCCATTCTGGAAAACGTCTCCCAGCAACACGAGAAAGTTTAATAAAAAAAGTTCACACAAAAAATACAATAAACGACAATATGGACAACAACACAGTCAAACCAAATTCAAAAGACGTGCTTATAAAATCGCTCCCAAACATCCAAACGCAATACCACTGGTATGCAGTATAATTATTCGCCACCATTGTGCCCACTTACATAAGAGAATAGGAACATCCCATCTAAACTATGTATATGTAGTATAGTCGAACTACCGACCTAGCAATGACTTACGCCCAAATCTAAACTTATTTATAAATGGAACTTTGTCTGTATGTGTATGTGTATGTCTGTGTGTGTGTATCCGTTACCTATAGACTCCGAAACGGCTGAACCGATTTTCTTGAAAATTTACACAGTTGTACTATATGCGAGTGTTCTTGGCTAGGTTTTGTGTCGAGGTATCCCCGAAAATCGATAATCGAAAAAATCGGGTTATAGAATTTTTACGTGTTTTTCTGTTTTTTGTGGTTAATATAAATGGAATTTTGTCTGTGTGTGTGTATGTGTGTGTGTGTCCGTTACCTATAGACTTCGAACCGGCTGAATCTTGAAAATTTACACAGCTGTACTATAAGGGTCTGTGAGTGTTCTTAGCTACGTTTTGTGTCGAGGTACCACCGATAAATATCGAAAATCGATAATCGGAAAAATCGGGTTATAAAAGGAATGGTCCGATTTTAATCACATTTGATACACTCATAGACAACGACATAAGAAACGATATTCAGAAGTTTCAAGGTTGCCGTTCTTACAATAGTGCAGAAAATCGATAATATATATATATATATATATATATATATATATATATATATATATATAAATGGCAAGATGTTTGTGTGTGTGTCTGTTTATCTGTGTGTGTCTGTTTATCTGCCTGTATGTCTGTATTTTTTCAGCACTTTTATTTTAGTTTTTGCTTCGGGTTTGGCTCTAAGTAGATATAATTGTAGTTCTTAGTCTCAGCCATGATACCATTTACTCAGAGGAATTATTTAGCCTTCAATATTCTGTTTACGACGAAAAAAAAACCTATTTGATATCGATACCAGGAAATCAAAATTTGACTTACATCCATTCATTTTTCTTTCAGTCTACTGTTTCGCTTTAACTGGAAACAACTATTGCTTTTTAGTCTTTCGTGCCAACGTCCAAAGAGTCTGAGCTCCAGGACCATGGATTAGTTTTAAAGCTTTCATTACACCCGGGCAACGCCGGGCTATACTGTTAGTAAAGTTATAGGACCAATTTCCATATTATCGAAACTAAGCAACGTCGATCAGTACTTGGATGTGTGACCGTTTGGTAATATCAGTGGCTATAAGATTGGGTGTGTGGGTAGTCTAATGACCCAGTGGATAAAAACGTTGGTTGATTGATCCCAAAAGTGACTTGATCCAAAGAGTTGTGAGTTCAATCCCTAGCGTCAGCCAAAAAAAAAACTGAGATATCAAAAGTCTAAATAAAACTAAAAGGCATTGTACATGAAATTAGAAAATCTTTCCTGTTGACTAAACAAAGGGTTCGGTTCGAAATTTCAACAAATATTACCTGAAAATGCACAGCGTACAATGATCGAAACGTCGTAAATGTGACAGTAAAAATGAGTACAACAGTGTGAACAATGTAAACGGATTGCACATGAATCAATCGACGTAGCGAGATTAGGACAAAACGAAAAACAATATAATGGCGAACTTAACGGTACACGTTCTTCTTCTATGTGCCCTGTCCCTTCAGGACGTAAGCGATCATGGTTCTCCACGTCTCCCTATCTCTTGTGGCTCTTAGCATATTTGCTCCTGTTACACCTTGCAACCCCCTTTCGGTCATCCACCTGATCAGGCCCTGCAAATGTTATCCGCTGCCTTCCTCTGTCTCTTTTTCCTTCTATCTGGCCTGTAAGTATCAGGTTCTCCAAGCTCTCCTTCCTCATTGCATGTCCCAGGAACATCAGTTGTCTCTTCCTGATGCTCAGTATTAATTTCCTTTTTGTTTCCATTCTTTCCAACACATTTGTATATTACTTTCAATAAAATCTCTTGTTAACCGGCAACCTGGCGTTGTTCCTAATTATATATAAACCGAGGAGGTATCTATACTATCGAAAAATGTTTTCAACCAAACAATAGTGAACGAAAACAAATACGACAGATTCTTATGAAATATTTGTGCCAAAAAATTGTTTGGAAATAATAAAAATCTGGCAGTGAAAAAAGATACGAGTTTTGTTAAGAATAGAATCCGAGTCCAAATGTCTACATTTTGGACTAAGAAAAATTCTACTTACTGAGTGGCTGGAGAGGAAAGACCTTCGTCCTCGTGCGGCCTTAGCCGAGATAGAACTCACTACACCCCTCCAGTATTCCCAGTGCATTTGGAACCCTGCTGAAGTTTATAGCGAAATTTATAATTTTGTCAAATAGCTGAATACTTGATGCTTCGCCAGGGATACCAAAGGTGTTTTTTCTTGTGACACCAACACTAGATAGGTTGCCGCCAGGCCCCATCCCGTTATTTAACCCATAACTGGATGGAAGTGACGGATTAATACCTTTCCCAAGGGTACCAGTGCTGAAGTGAATGCAGGGTACTCAACTGGAATTCGAACTCGGCTCACTGATTTCTCTTTCCAAGCCTACATCCACTGCACCACAATGCACATCCATCACTGAACGCTTACAGCGCCTGGACTTCCCAAGTGGTCACCAGGCTCACGTTGCTTAACTTTGGTGATCGAACGAGAACCGGTGTATTCAACGTGATATGCCGTAAGGAGAGATTCCCCGTTATGCCATGTGACAAAAAGCAAAAGAAAATTAATTACTTTTTGATAAAACATTGTTTTTAAAAAGCGCCTGGGAGTTCCTCCTTGTTTGGGGTGAAATGATGAATTCAACTAGAAGTCTTAGAAAAGTTTGAGTCCCTATAGACGCCAAAAGATTGAAGAAAAGGCTCTGCTTCGTAATGGTGGAAGGTTACTTGGCAATATTGAATTTGGCGAGTCAGTTCTTACTTCCATTGAGCTGCAGAGGAGAGATGAGCTGCTCGATTCTTGTCTTTCAAATTTTTAAAGTAGTTTACAAAGCGAAACTTAGATATGGCACAACTCCGAAAGTATGGGTCACCCAGCGAGGATCGAACTCACTACTCAGCCGTAACTGTTCTAGCTTGCTAACCATTACACCACGACGAGGTGCCCAAACACCACGCCAAAGTTCCCAAATGATTTTCTAAACGATAGCCTAGATGTGGCACAAGGACGAAAATACGGGACACCCGGTGAGAATCGAACTCACTACTCAGTCGTAATTGTTCTAGCTTGCTAACCATTACACCATGTCGAGGTGCTCAAAATCCACGTCGAGGTGTCAAAATGATTTTCTAAACGTAGCTTAGATGTGGCATAAGGACGAAAATACGGGACACCCGGTGAGAATCAAACTCACTACATATTTATGATTGATCTGGATAGAAAAGCTTGCTAACCATTAAACCCCGTCGAAATTTTTTAGGTGTACATAAAAATATGTATGGTATATATATATGTATATATATATATATATATATATATATATATATATATAGTCATTATCACAGCTCATCGTTATGGTTAGACATCCGATTGCTTCTAGCCAGTATTGAAACCCGACCGAATTGACATCAGAGCTATGGAAGGTGGGCTTTAGCGTGTTATATACAATGTAAACACACGCCAGTAGCTGAAAGTGTTTAAATTCAATACTGAATTAACGATGCGTAGATACGTGAGGAGCTACTGTTTTTTCAAAGTCGGGGTGTGAGAGCGTAGTCATCCGCAGACAAATCTGCTTCGTTGTATTACAGCTAATCAGTAGGGTTAGACATCCGATTGCTTCTAGCCAGAATTGAAACTCGATCGAATTGACATCCCGAATTGACATCATTCGGCGATTCTACCTCTGAACTATGGGCGCTCGGGAGAGGAAGGCGGACTTTAGCGTGTTATATGCAATGTAAACACGGGCCAGTAGCTGAGACTGTTCAAATTCATTACTGAATGAACGATGCGTAGATGCGTGAGTAGCTATTGTTTTTTTCAAAGTATATATATATATATATTGTTACGAGGATGCATTTATATATAAAAATAATATTAATAATGTATAAAAAGTTATAGCAAGGGATCCTATTGAGTCCTACTCGTCATTACAGAAAAGTTTTAATTCATGAAGTAGTTGTTAAATAGAGAAATTAGGAATAGAACGTTTGGGAAGATTGTAGAATGTTCAAGTAAAATCGAGAGAATTCTTAATGATTCTAGAAATATGCAAATTAGATGCTAGCCCCTATAAAAATAGGTTTGGGGAAGAGAGTAGTTGTTAACAGAATTTGCCGACATTATCAACTCCGGCCTAATTCGTGGATCTGTGCATCAAGCGGAAAGAATCTCTAAAAAATGTTGCCGACCAATTAAAACCTGAAAGAGAACCCCATGGAACTAAATGAGAAAATAGATATTTTTGACTCTTCCATTGACCATACTAGAAATTATTCTTTATAAACACATTTGAGAACTTCCATAAAGTATAGCACTTACTGGATAAAGATACTTGACTCTTTACATTCCCCTTCTCTCCTCGTAACAAAATTGGGGGCTATCCGACTCTATAATATCGTAACAAATATTAGGAGCTCGTCCATTTCGACAATATAAAAAATGAACAAATAACAAAATTTAGGAGCTCGTACATCTCGATAATATAAAAAATAAATAAGTAAATAACAACAATTAGGAGCTCGTCCAACTCGATAAAATAAACTAAATAGATAAATAAATAACAAAAATTAAGGGCTCGCCTAACTCGATGATATCGTAAAAACAAAACAAAGAAAAAACTCAATATACGTAACTCGCGAAAAAAAGTAACTATATTTAAATATCTTTCGTAAAATAATTTTAAAAAAACATGCTTTTTCCGTGGAAAAATGTTTTAAGTTTAGCCGATTTTAGCGAATCATTTGAAGTTTTACAAAAATCGGATTTATTACAAATTGCGGACTTTTTCAAATTAAATACAAACCCGTCAATGAGAAAAAGAGAAATTAAAGAACTAACAGATAAAAATCTCTTAAACTCATGTAATATAGACAAAAAAGACAACCAAAGTAGTTTACGTCTTCACTTAGAAATAAAGAAATTAGAGACCCAAGAAAGAATAGAAATTGAAAGATTAAAAATCCAAGCTGAAATAGTTAGAAAAATTAAAATTACAACATGAAAATAAAAGTCAAAATTCAGAGAATTCTTCCTTAAGTGCAGCATTTGATGCTGGTAAATATATCAAATTAGAACCTAAGTTTTATGAGAAAACAGTGGAAAAATATTTTCCTCATTTTGAAAAAATAGCAATAAATTTAGGATGGCCTTTGAAATCTGGTCAACACTCCTACAGATGGTTTTGGTCGGCAGAGCTGCTGATATATACTCGGCCCTCAGTATTGAAGAGGCCACAGATTATAAAAAAATATAAAATGCCATATTAAATGCATATGAATTAGTACCAGAGGTATATAGGCAGAAATTTCGGAATTATAAAAAGTTCGAGCGACAGACATACGTTGAGTTCGCCAGGGAAAAAGAAGATTTCTTTGATAGATGGGTTAGGGCGAAAAAATAAATAATGATTATAATAAGTTATGCCAACTTATTCTTATTGAAGAATTTAAGCATTGCGTTTCACAGGAGATTCGAATACGTCTCGAAGATAAGAATGTAGAAACGGTTAATGAGGCCGCGGTAATAGCAGATACCAATAGTTTAACTCACAAGAGTTTTGAAAAAATTAATATAAATGAAAACCGGTCAGGCTTTCCCTTAAATACACAAATACTGTCGGAATCTTACCCTCATAATATATCTCGAAAAAATGATATACACAAAAAATAAGAGATACACCTCAAAGTTCTGTTCGGACAGAATCAAAAATGTCCTGTGCCTACTGTAAGAAGGATAATGACATCATATCCGAAAAAGAAAAAGAGAAGAAAGGAACCTCCTTTAACCTCATGCTTTTGCTATAAAACAGAAAAAAGTAGCTCCTTTCTTCATTTTTCCTTCTCTAAACTAGGTGGTAAAGAAAATAAAAACTCATGCATGAAACATTATAAACCATTTTTATCCCAGGGTTCTGTTTACATCGACGACTATGAGAAAGCTAGGCCTATCCAAATCTTGCGAGACACCGGTGCGTCTCACACCTTATTATTAAAAGGCATATTAGAGTTATCGGAAGCGACCTTAACTGGTGATTTTGTTTTATTGCAAGGCATTGAATTGGGTGTCATTAAAGTTCCCTTTCATAAAATTTATATAAAATCAGAATTGGTGACTGGTCCGGTTGTCATCGGTATACGTCCAACTCTACCAGTTCAAGGGGTCTCCTTACTGTTAGGCAACAACTTAGCAGGTGACAGGGAATAGCAGAACCAGTCGTCTGTGATAAAATAGAAATAAACGATGAATTCGAGGTCGAAGAAAACAGTGAATTATACCCTGATTGTGTTATTACTAGGGCAAAAGCAAAGAAACAAATTTCAGAAAAGGAAGATTCATCAACACCAGCTAATCAGTTACAATTGAATGAAACCTTTAGAACAAAACAATAATTTGGATAAAAAATTAAATAAATCACCTCCCCAAAAAAGAAATGGCACAGAAAAAAAAATGAAAGACGATCAAAATAAAAAACAACTTGTTATTGAACAAGAGAAGGATCCTGAAATTTGTCTTTTAAAAAATAAAATACTCCCTTTAGAAGAAGCAAGAATAGTTAGAGAATGTTTTTATATGAGAGATGGAATTTTAATGAGGAAATGGCGCCCAGTGGATGTCAGTCTAAATGAGGAGTGGAAGATAATGAACCAAATAGTGGTCCAGAAAGTATACAAACAAGAAATACTAAACATAGCTCATGATACTCCAATGTCAGGACGTTTAGGAATAAATAAGACCTGTAAAAAAATATTAAATCATTTTTACTGCCCGAAACTTAGACAGGATGTCGTCAATTTCTGTAACTTCTGCCACACATACCAGATGCTTTATACCTATAATCAGAGAATATTGTTATCAATATACAAAGGATTGGGACGAAGGGGTTCATTTTGTTTAGTTTGCCGCTAGAGAAGCTGTTCAAGACACTCTCGGGTTTAGTCCTTTTCAGTTGGTTTTCGGACATACGGTCAGGGGTCCTCTAAGACTTCTAAACGAGAAATGGTTGACTGAACAACATGAGATGCATCTTGTAGACTATGTATCCAATTTAAAAGAGAAATTATTCAATGCTTTCCAAATAGCACAAGAAAATCTAAAAAACTCTAGATATGACAAAAATAGTAAAGATCGTAAATTTGAAAGTGGTGACAAAGTTTTAGTATTTTTGCCAATTCCTACAAACCCTCTACGAGCAAGATATTTTGGTCCTTATCAGATAGAAAAGAAAATTAATGATGTAAAATTATATCATCTGCACTCCAGATCGAAGTAAAAAGAAAAGAATTTGTCACATTAATATGTTAAAAAGTTATATCGACAGAAATTATGTAATTAATATTAAAACAGTTTCAACCTTAATAAACATAAATAATACAAATCAATTGGATGGTGATTTAGACAATAATGACGATACAGTTATTAGGGAGAAGGACATGGGTCAGAGTTGTCATCTAAAAAACTCGGAATTCCTATCTAATTTAAATGTAAAATTCAGACATTTATCAAATAAGAAAAGAAATTCATAGTTTGGTCAATGATTTCAAAAATCTTTTTCCTGATGTTCCTAGAAAAAGAACAGTTGCAGTACATAATGTTTTAGTTATTGATGAAAAACCCATCAAACAACATTTTTACCGGGTAAATCCACTAAAGCTTCAACAGTTGAGAGCAGAGATTAAATACATGCTGGATAATGACATCACTGAACCAAGAAACAGTCAGTGGAATTCTCCTTGTATTTTTATACCAAAACCTGATGGCACTGACCGATTTGTAACAGACTTTCGAAAAGTAAATGCAGTAACCAAAAGTGACTCTTTTCCAATTCCTGGAACTGATGACTCTACTGACAACATCGGTAAGGCGAAATATGTCAGTAAATTTGGTTTAATGAAAGGTTATTGATAATTACCTTTAACTGACAATGCCAAAGAAATTTCAGCATTTGTGACTCTGGGTGGCTTATACCAATATAAGGTTATGCCGTACGGGATGAAAATTGCGCCGGCAACATTTCAAAGGATTCTGAATTCCCTTCTACACAAAATTCAGGGATATGAGGACTATATAGATGATGTAAATGTGTACAGCATGACTTGGGACGAACATGTACGCATCATCAAACTATTTTTTCTTAGGCTGGAAGAAGCAAACATATGTGTGAACAGAAACAAGAGCGAATTCTGCCATGCAACAGTAAATTATTTCGGTCATACCGTTGGCCAGGAACAGGTTAAGTCTATCACAACAAAAGTGGATGCTATATTAAAATATCCTATTCCAACTAACAAAAAACAACTAATGAAATTTCTCGGTATGGCTGGATTCTACAGAAAATTTTGTAAAAATGTCTCATCAATAGCAAGTCCTCTCACCGAACTACTTAAAAAATATGTAAAATACAAGTGGAGTGAAACTTGTAATGAGGCTTTCAACAGAATGAAGTCAACTCTCATTAGTGGCCCCAGCTCTTGCAACTCGAGTTATTTCAAAACAATTTAAATTGCAAATCAATGCCAGTGATGCCGGAATGATGAGTCGATGATGGTCGATAGAGCCGTTGGATATTTCTAAATAAAAAGTTAAACACCTACCAGAAGAACTATTCTAATATTGAAAAATAAATTTTGGCGATGTTATCAGCGCTACAACATTTTGATTTTTACCTCAATATTACTGTTTATCCTGTTCTGATTTATACCGACCATAATCCACTAACGTTCCTTCAAAAAATGACTAACAAAAAATTAAAGACTTACAAGATGGCGACTTCTCCTGCTAGAATATGACATTATTATAAAACACATTAAAGAAAGTAGCAATGTTATTGCAAATGCTTTATGTAGAGCATAACTTTTCAAAAAAGATTTATGATATCATGATTTATTGCCTTACAAAAAATAAACTGATATTGTCTTATAAAAGTTCTTCATTATGATTTCAAAACTTTTACTTTGAAGGTGGGGAAGTGTTACGAGGACGCATTTATATATAAACATAATATTAATAATGTATAAAAAGTTATAGCAAGGGATTCTATTGAGTCCTACTTGCCATTAAAAAAGAGAGAATTTTAAATGATTCTAGAGATATGCAAATTAGGTGTTAGCCTAATAAAAATAACTTTGGGAATAGAGTAGTTAGTTGTTAACAGGATTTGCTGACATTATCAACTCCAGCCAAGTTCGTGGATCTGTGTATCCATCTGAAAGAATCTCTAAGAAAAGTTGCCGACCAACTGAAACCTGAAAGATAACTTCATGGAACTAAATGAGTAGATAGATATTTTTGACTCTTTTATTGATCATACTGGAAATTATTTTTTATAAACACATTTGAGAACTTCCATAAAGTATAGCACTTAAACAACTTCTCTAAGTTAACTGGGTAAAGATACTTGACAGCTTCTTTCCCCTTCGTAACACTTACCCATCACTTTGCCAGTAGTAAACTCTAGGTTTTCTATTTGAATGCAAAAAGAAACTGTATATTTGTAATATATTTTCATTTTGTGTTTATCGTAAGTTAAATATTTGTCTGTGTTTCAACTTTGAGTTTTGGTCAATCATTTTTTTCTTTTGTTACACTTATATATATATATATATATATATATATATATATATATATATATATATATGGAATCAAATAGCTGACAACTGAAAGTCGATTTTCACAGGAGGCCGACACTCTCTCCTTCCACAGAGGATAAACTTTACGCAATTTTCTTACCCTCACTTTTTCTCTTTGCTTTATACGAAATAAACAAACCATTTTAAATAAAAACATTTACACCAATAGAGATTTATCTTGAAGTGTGTATATAAAGCAATAGTATCTAGTCAAAATCATAATATCTATAAATAATTGATACAATCTTTTCTAGTGCGGTCTAGCTCCGTGTATCTGTTATACACGTGACGGCTCTTTAGATTTTAAACTAATTTGAATTCCAGCGCTCCAAAAATATGCCAGGACATTACCATATATATCTTATCAACTATATTCTAAGCTGGTCCTGGGCATGACGGTAAACTGCATTCGGCAACAAGGCCTCTGATTGAGAGGTTGTAATGAACATGGAATCATCTCTTAATTGTTGTTGTTCCCAGGTCCACCCTGACTCGGAGTTGTAGCACCAGTTACGATCCCAGCTATGGACCCCCAAACTGGGGTCAAAACACAATGAAAGTATAAAAATACACTTTTATAGAAATATATACATGAAAGTATACTATTATAGAAAAAAATATACATTTTTGAAGGAAAAATATTACCAGTAATACATTTTTGAAAAAAAAATTATTACCATAACGCATTTTTGAAGGAAAAAAATATTCTCAGCAAAACATTTTTGGATACAAAACTAGAATATATTTTCAGTTTTCTAAAATACAAAAGAATAAAAACAAAATTTTCATTAAAATCTGACTAAATCAACCTTCTCACTATAAGCGAGCATTAAAAAAATACCTTGAAACCCCACCTTTTTGGCATTAAATGACCCACAGAGGTGTTGATATGCCGTTAAAAAAAACTCACTCACTCACTCACATATTCTAAGCATCCAGTTCTTGATAATAACGGCGAACAAATACTTAAAACTAATAAAATGTGAACTTTAAACAGTTCATCCACAACTTCCCACCATATTAGAAATTTGATTCAGTCAGTTAAGTGCTATACGTGATACACGCTTGGGCGATCATGTCTCGAAAGAGACATGACTGAGTGGGCAGAAGATTATCCCGCAGTAGGTTGCCATTGCTTTCTGCGGTAGACTGGTTGCCGACCAAGGCTATAGAACCCAGTCTGTCCTGCTATTTAACCCATAACTGGAAGGAAGAGACGGATTAATACCTTTCCCAAGGGTATTTGCGCGTAAGTGAATACAATGGATTCAGCTGGAATTCGAACTTGGCTCCCCGGTTTCTCGTTCCGAGCCGATATCCACTGTACCACAACGCATATCGGTTTCTAATTTAATGATTTATTTGAGAGCTAGTTTAAGGGTTAGATCTTCTTCTATGTGCCGTGGCACTTCAGGACTTAGTCGATCATAGCCCACCACATCTCCCTCTCCCTTGTAGCTCTTAACACCCTCTTGTTGCCCCTCCCAAACCCTGATCTGCCATTCATTTGCTCAAGTCCATCAAGTATATCATACGTTGCTTTCCCCTGTCATTTTTCCCTCTAACCGTCCTGTGAGTACCAGATTCTCCAAGACCTCTTTTCTTATTACATGTCCCAGAAATTTCAACTGTCTTTTCCTGATTTTAAGTTTCCTTTTCGTTTCTATCCACTCCAAAACCTCGTCGTTGCTCACATGTTCGGTCCATGGTATCCTCAGTATCTTTCTGTGGGACCACATTTCTGTTGCTTCAAGTCTTTCATTCATCTTTGATGAAATGGTTCAGAATTCGCTGCCATATTGAAGGACAGGCATCACATAACAATACAGTGTTCCCTTCTTTGTTTCCAATGAAAGGTTTCCTGTCTCTAAATAAACTAATCATCTTTTGGAATACATCATTAGCTAGGTCATTACGCTCAGTGTCGCACTTCCCGTCCTCTGTTAAAACACTTCACAGGTATTTAAATTTTTTTACCTACTTGATTTTAGTATCCCTGATTTGTAATTAGTATTTTGGGCTCCTCTGTTTTACTGATCACCATGCATTCAGTTTTCTTGTAATTCATGTCTAGTTCTTTGTTTTCGCTTTCTTTTGCTATCTTCTGCAGGAAGTCTTGTATTATTTTCCTTTCCGTGTCTGCTATCAGCACTGCACCATCTGTTTATCTTATATTGTTCAGATTGTGGCCGCCAATGACGAATCCTGGTAGGACTTACGGGTTAGATAAATGTAAAAGAGATTAACGACGATAATAGAAGTACGAATGAATAAATTTTTTTTTGCAAGCCACTTAAGTTGATTCGTTTTTCGGTTTTCTTGTTGATAGGAAGAAATACTGAACGCCGATATAACTACGTTCCCAAAAGAAGAAAGTATCCAGCATGGTTATCAAAATCAGATGCATTATAACAGATGTTCCCAAATGGTTATCGTAATTTTGAATAGATTCATGTTGTACTTAACGACTAATAATAATCCAGTGGATTGAAGCATTGATTCGAGAATTTGGTGATCTAGTAACTGTGAGTTCAATCCGCCTCGCCAAATTTTACGTGATAAAAACTAAAGATTAAAAACAAAGAGGAGATAAGCGCGGATTCAAAGTCAGGGCATTTTCATTGATAACTCTCTCCTCCAATTTGCGAACCCTAGTTACTATATTCTTGATACTTCGTATAATGCAATAATCATTTATAACTATTTATACTGGGACTCGTGCATGAAATTACAAGTAATCCATATTAATATTTCAAATTTTGAAGCCACATTTAGTTTTGGCATTTGAATTTTTGAAACTGTTTCTAAATTTTTGATTGTCATTCAGTCATACCGCCTCGCCTGCTATCCTCTTCCATCGTACTTATGAGGCGCGGCGCACAGTTTGGAAACCGCTGCGCTATGGGTTAAAATATTTTTACATTTATTTTGAGGATTGTGTTTGTCTTTTTGACTTTTGATTTTGATTTTTGCTTCTCTTTGTGTGGGGATTGTTTGTTTTGAGGATTTAGGGCTTTATGTCATTTTTGTTCTTTTGATTTTTTTTTAATATTTTTCCCTTTTATTTTATTTATTCATTTTTGGCCCATAAAAAACATTTTCTTAAACTACAGTTAAAACTGATTCTGACAGAATTATTGACTGAATAAGAAATGATTGTTAGATTATTGCACTAACACTGGTTTGGTTTGGTTTGGTTTACGGTATATCAACCCCTTTAAGCATTAATTTCTTCAAAAACGTATTTTTGTTGGTAATATTTTTCTTTTAAAAACGTATTTCTGTTGGTAACATTTTTCTTTCATAAACATATTTTGGTTGGTAACATTTTTCCTTTAAAAACGTATTTGTGTTGGTAATATTTTTCATTTAAAAACGTATTTGTGTTGGTAATATTTTTCCTTTAAAAACGTATTTTTGTTGGTAACATTTTTCCTTCAAAAATGCTTTGTTGGTAACATTTTTCCTTCAAAAATGTTTTTTTTTTGGAAATATTTTTCAATCAAAAACGCTTTGTTGGTAATATTTTTCCTTCAAAAATGTTTTGTTGGTAATATTTTTCCTCCAAAAATTTTTATGTATATATTTCACAAAAGTATGTTTTTATACTTTCATAGTGTTTTGACCCCTGTTTGGAGGGTTAACTATTTGCCCGTATTTGGGACCCTAACAGGTGCTATCACCCCGGGTCAAGGTAGACCTGTGAACAACAGCAATTAAGAGGTGGTTCTATGCTCCTCACTACCTCCCAAACAGAGGCCTTGCTGCCGGAGCACTAAAATTGCTTAGAGATTCAAATAATTTAATGTTAAATGAAATAATATCGGCAGAACCTTCTATGTTGTGTGTCGTCTCGGAATTTTAGTGATCTATCGGCAATTTTTCAGTAAGAACCCAACGCTGCATCAAGAGAATCATACAACAACAGACAATTTTTTCAGATTTTTTTTCAATTGATCTATTTCAAGCGCT
Source organism: Ascarosepion bandense (assembly GCA_037127315.1). Lineage (NCBI taxonomy): Eukaryota > Metazoa > Mollusca > Cephalopoda > Sepiida > Sepiidae > Ascarosepion > Ascarosepion bandense. Next base: position 436,225 of record JBBBDQ010000745.1, on the reverse strand, counting down.
GGTGGGTGGGTCGTAGTAGGTGGCATAGCTTCTGGATGAAAAAGCGAGTATGTGATAGAGAAATTGGATGTGAACAAGCCAACCATCTATGAGTCAGTCAGTTAAGTCCCATACGTGATACACGCTTTGGGCGATCATTTCTCGAAAGAGACATGACAGACTGAGCAGAGGATTATCCAGCAGTAAAATACTATTATTTTCTGTGGTATACTAGTTGCCAGCCAAGGCTATAGGACCCAATCTGTTCTGTTATTTAACCCATAACTTGAGGAAAAAGACGGATTAATACCTTTCCCAAGGGTATTTGTGCGTAAGTGAACGCAAGGAATTCAACTGGAATTAGAACTCGGCTCCCCAATTTCTCGTTCCGAGCCGATACCCACTGCACCACAACGTACATACCCCTCTGAAATCGCGGCATGCAAAGTTCCTGGATAGAGAAACTCCAGAGCCATCTTCTCCAATGTCGCAGTTTCTTTTTAAATAATTACAATTCATTAGTGTCAGGTTTTCACGCTCACAGGTTTCAAATCTTCCCCGCACAATTCGGGAGGTCAAATATGAAACCATTACGGTAAGTTTCTATAAAAAGTCATCGTCGTTTTAAAGTGGTTATCGTAATTTTGAATAGGTTCATGTTGTACTTAATGACTACCAGATAATAACCTCGTTGATTGAAGTTTTGGTTCGAGAGTTTGGTCATCTCGTAATTGTAAGTTCAATATGAGAGCCGGGTAGTGTGCACTTGAATCTCAGTAGAAACAGGGCGAGCAATAAAGGAGCAGTTCTAAAAACATGAACTAGAACAGATATCCCTCGACGCTAGAAGTGGAACGAGAATAGTCTACTCCTGTATTCGCTCGTGCAGTGAATACTGTTACCATATCTGGTCGGGTACTCTTGCTATACATCTCGAGGTTCTCGACAAAATCTAAAGAAGGATCTGCAATGTAATCGGTCCTACCTTGGCATCACAACTCCAGTTACATTCTCACCGACGTGACGTGGCTTCTCTCTGTCTTTTCTATAAATATTTTCATGGCATCTATAAATATTTTCATGGCATCTGCTCTGGCGAGCTTTCTTCCCTGGTGCCCCGATCACGTGAATTTAAACGTACTACTAGATTGGCATTTAGGTCCCACCATTTTACCGTTATAATAGTTAACTGTAACATCCACTTCTACTCTAATAGTTTCTTTTCTCGCACTTCCTGCCTGTGGAACGTCTTTCCGCTTACTTGTTTTCAGCTACAATATTCAAAAATTTAAAATCAGTTGCCATCTTCAATCTTTTCGAATCCTGTTAATCTTTTATTCTTTCTTCAATACCCTCTTTGTTCAGTTTTTCTCTCACTGTAACCCCCTCTACACTAGCAGCGGTCCCGCCTTGCTTGAGGTGGAAAAAAAAAGAACATTAACTAAAGGGTTCGTTTCGGAATTCTCTGTAGGTTGCCTGGATCGATATTCGCCGGATGAAGGCCGGACGGCACAACGGCTGAAACGTTTTAACAACAACAAAAATGCGGACAATTCTTAGGTAGTGTAAATAATTACGGTAACGTTCGCCATTTTTATCTCGCTTACGCATTCTGAAGCTTTTTGACAGATCAATTCTGTAGTGAAAGTAAATATTCTAAAATCCACCGTACAGTATTTCTCAGACTCACTATTTTGATCCCTCTAAAGTAATTCGAGAAATTCCTTAATTATCGAACACTTTATCTAACGACAACTGTCATTTTCAGCAGAACCAAATATTGATTTTACGATCGGAAATCCAGGAAGTTTTGAATTGGTTCAAGTTGTAGTTAATGTCAAATCCTTGGCTCGGGTTATCGCTATTTCGTGACATTTTCCTGTGATTGCAATATCGATAATGTCATCTGGACACGTATCCAGATATTCTCAAGATCGTTTACATTTGCTCAAAGCCCAAAGGGATTTAATGCAGATGAATGAATTCGGTGGCATGAATTTCCAGTCCAGGTGTTAAAAAGAGGAGAAAGTAGAAACTCAATGAGGACATTCTCTCACAAGTTATCGTTGTGATTTTGATAGAAACCATGATTTTCCGAATCACTGATTCGAAATCACGCCAAAGGTATTTGTCTTTTATTTTTGGTCAAAATAATCGATTATTTTTCGAAGAAATGACGTGAATTGAAGACAGTTCCAGCTGTTTAGATTAACTGGGTTTGTTTACTCGAATAACCTGTTAGACATTAGATAATTATTAAACTTCACTTAGTGTGGTACGAGGCAAATATAGGGAGAACATTTAATCCTATCGCTGCTATGCAAAACCAAATTGCAAAACTTTTTTAATACTAAAATGTCTGATTAAAGACGAAAGTAAATTTTTCGTACATAAAGCTCATCCTGGGTATGACGTTAAACTACATCCGGCAGCAAGATCTCTAATCAGGAGGGTTTTAAGGAGCGTGGAACCACCTCTTAATTGTTGTTGCTCCTGACCGGGAGTGGTAGCACCTGTTAGGGTTTCAGTTATGGGCAAAAATTTAATACCCAAATTGGTGTAAAGACACTTCTAAAAGTATAGTAAAATACAATATATATATATATATATATATATATATATATCTTGCATTTTTACTATAAATATCTATTTTTATAATAGATTTTTATAGCAAAAACACAAGATATATATATATATATATATATATATATATATATATCTTGTATTTTTACGATAAAAATCTATTTGTATACCTAAGCTGGTGTAAAAACACTATTTTTACACTTAAACTGGTATAAAAATACTATAAAAATATAAAAATAGATTTTATGGTAAAAATACAAGATATATACATATATCTTCTATTTTTACTATAAAAATCTATTTTTATACTTTTTATAGTGTTTTTACACCAGTTTGAGGCTTATGATGCTTAGTGCTAAAATTACTGTTTTTTCAGTAATTTCCTGGTATAAAGGCATTTTTGACTAGCTGGCTTTTTTTGTCATGAAGTGCTCTATATCGAGATAGAACGTTAATAGAATTAATGTGGAGAAGCTTTTACTTAGCTGAGCATAGTATCAGCTTCGAAGTTTCGAAGAAGGCATTGTTGTGATGGCTTCATTCTTCAGGGATTTTGTTTCTTTCTTATATATAGTGGATGTATGTTGTGGTGAAGTGGATATACGCTCAGAACGAGAAATCAGCAGACCCGAGTTCGATTTCCAGTTGAATTCGTTGCATTCACTTAAGTGCAAATATCCTTGGGAAAGGTATTATTCCGTCTCTTTCTTGCAGCTATGTGCTAAATAACAAGACTGAATGGGTTCTATAGCCAACCGCAGAAAATAATGTCAACTTACTGCGGAAAAAATATTTTGCCCTGTCAAGCGTGTATCACGTATGACACTTAACTGATTGATTTATATATGTGTGTGTAAAAATTTTTTTTAACGTGTGTAAAATATTTCTCTGTGTAACGATATTATTAAAATATATTAATCATTATATGGCATCCATCTGTCTTGAGAGACTCCATGGATCTGTACCTCAGCTGCTGATGGCGATCCAGCATCTATTACGGCTATACAGACCCAGACGTCAGTGACGGTCTCGACTGGAACGAATACATGTGAAGACACTCTCTCCCTATGCCACCATGTTATTTTCTTTCCGTCAATCACTCTTCTTCTTCCCAGTGGCAAGCCACCGTTTCTCATAACCGGTACCTTCCGCTTGCTTCCCGTGTTTTACTGTCGCGGTGAAGCCACGATAAATTGCGTTCTCCAAAGCGCAGTTTATTCTTGTGCTCAACATTAGTAAGAGACGATTGACATTTCTGGTGCACGTAATGATGAAAGAAGGCTTCGAAATGTTGATACTTACAGGACAGATTGAAGATAAGGGGGCCAGAGACAAGCAACACACAATTTATCTGGAGAATTTCCGTGAATGGATGGTAAAGCATAGAGATGGCAAGCAGAAAAAAACTTCTTCTATGTGTTTTGTCCTTTCAGGACGTAGGCGATCATGGCCTTCCACGTCTCTCTATCCCTGGTGGCTCTTAGCATGCTTTCTCCTATAACATCTCGCAGCCCACGTTCGGTCATCCACCTGCTCCAGCCCTTCAAATATGTTATCCGCTGCTTTCCTCTGTCTCTTTTCCCCTCTATCTGGCCTCTTAGTATCAGGTTTTCAAAGCCCTCTTTCCTCATTGCATGTCCTATGGACTGCAGTTGTCTCTTCCTGATGCTCAGTATTAATTTCCTTTTCGTTTCCATTCTTTCCAACACCTCATCATTGCTCACATGCTTGGACCATGATATCCGCAGCATCCTTCTGTAGAACCACATTTCAGCTGGTTCAAAACTATTTTAAGAAGCCATGATTTTTCAGTAATAAAAAACAAACATTTTCTCTTTCAAAATCTCTCACAAAATAGCGTATTTTGGTTATGGTTTGTGCATACGCCGCTTAATAAAATATAAGATTACAGTAAAGTAGCTTCTGTGGAATTACTTTTTGAGATATTTTAATAAAATTACACTCTGTGTTATTGTTATTTTATTATCCAATGCCTTTATGTTTGAAGACGTTGCTATCATTTGTAGTATGACAAAGTAAATTTTTTCCAGAAAACCATGATTATCCTTCTGTGGAAATTCCACGGGTTCCGCTAGTTTTTATTATTATTATTTGTCTTCTTCGTCTTCTTTTTCTTCTTCTCCTCCTCATCTTCTTCACTTCCTGCTTCTTCTTCTTCTTCTTCTTCTTCTTCTTCTTCTTCTTCTTTGTGCCATAACTTTTCAAGACGTAGATGATCATGGCACTCCTCAGTTTCTAGTCCTTGGCATCTTTTAATAAAATTTCTCTTTGCTCTCTTCGAAGTCTTGTTCTGCCAACCATTTACACAATTTTGTTAGACAGGTTACTGTTTTCCTCAGTCCCTCTTGCCTTCATTATGCCCCGTGAATGCCAAATTCTCCAAACCTTCTTTCCTCATAATGTATCCTAAAAATTTCCGCTATCACTTTTTAATTATAACTATAAGCGTCCTTTTTGCTTAAATTTTATTAAAACTACACTACCGGCCATAATTATTAGTCCACAGGTTTTTTTAAAGAGATGTATTTCATACTATTTTTGGTATTTACTGCCAAATGAAAATAGAATGGTTCTTTTTTTATTATTACTTTGCAAAATTTTACAAGGCAAGGAAGCAAACATGAACTCGTTCGAATCGGACTAAATTTTTTTTCATTCTTTCATTGATAAAACTGCAATATAGGTAATTATTAAATATTTATAAATTCATTTGATGCACATGTGATTGTGCAGTATTAACAAAAGAAACATTCTATTTTCATTTACAATTATTCACTTGGTAATAAATACTAAAAAATAAAAATGAAAAAATGAAATACATCATTTTTTAAACTACTAGGTGTGGCCTAATAATTATGGCCAGTAATGTACCTCGTCCATGGAATTCTCACCACCCTTATCTAGTTTTACGTTTCCGTTGGCTCGAATCTCTTCGATATTTGTGAGACTGTTCAGCATTAACGATCATATAGGAAAATTGATATTTACGTAGCATTTGTTAGTAACGAAATTGTCCTGTTTCTTAGTACATTGCTTTAACTTTTAGACGATATCTTTCAATATTTTAATACACCTTCGGATTTCAGTTTCACACTTTCGGTCCTCAATTAAAACACTTTCCAGATATGTTTGTCAGTCAGTCAGTCAGTTAAGTGCTATACCTGATAAACGCTTGGGCAATCATATCTCGAAAGAGACATGACTGACTGGGCAAAGGATTATCCCACAGTAGGTTACTATTGCTTTCTGTGGTAGACTGGTTGCCAGCCAAGGCTATAGAACCCAATCTGTTCTATTATTTAACCCATAATTAGAGGGAAGAGACGGATTAATACCTTTCCCAAGGGTATTTGTGCGTAAGTGAATGCAAAGAACTCAACTAGAATTCGAACTCGGCATCTCGATTTGTCGTTCTGAGTTGATATCCACTGCCCCACAACGCACATCTTTCTTCATTTCGAAGTTAGCATCTTGGGTTGGTCCTCTTTCTGACAATCACATATTCTGACGAGTTACAATTCTCTCTTTCATCTCATTCTGAATGTGTTTTAATTTACACAACAGTAAACGTACTGGTAATATAAGTAGAATGCGAACTAAATTATAACATAAATTATAAATTCTTTCTCACTGTAAACGTCGTTTTTAGTGAATACGCATATATTTATTTATCTAAACTTATAAATGGAACTTTGTCTGTCTGTGTATGTATGTGTGTGTGTGTGTGTGTCTGTGTGTCTGTGTGTCCGTTACCTATAGACTCCGAAACGGCTGAAACGATTTTCTTGAAAATTTACACAGTTCTACTATAAGCGTTTGCGAGTCTTCTTGGCTAGGTTTTGTGTCGAGGTACCCCCGATAAATATCGAAAATCGATAATCGAAAAACTCGGGTTATAGAAGGAGTGGTCCGATTATAATCAAATTTGATACACTCTTAGACAAAGACATAAAAAAATGATATTCAGAAGTTTCAAGGTTGCAATTCTTACAATAGTGCATAAAATCGATAATATATATATATATATATATATATATATATATATATATATATATATATGAGGCAAGATGTTTGTGTGTGTGTGTCTGTTTATCTTCCTGTATGTCTGTATTTTTTCAGCCCTTTTATTTTAGATTTTGCTGCGGGTTTGGTTCGAAGTAGGTATAATTGTAGTTCTTAGTCTTAGCCATGATACCATTTACTCAGAGGACTTATTTAGCCTTCAATATTCTGTTTACGACGAAAAAAAACCTATTTGATATCGATACCAGGAAATCAAAATTTGACTTATATCCATTCATTTTTCTTTCAGTCTACGGTTTCGCTTTAACTGGAAACAACTATTGCTTTTTAGTCTTTTGTGCCAACATCCAAAGAGTCTGAGCTCCAGGACCATGGATTAGTTTTAAAACTTTCATTACACCCGAGCAACGCCGGACTATACTGCTAGTTCTGAATAAAATATAAGAATAAAATCTTTAGATTGAAAAGCAGGCACACTCTACTAGATAAACTACAAACAAACAGTGCCACTAAGTGAAATTTCTCTCGTCATAGATCTCCCGAAAAAATTTCATATTAGCAGATTCGTATCCAAACGTAACCAAGTGAGTTTTTCTTAGCCACTTCTCAGGACACTCTCATAGCTGTTATTTTATGTTTCCGCTGTTGTCATTATTTTATCCTCATGTTTTGAATATAACCGTTAATGTAATTTCTTTTGTGTGCTTTTCGAAAATAAAAGTTTGTTTTGAGGTTTAACGACCTATCAATCCTTATGGGATCATTTAAGGCCATAACAAATGATGTTATATTATTTTTACAGAATTTTGGAAGATGTCTTGCTTTTAAATTATAAAAGTTTTAAAGAAGTTCATAATCTCTATCTCTTGCTTTTTAACTTTTCCATTGCTTTCAAGTTCCATTACTTTTTAAATTTTTCACCTGGTGAGGGTCCGATCTATTTTTGATCTTCGGATCTTTACTTAGATTATATTTTGTTGTATAGTTTGATCTTTTGGAGTAAAGTTTTGAGAAAATAAAAGAAATGGATATTTATTAATCCGACAGATTGTTTATCACTTTAAAGCTTATTTTTAGTGGATACTCGTGTTTGAGTAAATGCTCTGTCTATTTATTGAATAACATACTTATTTATTTTCATCTACCGGCCTGAATATTCGATTAATTTTCGTTCTCTTTAATTCATAATTATTCCTAATTTACACATAAAGGAAAGTTAAAACACATTTTTATATAGATACACACACACACACACACACACACACACACACACACACACACACACACACACGAACACAGACAAATAAACATATATATATATATATATATAGTTTTGTAGTGGATAAGAAATTAGGAATTAGAAACAATTTTCTTCTTCACTTTTACAAAAGTTCACAATGACGTGTGAAATAAAAAAACATAGAAAAAGGATTGACAACAGGCTGAAAGAAAAAACTGAAGCCGGATTTAGCGAGTAGATGTTAAATTAATTTTCTGACCAATGGAAGCGATTTGCAAGACTGAGAAGAGTTGTTAGCAATCCAGTGCAAAAGAAACTAAATGTCTATAAAGGCTTCGGTCAGTGTCAGCCAGTCAGTCAGATGGGATCACCGAGAAAGACGACACACTAAAATGAAACGGAAGAAAGTTCAAGTCGACCCGGACGTAAGGGCGTCGCGCATTTGTTCTCTTTCTTTTTCTTTCTCGTTTGCTGATTCCTTTTATTTCTTCTTCTCCATTCAAAGACATTCCTACCAAACAAATGCTCATACATACATACGTTGTACACATAAACTCTTTCCAACAAATTACTACTACGAACATTTTTACAACTCTAGATACCCTTAATTTTCTCATTGAACATTAACTTCTACAATTCATGTTATCGTTTTCTATCAATAAATTTATATTTCAACATGAAAAATGTATATTTCTATTCTTCCACTAATCCACACATTTCAATCTCTAACCTGCTGCCAACCTTCTAATGATATCGAACTCATCCAAAGCTGTAAGGAATTCGGTTATGTTTCACACAAGGCCAATTCGAAAAACATTAACCATCTCCCTATAGCTTCAGTTTTAATACAAAGAATTTATCACTTTAACTGAGCAGGTTCATGCCGACTTCGAAGTTTCGTGAAAACACTGTTCTGATGTCTTCCTTCGTCGGGGCTGGCTTTTCCTACCATCGGTCCCGGTTCCCATTCCTATTTAGAAAGAGTCTTGTGGAATTTGATATTTTCTGGAAGCAGACTTGCTTGTGATTTCTTGATAATCTTTTCCTTTTTATTTATTTTTGTTTTTACTGAACAGGTGTTTGATTTCTTTTTAAATTTCTATTTATTGCTTTTAATGAACGCATGAGTGTGTGTCCGTTTAATTGTATTTTTTTGTTTTTTGTTTTGTTTGTTTGTTTGTTTGTTTGTTTGTTTGTTTGTTTGTTTGTTTGTTTTTGTTGGTTCGGTTGACCTCTTTCATTGTTGACCTTTTTTACCGTATTGGTGTATTTGATCGATTGAGGTTTTTGTATTTTTAGGTCATGGTTGGCTGCTTGACCTAAAAAACACGAACACCTAACAATGGCCGAAAAACACTATCACCACTTAACACTATCTATATATATATATATATATATATATATATATATATATATAAAGAGATAGAGATTATGAACTTCTTTAAAACTTTTATAATTTTTGTTGCTCTATTTTTTTCATACTGAGTACTTTTTCAATGTATATACTTAAGCATATTTCATTGAAAACGACCGACAAAGAAGAGTTTATTCGGTATTTTTATTTAATTTTTCTACTATTCCAACATGTTTCCTATGTACTGGAGATAAGGATGTAAAAATCTTCCGGAGTGATTGGGTATCCGCTTAAAAGTTGTTGTTTTTTGGGGGATTTTTTTGTATGTGTGGGGATTGAGGGGTGTCTTTGTTTTGTTCTGTTGTATTGATTTGACTTTTTTTTACCGGGTTAGTCTGTTTGACCGCCTAAGGTATTTTTTTTTTTTAGGTTGTGATTGGCTGCTTGTGTTTTCGTATATATTTATACAAAACACTAAAACACCTAACAATGACCGAAAAAACACTATCACAACTTAACACTATATATATATATATATATATATATATATATATATATATACATATATATAAAGAGAAAGAAATTATGAACTTCTTTTGAATTTTCTCTTATAACTTTTGTTGGTCTATTTTTTTAATATAGAGCACTTTTTCTAGAATCTGTTTACCGCTATGTTTTACTTTTCCAAGAATTTGCTATATATATATATATATATATATATATATTAAAAACATATACTGTTCAATATAACAGACAATGAATGTCTAATATCTTTAATCATGAGCCGTTCTAAACATCGTATTTTCGCTTTAATTTCAGGTGAAAAAAAGACAAAAATTATCCAACATTCGGATATTTTTTTATTATGCTGGTTCTAAACTTTCGGCTCACATGAACTATCTTCAGAGAGGCGACAGGGACGTTAACATAAACGCATCCACCATCAAAGATGATTTTATCCTGTGTTGACATAAAACATTGGTAAGCAACCATAAAAGTCACCGAATAGCAAACGCAGGTTGTAAATTTGTAATACTGTTCTATGACGTCACACCGCGTGAGTGCTCGAAATGATAACAGAACCATGTATTTAAATGCAACGTAATGTGTTTTGACCAGATTGAAATGTGATTTTATTAAGTGTGGATTATTTTGATTTTATGTAGATGGCCTCCAATATCTGAAGGTTCTTTTTACTATGTGTGTGAGTGAGTGTTATTGTGTTGTTGACTAAAATCTTTTTTTTCTCATGACATAGAGTCACATTCTTTCAGACTATCTTCAGATTACATTGTTTCTTGGTAAGGACTGGTTCTAATTTTTCTCAATATATATATCTTCTTCTTCTATGTGCCCTATCCTTGCAGGACGTAGGCGATCATGGTTCTCCACGTCTCCCTATCCCTAGAGGCTCTTAGTATGTTTTCTCCTGTTACACCTCGCAACCCCCATTCCGTCATACACCTGATCAGGCCTTGCAGATATGTTATCCGCTGTTTTCCTCTGTCTCTTTTTCCTTCTATCTAACCTGTCAGTATCAGGTTCTCCAAGCCCCACTTCTTCATTGCATGTCCCAGAAACTTCTGTTGTCCCTTCCTGATGCTCAATATTAATTTTCTTTTCGTTTCCATCATTTCCAAAGCCTCATCATTGCTCGCATGCTCGGTCCACGATATCTGCATCATCCTTCTGTAGAACCACATTTTCACATAGCAATCTAGCAATCTCTTCTTTGTATCTAGTGAAATTTTCCTGTCTCTTAATACTCTACTCAACTTCTGGAATGCGTCCTTTCAAGATGTATGTTATCACGTATTTCCACGACTCCCTATCCCTGGTGGCTCTTAGCATACTTTTTCCTGTTACACCACACAACCCTCATTCTGTCATCCACCTGATCAGGCCCTTCAAATATGTTGTCCACTACTTTCTCCTGTCTCTTTTTCCCCTCTATCTGGCCTGTTAGTATCAGGTTCTCTAAGCACTTCTTTCCTCATTACATGTCCCAGGAACTTTCGCTGTCTCTTCCTGATGCTCAGTATTAATTTCCTTTTCATTTCTATCCTTTCCAAAACCTCATCATAACTCAGATCCATGATATCTGCAACATTCTTCTGTAGAACAGCATTTCAATTGCTTCAAGTTTTTCCTTCATCTTTGATGGTATTGTCCAGCATTCACTGCCGTATTGAAGAACTGACATCACATAGCAATCCAGTACTTTTTTCTTTGTTTCTAGTAAAATTTTCCTATTTCTTAATACTCTTCTCAGCTCCTGGAATGCATCCTTGTGCTTTTGGATCTCAGGAATATAAATGTATAGAAACTGCTGTGACAACACAGTGAGGGGTCAGTTTATATATTAATTTTAATATGGAACTGATTCCCCACTTTATATCCGCAACATCCTTCTGTAGAACCACATTTTCGCTGCTTCAAGTTTTTTCCTCATCTTCGATGTTATTGTCCAGCATTCACTGCCGTATTGAAGAACTGACATCACATAGCAATCTAGCAATCTCTTCTTTGTTTCTAGTGAAATTTTCCTGTGTCTTAGGACTTTGCTCAGCTTCTACGCTTTCTATAATACAGTATTCACTTTAGAGTGTTTCGTTTGTCACTCCGTCCCGCAGCTTGCTCTCAAAAGTTTCATCTGTCCCTCACTCTGAAAAGGTTGCCTACCCCTGGTGTAGAGTTCTGTATATATTTTATATTTCGAACAGGGAAAGCACATTGTTGCCGAATTTGTAGTTGATATTACTAAGGGTTGGAATTTTTTTAATAATGCTTCTATTATTTTTAGCCTTTTTTTTTTGTATATGATTGTTGCTATGACATTTATATTATCAACGAGCATGTTACGGATATAGCTTGGTAGGTCTCCATGTGTGTTTAAATGAGATCGAGTTGAACTATGGTTTGAGAGATGCATTTTCTTCTGGTGTACCCAATGTAATTACTTACGAACCTGGACGAATCAAGATCACATGTTATTCAAGGAACATGTAAATTTGTAAATAATATTTGTTCTCTGTAGTTTGGATCTTGTAAGTAATAATAAATGACAATTCACTTGCATTGGTTCTATAGTGGGTTATCTGTTATAGTGAAGTGTATATGTGTGCTGAAACAGATTAACTGAATTTGGCCTTGTTAATAGTTAATTTGGCCTTGTTAATAACTATAAGAGGGGGTATAAAACAAGAAAATCAAATTGTGTATAGAAACAACATATATATATATATATATATATATATATATATATATATATATATTAAGGTTTTTTACAAATAAAAGTAATGTTTTTTGGTTGGTACAAAGATCGTTAAAATGTTTATAGCGGCAATTGCGAAAAGTGTCTGTGCGTATGCATATGTGTGCGTTCGTTTGTTAGGAGTGTCTTTGAAGTCTCCGCTTGATCCTTCGGGTACCGGTCAGTTGTTAAGTGGCTCAGTGAACAGTGAAGAAGAAGATGAGAGAGAAAGGAGAGGCAACCATAATACGATCGCTTGACGTTTGTCAAGGGACGTGTTAATTCTGCTCGTATTTTTTCTACTGTCGATTGTTTTCTGTGTCGTCCTTTTATTTCGTCTTCGGGACTTCGAAGTCATTTGGGAATTCCCACCAGGATTTAATTCTGGGCTTCCCATTGGACGATAAACTAAATTCACGTCGGCTCGCGAAAAGGGTTCGTAAAAGGAATTTGATATTTATTTATTTTTGGTTTTCCACCGGAACATCTGCGTGGAGCCCAGATGCGCAAAGACCAGTTTTGGTCATTTGCTATCTGAACCTCTGAGGGCAAACATCCGGTCCCTCGTTTGCTCGATATCACCACAGTTCTACTCACTATCTAACACTGTACCGAATTTATCTAAACTCAGGATTAAAATTACGTCTCAGGCAATAAATGAGTTAATTAATACAAAGCATAATAATCACGATAACATTCGAAGGAGGAATTTACTCTATTAGCTGCTGTAATTTCCACAATGATTATATTGGAGAAACCTCAAGGAATTTAAATAAAAGATTATATGAACAGAAAAGGGATATTTTACAAAACAACACATTAAATGCGTTAGCTTCTCACCGTAACGAGACTGACCACAGTTTTGATTTTTAAAATTACACTGTTTAAAAGAGTAAATAATTTATGAGGATGAAAATGTTTAGAAAGTACTTTAATCGCTATATCAACCATGTAAATTTGCATCCAGGTTCTTATAACATGGCAGAACTTATATTATCCCAGTGTGAAAATATATAACGGCAGAGGTAACTCAATAATTTATTAAATCTTATGGCATTTATTAATTTTTATTTTTAATATCTATTTTTCATATTCATTTTATGTACCTCAACAAATTGTTAATTTCACAATTATTTTTTTTTTAACAAAATTAGAAAATTAGGTATTCAAATGTAAAAGTTGCTTTAAATTTTAAAGGGATGATTTGAATCAAATGTTGAAACGACGGCATAGGAAACACTGAAGCGAGATGAAAATGTTTAAATATGTTTTTGTTTTTTTTCATGTATGGAGCGCAACTTTTAAAACACGTGACCTTTTAATGATATATAGCATCTACGGCCATCCGTAACAAGAAAATACAAGTAATCAGCATGCACACAATTAAAATTTTTAATTATTAAAAAAAGATACCACATTATTTATATTAAGCGTTTAGATTTTTCGATTAGTAAATAAGTCGCCACGCATTAATTTCACAAAATAGCGTGGAACTAGAAGGAAGAAATTTTAAAAGATTTTTGAAACTTTATAAATTACTATAATAAAAATAATTAAAAAATAATAAAAAAAAGTAAAAATGAAAATAATTCTTGTAAAAGTTCATTATTTATGGAATGTTTTTCTATTCAGCCTATGATAGCATTAATTTATTATGTTTATAAAAGTAATTAAAAGTTTATTCAAATAAAACATGGCATAGATTTATTGCATTTTTGTTTTTGCAACTCGGGGCAGATTTTCTAAAAAAAAGGGCTGCTATTGAAGAAAAAAAGACAGTTGATTAGCATTCCCCAATGACTCCTGAATTTAATTAAAATTAGCTTTATGGGTGGACCTAGTCGAATTTTTCGACTTTTCTGGAAATTAATTGGTGGAGGCTAACATATGTAAAAAAAAATATATTTTTACGAATAATTTCTAAAAATAATTATTTCAAAACTGATTTCAGTCAATTATGAATAAGTCCTGAAACTTTCATCAAAATCCGACCATTATTTGATTTTTGCAAGAATGTCTAAATTAATGTGTCTTTCACAGTCAAAGAAGTGCCTTGCGTAATAATACGTTTTGACGTAATAAACTTTGCGTCAATTTAGGTCTCACACTGACGAAAGAAAAAAACATTTTCTAACACAAAATGAACCTGTTAGAAACAATTAAAAAATGTTAAAAAGTAACTAAAAAATACTTTGATTTATCCTCTTAATGATAACAAATATTTTACCGAGAAAATTTTGTTTTTATTTAGTTTGAAGCCCTTTTCCTTCATTCTATGCTGTTTTTTTCAGCGATTTTTTGGGGGTACCTACTAGAAATAGTCAATTTCATCTTTTAGCTTTCAACTATAGAATACAAATCCTATATCATCCAACAATTAACTGAAACGCTGTGCAGGGCCCGGAAGTTTTCCCCACCTGAATCTATTCTGCACATATACAAATCTACCATCCGCCCGTGTATTGAATATTGCTGCCTTATCTGGTCTCCTTGGGCTCTCCTTGGGCTTCTTGACAAAATACAAAGGAGGATCCGTAACGTGGTTGATACTGACTTGGCAGACCGGCTGCAACCACTCTCTCATCGGCGTAATGTGGCTTCCCTGTGCCTCTTGTACAAGTACTTTCATGGCTTCTGCTCCAATGAGCTTAGATCACTGGTGCCGCCTAAGCACGAATTTACACGAGATACTAGATTGGCAACTAGGTCCCACCCTTTTACAATTAAACAGATAAGATGTAACCGTAAATTCTACTCCAACAGCTTCTTTTCTCGCGCTTCCCGCCTGTGGAACTCCCTTCCACAAGTCTCCTTTCCCGACAGCTACAATCTCCAGGTGTTTAAATGTCGGGTCAATAGACACCTCCTATCACACTAACTCCCAATTATTCTCAGAACACTCTCATCTACCCAACCCTCATTCTCGGTATCTTTACCCGCCTATCACCCACCCTCTGACATTTCCTATATTTAATCATCCTTTCTTCACTCTATGTAGCCCCCTGTGCAGTAGTGGCAGTGACATGCCTTGCTCGGGGTGAAACGCTTATAAAAAAAAAAAAAAGTAAAATTGCACACCCGCAAAATCCGATCAGAATGACTGTAAACATTTAGGAAAAACCAGACCAAGGCAAATTTCACAAGCCGGTGTGAAAATTAAAATTCTCGATTCTGATTAGATAGGAAATGAGAAATTGAACTATGACACTGGTCAAATATTCTTAACACCTAAAAAATGGGTATGCGGTTGTATCCAAACACGTGACTTGCTATGTACTTATTCACGTCTCTTGACCAGCCAAACACAGTCCGATGGGAGCAGTGATCTGGTAAGGACCTCGTCAAAATATAAGGAAGAAATTTCAATACGCCGATCCTGTCATGTCTAGTCAACATATATTCGTTCTTCTTCTCCTTTCTTTTTTCCTTTCTTTGTCTTCACTTTCTCGCCGTCAAAGAAACAACAAGACACCTTCAACTGACTCCTAAAAATTAACTTTGATAAGTACCATTTTCCTTTATTACTTCACCTTTCTTTTCACTTTCTCGCCGGCCATAAAATAGGAAAGGAACACAGAGTTTATTAGTAACCTGTTAATCTTTCTACATACACACATTTTGCTTTTTACTACTATTTCTCAAGAACATTTAACTACGTATATTTTCTCTTTGAACATTTTCTTCGTACAAATTTGTTCTTCTGTTCAGTCAATAAAATTTCACTTATTTTTCAAACAATACACTTTTATTCTTCCAACATTCAATCAACCTTCTGATATTTTAAATTGTGGGGACTTCTGTTGTGTTTGGCACAAGGCCAATTTGACAAATATAAATGAGACCCCTACACAATTAAAACTAAATTGAAAGCTTTAAAAAAATTTTTTTTAATTTTTAAAATTCATTTAAAACGTAGGTATCGAAAATGAGTGGAGGTACTTACAGTAAATGATCACATATAGGGATCAGTACGTGACCAGGTAAAAAAAATAATGAGTTTATGAAAGGTACGCAAACCCTTTTTTAATATACTGCCTATCTTTCTGGAGCTTTAGTACAAGTCTGCAATTACACCTGATCCGATCATTTAAATGA
Source organism: Ascarosepion bandense (assembly GCA_037127315.1). NCBI lineage: Eukaryota > Metazoa > Mollusca > Cephalopoda > Sepiida > Sepiidae > Ascarosepion > Ascarosepion bandense. The sequence continues at coordinate 419,677 of JBBBDQ010000745.1, read as the reverse complement.
TAATGCCTATTGCATATACTGATACAGTACAGCAATTGTAGGTGGATTAACTGAATGAATTAGGCGTGCTCTCTCACTTAAAAAAAATGTCACAACACAATCTTCACACTTTAATCTTTCTCTAATTGAAAATACGGACGAATAGTGGGCTCAATGTTAAGAGCTAATTCGTGCATATCGAGACTCTGCTTTCATGAACGTCTTTGCATGCTAAGCAACAACTAACCAAAAGAGGCAAAAATAAGAAAAATTTGAAAGAAAGAAAACCTACTGAGACAAAAGCAACAAGAGGCTAATGCATGACAGGAACATAAAAAAATTGATAAATCTGAGCCGTAATAACTATACATTTTGAGGGCTATTTTTATGCTAAACGTTCGTAAGAACAGAGGCAGAAATAATTTTCTACTATTTTCAGTTAGAGTCGGACGAAAACGGTTCAAGTTTACCAGTATAAATGTCTTATTATGATGGCGATCTATCATTTTGAGAAAAGTTGCAGGAAATAGAAACACACTGTTTTATACTTTACCTGACGATTCAATTCTGATTTTCTTTGTGCTTCAGTAAGCTGAGATAGATAGATAGATAGATAGATAGATAGATAGATAGATAGATAGATTTAATCCTCGCTGATTCACGACCAGTCCCTATTTTGCTATGAATTTATCTATTATATATCCATCTCATTCTGTTCACTATCTATCTATCTATCTATCTATCTATCTATCTATCTATCTATCTATCTATCTACTTCAGTCACTTGTCTATCTATCTATGTTTGTTCATATCTATTTGCCGATCGATTTAACAATCTCATCTTTTTCCCTATATATATATATATATGTATATATATATATATAATGAATGTGCTCATATTTATTCATCTATCTGGCGAGTTATCTAAAACTTACACACACATAAACACGCATTTACACGCATAAATCCACACACACACACACACACACACACACGCAAAGAAGGGCGCATGTACACACACACACACACACACACACACACACACACACACATATATATATATATATATATATATATATATATATAATCAATGGGTTTATTTTTCATCTGGCATTTGCATTATTTCAAACTGGATACTTCCAAAGAAACGTGATACTTAAGGTTTAAAAAGAATTTTTTAAAATGAAACGAAATATCTTTCTTGAAGCTTATATTTTATTTTTAATTTCAAGCTTTTAGTTTATTTTTTACATTTCTAATAAGCAAACTAATGTATTTCAAAACGAATGGACTGGAATAACTTTTTAATGCCTAAAAATGCCTTTTTTTATCCATATTTACAATTCCCCCACGACAACGTAATTCACTTTATTAAAAAAATATTTTAAAATAAAATATATTTTTCTAAAATTTTATTTGAGAAAGATTAGTTGACTTAAAATTTAATTAATCTGTGAAATAAAAATGTATTGCTTAAAATGTCGCAGAAGAGCAGTTTTAACACGGAGGTGGTTGCTTTTAGAAGGTGTTGACAGCTTTGTTGACAGCCGGATGTTTGGGAAATTCAACTATTTTTTCTACGCGTGGCGCATCTGTAAAATTCAATCAGATACACGCTTGGGCGATCATGTCTCTTTCGAGAAGATTGTCCCGCAGTAGGTTGCCATTGCTTTCTGCGGTAGAATGGTTGCCGACCAAGGCTATAGAACCCAGTCTGTCCTGCTATTTAACCCATAACTGGAAGGAAGAGACGGATTAATACCTTTCCCAAGGGTATTTGCGATAATATATATATATATATATATATATATATATATATATATATTATCAGTTTTCTGCACTATTGTAAGAACTGCAACCTTGAAACTTCTGAATATCGTTTCTTATGTCTTTGTCTATGAGTGTATCAAATTTGATTAAAATCGTACCATTCCTTCTATAACTCGATTTTTTCGATTATCGATATTCGATATTTATCGGGGGTACCTCGACACAAAACCTAGCTAAAAACATTCGCAGACGCTTATAGTACAACTGTGTAAATTTTCAAGAAAATCGGTTCAGCCGTTTCGCAGTCTATAGGTAACGGACACACACACACACACACACACAGAGATAGACACACACACACACAGAGACAAAGTTCCATTTATAAATAAGTTTAGATTAGGTAAATATAGTTAACTTTATATTTAATAACCATATCACCTAACTGGTACAAATTCGTCCAAAATTTTATGATTTAATTAATACTTTATAAATTATTCTAATAATTTTTTAAAAAAACTGAATATCTAAACTTATATAATTAATGAAATTTTGTGTGTGTGTGTGTGTGTGTGTGTGTGTGTGTGTGTGTGTGTGTGTGTGTGTCCATTACCTATAGAGTCCGAAACGGCTGAACCGATTTTCTTGAAAATTTACACAGTTCTATTATAAGCGTCTGCGAGTGTTCTTAGCTAGATTTTGTGTCGAGGTACCCCCGATAAATATCGAAAATCGATAATCGAAAAAGTCCGGTGATACAAGGAGTGGTCCGATTTTAATCAAATTTGATACACTCATAGACAAAGACATAAGAAAGGATATTTAGAAGCTTCAAGGTTGCACTTCCTACAATGGTGCAGAAAATCGATAATATATATCTATAAAAGGCAAGATGTTCGTGTGTGTCTGTTTATCTTCCTGTATGTCTGTATTTTTTCAGCCCTTTTATTTTAGTTTTTGCTTCGGGTTTGGCTCTAAGTAGGTATAATTGTAGTTCTTAGTCTCAGCCATGATACCATTTACTCAGAGGACTTATTTGGCCTTCAAAATTCTGTTTACGACGAAAAAACTTATTTGATATCGATACCAGGAAATCAAAATTTGACTTACATCCATTCATTTTTCTTTCAGTCTACGGTTTCGCTTTAACTGGAAACAACTATTGCTTTTTAGTCTTTCGTGTCAACGTCCAAATAGTCTGAGCTCCAGGACCATGGATTAGTTTTAAAGCTTTCATTACACCCGAGCAACGCCAGGCTATACTGCTAGTAATTCTTATAAAACTTCGTTATTTATCAAAATCAACAATTCCTTAAGACTATAGTGCCCAGAATGTATCGGATTCAAAAAATTGAAGTTTTTTTCGAATTAGATAATGTCTTAATTTTATTGCATTCTTATTTTACAATTCAGAGCAAAATTTCTATAACCAGGAGACCAGTTTTACGGAACAAAATTGATGCATTAAATTCTGTAATAGCATAAGCATTAAGCAGTAGAAAAAAAAGGAATTTCATAAAATTAAATCAGTCAATCAAGTGCCATACTTTATACACGCTTGGGTGATCATGTCTCGAAAGAGACATGACCAACTGGGTAGAAGATTTTCTCGCAGAAGATTGCTATTACTTTCAGCGGTACACTGCTTGTCAATCCAAGCTACAGAACCCAATCTGCCCTGCTATTTAACCCATAGATGGAGGGAAAATAAACGGATGATGTGAATGCTACGAATTCAATTGGAATTCGAACTCAGCTCTCCCATTTCTCGTTCCGAGCCGATATCCACTGAACCTCAACGCACATTTATACAAAATGAAAAAAATATTTTTACTAATATTTTATTTTAAAAAAGTACAGTTAAATAATTGAATTCATTTGTGAATAAGTCTTGCCAGTTTTATTAAAATTAGACAATTATTAATTTTTTAAAGAATTTCCAAGTGTTTTACTGCAAAAAGAGATTAAAATTTCTTTACTACTTCATTATCTCCCCCAAGACGCCAGAAAAACAATTTTAAACAAAGTTTTGAAAGGATTAAAAATATAATTTGATAAAAGAATCTTTTGTTCTTTTCTCTTTATAATAGTATAAAGATTTTGACGATAAAACTATGCTTTATTAAGTTTGAGAATTTTTTTTCTCATGTATACTCATTTTTCAGCTAATATTTGGAAGTACCTACTTCAAATGTTATCATAATGTACACTTCTGATTTAAAATAGACTCCTCATTTTTATTTGTCATTAAGCAGCCTATCAGCCTATGCATTCGAGAAATCTAAGTAAAGAAAATATGTCTTCCACCAGGGATTGAATCTTTGTAGGGGGAAACTATCGTTTAGCCCGGCATGCTTTGCCGCTCGGCCACGAAAGTCTTCGCAGTAAGCAAAGTTCTTTTTATCCTGTGGAACCTTCTACAGAAGTTAGCAAAAGCAAGTGAAAAGAAAGGACTGAGCATAAACATCAACAAAACCGAATATACGGTCATCAGCAAAAAGAGGAGGTCAATATGCCGACTGCAAGTTGGAGAATCAAAAATAAAACAAGTAAAAAAATTTAAATACTTGAGAAGTGTTTTCACATAGGTTGGAAAGTGCAACATGTATATCTAAAGACGCATTGGCATGCCTAAAAATGTATTTCAGAAGCTAAGCAGAGTACTGAAAGACAGGAAAATCTCATTAGAAACAAAGAAAAGAGTACTGGATTGCTATGTGATATCTGTCCTTCTCTATGGAAGTGAATGCTTGACGATTTCATCAAAGATGAAGGAGAGGCTTGTCGCTTGTGGTTTTACAGAAGGATACTTAGGATACTATAGACGGAACACCTGTGCAACGATGAGGAGTTGGAAAGGATGCAAACAAGAAGAAAACTGATACTAAATATCCGGAAGAGACAAACGAGGTTCCGTGGACACGTAATGAGGAAGGAGGGTCTGGAGAACTTAATACTCACGGGTCGGATAAATGGAAGGAAAGACAGGGGAAAGCAGCGCGAGACGTACTCGTTATGTCTGAGCAAATGGTTGACGGGGCGGAGCTTAAAAAAGAAAAATTACTGAGTGCGACAAGAGACAGAGCCAAGTGGAAGTGCATGTTTGCCTACATCCTGAATGGACACGGCACATGAAAAAGAAAAAAGAAATCTCATTCACCATTCACTATTTTGCTCGAGAGCAAATATCCCCTCAGTTTCGTATCCAAAACGTAAACAAATGAATGTCTAAAAACTTAATGGAATAATTTTAAATCAGACATTTTTATAAGTCAATTCAAGAAAGCGTGTCTTCATTATAAAATATTTTATGAAAACCTAGACAGGTGTGTTGTATTTGGTGACCAGCAAAACTACGCCTGCATGCGGATAAAAAAAGTGAATTCAGTATCTACAGAAAAGGCGGCGTAAGGCAAGAATGTCTCTTCTCACCAAATTTATTCAACCTCTACAGCAAGGATATTCTAAGGGAACCGAAGATCTTTCCAGAATTTAAGTACAAAAATGAAATAGCTGGGAAGTGTTAAAACAGAAGACGAAAAAAAAAAAACAGAGATCCGAAGGCGATGGCGAAGGAAGCATTCTAGAAGTAGAGTAAAGTATTAAAAAACAGGACAATTTCGCTAGAAACAAAGAAAAAAGTACTGGATTGCTATGTGATGTCAGTTCTTCAATATGGCAGTGAATGCTGGACAATATCATCAGAGATTAAGGAAAAACTTGAAGCAACTGAAATGTTGTTCTATAGAAGGATGCTACGGATATCATGGACCGAGCATGTGAGCAATGATGAGGTCTTGGAAATGATGGAAACGAAAAGGAAATTAATACTGAGCATCAGGAAGAGACAGATGAAGTTCCTGGGACACGCAATGAGGAAGGAGGGCTTAGAGAATATGATACTAACAGGCCAGATAGATGGGAAAAGAAACAAGGAAAAGCAGCGGATAACATATTTGAAGAACCTAATCTGGTGGATGATGGAACGAGGGTTGCATGGTGTAACAGGAGAAGGCGTGCTAAGAGCCACCAGGGATAGGGAGACGTGGAAAGCCATGATCGCCTACGTCCTGAAGGTACAAAGAAGAAGAAGAGCGTAAAAGATACTTAAAAATTTTATTCTCTACCAAATCCAAGTTCTTTTACTAAACACAAAAACTTATTCTACTCGAAATAGTAATACATGATAAGCGCAAAATTAAAAAAAAGCAACCACTGCGTAAAATTTTAAAAAGGAAAAAAGACATTTATTTACACTATTACAAAAAAATCTATAAAGTTTACACACAAATTTCCTTTTATGTACCTATTAAGAGAGAATAGCAATTTAAGAGAGAAAGGATTACCATCTAAAAATGGGAAAAATTACAGTTTAGAAAATAGCAAGGGTTTTCAAAGCGACAAAAAGAGAAAATATAAGATGTCAATAAAAAAGGTAAAACAACATACTTTCACTTGCTCCACGAGCGTCTCTGGGACATATAGTAATGTTAGTCAGTCAGTTAAGTGCCATATGTGATATACGCTTGGGTGATCATGTCTCGAAAGAGACATGACTGACTGGGCAGAAGATTTTTCCCGCAGTAGTTTGTCATTACTTTCTGCCGACCAAGGCTATAAAACCCAATCTCTCCTGCTATTTAACCCATAGCTGGAAGGAGAAGCGACGTAATAATACCTTTCCCAAGGGTATTTTTGCGTAAGTGAATGCAACGAATTCAACTGGAATTCAAACTCTGCTCTCCGATTTCATGTCCCGAGCCGATATCTACTGCACTACAAGTTCTTTTTGACTCTACACAGTTCTTGCTTTGGAAAATTTCTTAGACGTCCTTTCTTGGCTTTTCAATTACGGGAGAATTTTCGCTTGAACTTTAGCCTCTCTGCAGTTGGTCGGTAACTGGTGCCGTTTCGGAGTCTATAGGTAACGGACACACACACATACACACACACAAAATTCCATTAATTATATAAGTTTAGATATTCAGTTTTTTAAAAAAATTATTAGAATAATTTATAAAGTATTAATTAAATCATAAAATTTTGGACGAATTTGTACCAGTTAGGTGATATGGTTATTAAGTATAAAGTTAACTATATTTACCTAATCTAAACTTATTTATAAATGGAACTTTGTCTGTGTGTGTGTGTGTGTGTGTGTGTGTGTGTGTGTGTGTGTGTGTGTGTGTGTGTATCTGTGTGTCCGTTACCTATAGACTCCGAAACGGCTGAACCGATTTTCTTGAAAATTTACACAGTTGTACTATAAGCGTCTATGAGTGTTCTTAGCTAGATTTTGTGTCGAGGTACCCCCGATAAATATCGAAAATCGATAATCGAAAAAATCGGATTATAGAAGGATTGGTCCGATTTTAATCAAATTTGATACACTCATAGACAAAGACATAAGAAATGATATTCAGAAGTTTCAAGTTTGCAGTTCTTACAATAGTGCAGAAAATCGATAATATATATATATATATATATATATATAAGTCAAGATGTTTGTGTGTGTGTGTGTCTGTTTATCTGTCTGTAAGTCCTTTATACAAATCCACAATTTTTATCCGATTCTCACCAAACTTCACACAAATATTCTTTCGGCTGAGTCTGAGCTCCAGGACCATGGATTAATTTTAAAGCTTTCATTACACCCGAGCAACGCCAGGCTATACTGCTAGTTAATCATAAATGGAAAAGATTTCTACAGTTCAGCGACCCTCAGTATTGGAAGAGGACATCAAAGAGGACATCAAAGAGGGCATCAGGTGCCTTTCTTTGATGTTAACTTGCCTCGTCCCCTTGCTGTCAAAAAGTATTCTCTTTCACTAACCTGAGCTCTATTTATTCAGAAAATTAAGATCACACAAGCCCCACTATTCGGGACGTCAGTAGATCTTGAGACCACCTCTCTCATTGGTCCGTATATACGAAACAATTTTCCATAATCTACAACTGTATCTTTTTGACCCGAAAAAGATACGGTTTTAACAATTTTTAACACAAATTGTCTCGCCTTTTAAAAATACACTTCTCCCAGAAGAACGTGTATTAAAAAACAATCTAGGCGATTAAACATTTATACAACGCTAACATTTTTAAAATGATAAAAATAGAATTTGTATACTTTCCCCTCAAGAGTATGTGTAATAAAAATTAGTTTATTTCAGGTTTTAATATTGACCAAAGCAAACTTAATGCCAGTTTGTACCAAAACATCATATTTTGCAAACAAAAATAAAATCTGTCTTGACTTAAATTTAACAGGAAAATGAACACGAGTCGATATTTTTTCAAGTGAATGTCGAATTGTTTATGATTTTTTTTTCAATAAAAAGTACTTTCTTTACAGTTAAGTGTAATTAATCTGGACACGTGGTATCGAAATTGTATCAAAAAAGGTTACCTTCTTCACAGTTAAGTGAAATTAATCCTGACAAAAAATTTAAATTTAAAAAAAATAAATTTCAATTTGTTGTCAATCTCAAGATGGATAGTTTCAAGGAGTTAAAGCTATTATTGATTAAAAAAAAAACAATTTAGAATATGATATTAATTTAAGTTTGGAATTGTTTGAGCAAGATAAGGACTTAAAGTAAAAATCTTTTAAAGAAGAAGCCATTATCAAAAATCTTCAGGAAGAAATACGAGTTTTGCATGTTAAAATCCAGGAGATTTGTATTAAAGCCAACCTGGATTTAGAAGACAATGGTTTTTGTGACTGAACAAAGAAACGAATATGGTTTTCGAATTATTGTTAATAATCGGCTTGCTAATATCGAAGAAAATGTTCGAGAAGCAAGTATTTCCCACGTCAGCGAAACCAGTTCTTTATAAAACAGCTATTCAATGATCTCAACTCCCAAATTACAGTGTGCAACGTTTTAGCGGTATTAATCCTTCTAAATTTGAGTCCAAGAATTTTATTGCACAATTTAACTACTGTACTAATTTCAAAGCAAATCCAGATTTCTTCAAGTGTTACATTATCGGTGACGCTCTTTAACTAATTTCGCATCTTACCTTAGAAAACGACAATTAAGAAATAGCGGTAAGGCTATTAACGAAAGAATTTTTGGATGTGCCTTTTAAAATTCATGAGATCTTCAAACAAATAAGAACAAGTTCTCATAAATATGATCCAGATTTTGTGACACTTGAATATTATCTTGCCGAAGTTAGAGCTTTTTTGTCCGAGTTAAGAACCTCGCATGGTATGGATTTTTTTTATATAAAGATTCCTCTGGATTCAAACTCCTAAGACACGTCACATTTGATAAACTACGTCCTATTCAAAGGCGGGAAATCATTCTCAGGATAGGTACCTGTTATGCTTCCTTAAGGGAAGTATTTGAGAATTATAACGATGCCATGACGAAAATAAGAGGCCCTTCTGTGTATGTGAAAAAGATTAAATAAATTCGATGAAAATGAAAATAATGGTGCTGGTCTTCAAAAATTCGGCATAAGCTCTAATGGGACACAATGTAAATTTTGTACTTCACATGACCATCCCATGAGCAAGTGTACGAAGCATTGTGGTGATACCGACCGAGCAAAAGCGATGGACCGGATGTTTGCACTCTCGCGACAAAAAAGCAAATGACCAAAAGTCGTCCGTGCGCAGATGTTCCGGTTGAAAACTAAAAATTAATTAAATATTAAATTTCCAGTTCGCGAGCCTACCGGAATTTTATTTATCGGCCAATGGGAAGTCCAGAATCAAATATGAATTCCCAAATGATCTGCTGCGATCCAAAAAGTCGAAATAAAAAGCCGATACAGAAAGCACCCAGACAGACAGACCGACGCAGGCCGACACACACAGACTGACTCGAAAGAGAGGAGTGCAATTAGTATCTCCCTTCACCAAGTCAAGCGGCTTACTATGCTAGCCTCCCTTACCTCTCTTTTCCTTATTCGCTGTCTCAAAACTACTGACTGACCTAAGGAGCGAATACATCAAAGACATTCCTTACTTACAACGCTCCCACATTCCTAAGCATTAATTCTCTTTCAGCATTTTATTGCCATGAACATTTTAACGTCCGTTGGACCTATACTTCAAGTATTACTTTAATTGTAAAAACCTTAATTGATATGTGTATATAAAAAATGTTATTTTTCAACTCAATTTGCTTTTCTTGACTTATAATCATTTTATGACTTATAGTGGGCTATCTACAACAAGGCCAAATTCCGTCAATCTTCTACAATACACAACTACCCTTCACTAGGACGGACTCTCTACTATAAACTGGAAAAGAATGGATAACCAGCTGTAGTATTCTACCTATGAGTCAAGAGCGGCCAGATGTACGCAGTTTATAATTATGCAGTAGATCTTCCAGTAACAAACAGAAAAATGAAGTTTGCCCTAGACTTCAGAATAAATTATTCCTTTCTTGTAAACAATGTTCTTCTAAGGAACGTATAACACCATTATGCAATAATAGAAAAAAAGGATTTTTTTTTTACTCTCATGGGCGCTATTACGAAAGAGGAAAATAACCTAATGCTACCTATAATGGAAGTAACGATATCTTTGGACGCTAGGTCTATACAAACTGCTTATTGGACACAGGTAGCCAGCGGTCATATTTCTCTAAAGAAATATTAAAGCTGTTAAAATGTCGTGAATGGAGTCTGAATCCTATTGATTTCCAAGTAAAAACTTATCTAAGTATTTTGAGTAAGAGATTGCAGCAAGTCGTAATGGAAGTAAATATGAACAAAGGGAGATCACTTTCTATTCCCGTTTTGTTAGACAAAATTATTATACAATTCAATTTACTTCACCCAAGTGATAATCAATTTGACTAAATTAAATTACAAATTAATCTTTTTTTCGTAATAACGATGGTAATATAAAAAATTCTAGAGAATTATGGGAAGATATTTATTACTGATTACATACAGTAAATTTGGCACAAGGCCTAAAAAGGGGTGTTAGTTTCGTACTCTCTAACTACCCTATACCTAGCTAATCACATACAGGACCCAATCAATCATTACAATTTCTTTATTTATCACAAGAACTCATCCATCACCTTCCAGTCCTTCTCGCACCACAATACCACATGTTTACAAGGGACACCTAAAAAAGGTGAACAAAACCCATGACGTAAAAGTACTAATATATAAATTACAAAAATATATTTAAAAGATTTAATGATAATTAAATTAAAAAGGGGAGGGGTATGTAATACCAAAAACGGACTAAAATATAACAAAATGATCAAACTAAAATTAACAAATGTTATTAAGACCCGTTCACTCCACAAAATCAAAATGGCTGCTGTATTCTGCCAAACAACAAAATCAAGTAGCTCACTCGCTAAGGGAGTGGGAGAGGAAAAATAAATAATGGATTGAGAAAATCAAAGCCTGAATTAGTCAAGATAAAAAGTGGGGCCAAAAACAAACTGAGGAGGTTGGGAATCTTGACTTGGATCATAAAAAAGAGAAAACCGGGAACAGGCTATGAACACATTCATTCACATTAATAATGGTACACAAAAGACGTCTAACTTAACCAGAGAGGGGTTCACAGGAAACCGCCTCGTTGCCCCATAAGGGACCCAAAAAAGAAAGTTAAGACCGTCCCCATCCACGCGAACCATGCTTCAAAGAATTCTAGGAATAGACATTTTCCAATATATGGAAGATAAATTGTTAAATGCATGAATGGATCGTTGAATGTAATTGCCTCTTTCGAGAAAAGTCCAAATTTTTAATACAAACATCAAGTTACCCCAGTGGAATATGAAGCTTTCAACGTTAAAAACATCTACCATACTATAATTCTTCATGCTCTGAACAAGTAAAATCCGTATTCAAGCCAAAGTCCACCTACCATGAAACTTTCCTAGATGCCTTCGAATTATCCCACGTTAAATGGAACTTAGAAAAATGTTTGCTATAGATTCATGCGCGTCATACTTTGATGAAGATAAATATATCAGTGATCACGACAAAAACAAAATAGACAATTTTTTAAAAAATAACAAAATTAAAAGACAGTTAATATTTCGTGAAATTACCCTGGCACAAAGACAGAATCAAATCAGTGCCATTTAATTATCAAGTTTCCTTGAAAGTGCTGTCTAAAAATATGCATTCATTAGAGAAAAAAATATTTGGTTACTGTTTACAACGATATTTTTCATCAACAAGAGACCGAAGGAATTATAGAAAGAATTGAAGTCTCCCCCGTAAGACTTTTCAAAACGTATTTTGATTCCTTACAGACCGGTCTTCAAATCTGATGAACAAGTAGCAACAAAGTTCAGACCTGTTTTCAACTGCACATTGAAGACGGAAGGTGGCTACTCCTTCAATGAAGCGACTCTTTCCAAACACTTTAATCCAATTATGGGTTAAATAACAAGGGTAGAACTTGGGGACCCTGCCCTTAAAAACATTTCCCAATGAATCTTGATACTGGAAAAGAAAAATGTATTACTACACACAAAAGCTTATATAAAAAAAAAACAACAATTTATTGTTGATAGAAAAAGGTGTTACCATCAATAAATAAATAAAGTTTAGTTGGCAATAAATGACCCGCCGAGGTTGATATGCCATAAAAACAAAATAACCAACAAACATATGGATATAGCGAGAAGGAAAATCTAGCAAAATGTATTTGCTAGTATTCACATGTCTGAATTTGAGAGCCATTCACATTGAGCTGGTGCCTGTCATAAGCACACAATCTTTCATCCAAGCCTTAGTTAGGATTTGTAATATTTATGGAACACCCAGCCACGATTACAGTTATAATGTGAGTTCATTCACTGCAACCTTCGGTGGCGATATAATAAAACATCAACAGCTATGAGTTCATCAACACGTTCACAAATTATGTTATTAAACATATAAAAATACCTCTATATTTTCCATAAGTTGGAAGCATTCTGGAGAAGGATGATCAGAGTAATAAAATTTGGTTTATTCTATAGGATACAAATCCTGTATCATCCATCAACTAACTAAAACACACAAAGTAGTATTGCCCACGCGCAAAATCGGATTAAAACGATTAAAAACATTTTGAAAAAAAACAGGCCAAGAAAAGTTCACATGTCAGTGTGGAAAGCAAAATCCTGGATCCTAATTGGATAGCAAATAGAAAATTCATATATGACGTTAGTCAAACGTTTTTCACACATAAGAATGAAAATGACTGCTGGAGCCGGCAACATGATAAACTCCACTATTTAAACCACGTCGCTGACCGGTCAAAGACAATCCAGCATGGGAGCGGTTAGTTAACGCACCTCGTGACAATGTAACAAAAGAAATTTCAAATTCAGTCAGAATGGGAGCGGTATCTGATAGCATCTCCCAATTTAAGGAAGAAACTTCAAGCTGACACGATCACGTCTCTCCCACCTCTTCTTCCAACTTTCTTTTCTTCTTTTTCACTACACGGCACTAAAGAGAACAACAACAACCCAACAACAGGAGACGCTAAGTACTATTTCTTTATTTCTTCTTTCTCGCCCTGTCGCCGGCCTACCAAAAAAAAGGAAAGGAACATAAGACTTTACATTCTGCTACTATCAACCATGAACTCTAAACTTCTGTGGGGCATTTTAAATACTTACATTTCTCTTTTAACAATTTTAACTACAAAGCTGCATGCATTTCTCAATGAACATTTTTTTTCTCACAAATGTTATAGTGTTCACAAAATTTCACTTCTATTTTTCTTCTTACAAGATTGTCATTTTGTTAATAAATCTTTGCTTTAACGTAGAAACGAAATATTTTATCCTTCAACATTTCAACATCCAACCTTCAACCTTCTGATATATGTGTGGTCTTCGGACGTGTTTGGCACAAGGCCAATTTACCAAGCATCACCGAGGCCCCTACAATTCAAAACATTAGGTAGAGCCAAGATAAGTTATTTTCATTTTCTAACATTATTATCAGACATTTAAAGAGCGGTGAACTCCAGACAATTGACTTACAGATGTTCTTCAGATATCGATCTTCTCCCCTTGACACCAAATTGTTTCATGTATCATAACATATACTGTGAACTTTTTTTTTCAATCTGCCACACCCAGTTTGATTGATACAGAACATACCACAAGGTGTCTTCTTGTGAGTACTTTAAAAAATAAAGAACAATTAATAACTAAATTCAAAGAGATATGGCACAAGAAATACTTGCTTAGTCCTCGAGAAAACTACGAGGATTTATATGAAATCAAATTTTACAATAAACTCAACAGCCATGTCGTGATAAACATAAAAAATCTGAACAAATCCAGGCCGTTTTGGTTGCTAAGCAGAGTTATTGAACTATTTAGCGGAATCGATCACAAAGTTCGTTCTGCTCAAATTAAAAGAAGTGATGGAACAGTGAAAATATACAGCCTCAAACACTTATATATTCGCTGGAGTTATCTCTTACCCCTAAATATTTTCCAAATACCAAGTGATATCCGTAGTGGACTGGAGTAAGAAATGGCTCGTAAATTTTAATGCTTCTAAAACGAAGCTACTATCAATTAACCATCATAGACAACCGCACCTACCTCCCATTAGCATGGACCAGGCTTGCCTCCCAGAGAGTAAAACACTACGCCTCCTTGGTCTCAAACTTTCAGCGGACCTCAAGTGGAATGACTATATCGAATCCATTGCTAAATCCGCTGCTATGAAAGTCGGTTCTCTGTGCAGGGCCCGGAGGTTTTTTCCGTCTGAATCTATCCTGCACATTTATAAATCTACCATCCGCCCGTGCATTGAATACTGTTGCCATATCTGGTCGGGTGCCCCTGCTATTCTCCTTGGGCTTCTCGACAAGGTACAGCGGAGGGTCTGTAATGTGATCGATACTAACTTGGTGGACCGCCTGCAGTCTCTCTCTCACCGGCGCGACGTGGCTTCCCTGTGTCTCTTCTATAAATACTTTCATGGCTTCTGCTCCGATGAACTTAGATCACTGGTGCCCCCTAAATACGAATTTGCACGAGATACTAGATTAGCAACTAGATCCCACCGATTTACAGTGAAACCGATAAAATGCAACCGCAACTTCTACTCCAACAGTTTCTTTTCTCGTACTTCCCGACTGTGGAATTCCCTTCCACATGACTGCTTCCTCGACGGCTACAATCTCCAGGAGTTTAAATGTAAGGTCAATAGACACCTCCTAACACACTAACTCGCTTCCAGTCTTTCAAACACTCTTCCCATTCTCCAAACTATCTATCACGCCACTTCTGTCATTTCCTATATCTAACCGCTCTTTCTATTTACCTTCCCCTATGTAGCCCCAAGCGCAATAGTGGCAGTGTAATGCCTTGCTTGGGGTGAAACGATTAAAAAAAAAAATTTCGCGTAAGTGAATATGATTAAGGAATTTACTTACAAATTTATACATTTGAAGTTTCAGTTGCTTGTTTCAGGACAAAGGAAAAAACTTGAAGCAGCGGAAATATGGTTTTACAGAAGGATGCTGCGGATATCATGGACCGAACATGTGAGCAATGATGAGGTTTTGGAAAGAATGGCAACGAAAAGAAAACTAATAGTGAGCATCAGGAAGAGACAACTGAAGTTCCTGGGACATGCAATGAGAAAGGAGGGCTTGGAGAACCTGATACTGACAGGCCAGATAGAAGGAAAAATAGACAGAGGAAGGCGGCGGATAACATATTTGAAGGGCCATATTAAGAGCCACCAGGGATAAGGACACGTGGAAAGCCATGATCATCTACGTCCTGAAAGGATAGGGCACATAGATGAAGAAGAATCAGATATTAAAGGTTCATAATTTCGATGAATTGTCAAAAAGGGAAAACGTTCATATTAAATCATCAAACACGAAGTAATATTCCAAAATGTTTAAAACAAATTGAAAGAATTAGTTTTTTGCATAAATGTTATACGGTTGTATTCAACATGAATAAAAGGATATATTTTAAGGTACTTAACTTAGGAGTTGAATAAAGTTCTTTGAAATGTTCCTGTTCTCATTAGAGGCTGATAAAGTAACAACGTGTAATTTAACACCGGCGTTATCCAGATGCGTGGGACTCTGTCTTTCTCTCTCTTCTCTTCTATCTCGCTTGATTCAATTTTCTCTTCCTATTTATATCAAAAAGTGATTTGACATCGGCTTGTTACTTTTTCTCAGTTTGTAAGCCGCTCTATTTTCATTGGTCAAAGTAAATTTTCTCATAGGCTCACCAAACTTTGCCTTGGTCTTTTCTTCATCCTGGAACTAATCCCTTTTTCTATTGGTCAAAATAAATTTTCGCACAGGCTTGCACTTTTGGAAACAGGGAAGAAAATAGTTATTTTTATTTCGCATTCACCACAAATACAACAGGGACTGGAACTCGACTCTCCTATTAACAATTCGAAGACATTATTCATAAAACCACCCGCACATCTAAGCTTACAGCACTTAGTATTACAAATCAGTCACTCTGCTTGTTACTAACTAGTTGAGCTTGTGGCAATGGCTAGCGGAACGTAGAGGTGGGGGGGTTTTCATCAAATGAGAAAAAAGTTTAAGAGTCAGAAGGGATAGAAAGTTGTGGAAAGCCATGAGGGAGGTGCCACATAGAAAAATATATCCCAATACATATATAGGAGCGTTATGTATGGTTTTAAAAAATTTGATAAAAGTCTGAACGATGTAAATAGTGTAAATAACTACAAGACCTCCTACAGAAGATAGCTGAAGAAAACAACAAGAAAGGACTACAGATAAACTGCAAGAAAATCGAATGCATCATCTTCATCAACAAAAAGAGCAGCCCAAAATGCCAAATACAGGTGGGGGATACTAAAATCAAGCGGGTACAAAAATTTAAATACCTAAGAAGTCTTCTGTTAGAAAACGGAGAGTGCGACACAAATTCGTGGGCGAATTTGCATGGCAAAGAACACATTCCAGAAGCTGAGTAAAGTATTAAGAGATAGGAAAATTTCACTAGAAACAAGGAAGAAAATTATGGGTTGCTATGTGATGTCGGTTCTTCAATATGGCAGTGAATGTTGGACAATCTCATCGAAGATGAAGGAAAAACTTAAAGCAACTGAAATGTGGTTCTACAGAAGGATGCTGTGAATATCATGGACCAAGCATGTGAGCAATGATGAGGTTTTGGAATGGATGAAAACAAAAAGGAAATTAATACTGAGCATAAGGAAGACGGCTAAAGTTCCTGAAACATGCAGTGAGGAAGGAGTGCTTGGAGAATCTGATACTAACAGGCCAGATAGAGGGAAATAAAGACAGGTGAAAGCAGCGTGTAACATATTTGAGCAGGTGAATAGCAGTGCGGGGGTTGCGTGCTGTAACAGGAGAAAGCGTGTTAAGAGCCACTAGGGATAGAAGACGTGGAAGGCCATGATCATCTACGTCCTGAAAGAACAAGGCACATAGAAAAAGAAGAACATTTGTCTGTTTTTTATCATAGCTTAGCCATACAGTTTACATCATATTCTTCTCAAAGGTTGTGCCAACACAACCTGGCTGGATGAAAGGTCACACTGAAAGAAAAGTTTAAAAACATTTTAAACACTCTTCCCATCTGTCCAACCCTCAGCCTCGGTATCCTTACCTGTCTATCACCCTCCTTCTGACATTTGCTATATAAAACCACTCTTTCTCTTCACCTTCCCCTAACCACCTGAGCAATAGTGGCAGTGGAATGCCTTGCTTGGGGTGAAATGATTTTTAAAAAATACAGTTCCGCTAGTCATCTATCAAGGGTTAAAATTTTCATTTTCGTGATGGGGGATAAGGAATATTAATTATCATTTTGGGTGTCTGTTATGTGTTTGAAAATGACAATGGAAATTTTTATTAAAATAATTGACGTTAACTTTTGGCAGGAACAAAGTAAAAAGACTTAAAAGATGAGAATCGACTAGTTGTGTTACATTAAAATTTCACTCTCGTGTATTTCATTAAATTATTTAATTTTTTCACAACATTAAAAAATAGAAATAAACCGGATGTTTAGCCATTGTTTTTTTCTTCTCCCAATTTCTGTTTCAAAAAACATATTTTCGAATTTTGCGGAAAAGGTGTTGACTAGAGACATATCCGGTAATATATTTTAAAGTAGGTACATCTGGAGCAGATAAGAAATCAAATCTACGGCTTCACATCCACTAATTCGCTGAAAAAAACAGCATAGAATGAAGAAAAAAGGCCCCAGACTTAATAAAAACATACCTTTTCCATTAAAATGTTTATGTTCCTATTAAGAGAAAAGATTGTAGCGTGGGGAGCTGATTAATTTTTCTTTGATTCGGCCTTGTGTCTGACATAACCGAACTCCATACAGCTTACAAGTTTTATACTGAATTATCATCAAACGATTTTTATCAGAAGGTTGGTTGTCGGCAGTGTGGAATATGTGGAATTGTGTGGAATAGCGTAAGAAGGATAAAATATACATTTTGCATTTTAAAATAGAAATTTATTAAAAGGAGGAATAACAAGAATTCGTAAAAATTAATGTTCAATTACAGAAACATTATTAAGAAGTTATAAGTAGAGTTCGTACAAAATGTTCGTAGCATGAAAGAGATCAGGATAAAGAGAACAAGGTGCGACCTGACCTTATCTCCTGGTCGATTTTAAGTTGGTTACATTTTAGTTCTTTCGTCTCTCGGCTCCCATCTCTCTCTCTCTCTCTCTTGACCGACGATAAAGTCATTTATATAGTCTTTTTGAATTTAGCACTGGATCGCTAAGTGTTCAAATCTTGCAAGTCGCTCCCATTGGTCAAAAATCATCTTAGCATCTTACTTGCGAAATCTGGGTTCGACTTTTTCTTGAAGCACATGATCAATCCTTTTTCTATTTGGAAAAACCAGGATTTCACACGTCATTGTGAATTTTGTAAAATTGAAGAAGGTTGATTTTAATTAATTTCTTATCCGCTACAAGGTCAAAATATTTTTTTAATTATTTATAAAAAAAATTTTAATCTATTCTATTAATCACATTCGAAATTTTGGTAATTTTTTTTTATTATTTGTCAGCAGGTGACCAAAGTTTTACCAGAGTTTATCATGGATTATGAAACTCTTTTTTTTTCCGGTGAAAAACATATTAATTTGGAAATTCTTGCAAAAATCAAATAATTGTCGGATTTAATGAAAATTTCAGGATTCATTCACAAATGAATGACATTATTTGTGAAACCATTATTTTTTAAAAATCTTGGTAAAAAAAAAATTCTTTTACATCTGTTACCAACCCCGACACTCCACGTAATTTCATGAGATCTCAAGAGATTAAATTCTGTTTTGAAAATTTGTTTTATTAGTTAAACGCAGGACTCCTCGGTTAAAATCATCTCTCTCTCTCTCTCTCTCTCTCTCTCTATATATAT
Source organism: Ascarosepion bandense (assembly GCA_037127315.1). Lineage (NCBI taxonomy): Eukaryota > Metazoa > Mollusca > Cephalopoda > Sepiida > Sepiidae > Ascarosepion > Ascarosepion bandense. The sequence goes on along the minus strand of JBBBDQ010000745.1, from coordinate 400,544 downwards.
ATATATATATATATATATATATATATATATATATATATATATAAAAAATCAAAATCAAAATCTAAAATCTAAAAGTGAGCCTTTAACCTACCACGGTTTCGCTTAACAGCTCGTTAGGGAAAATTGGCTAAAGACTTAGAAATTATGAAGCATATATATAGAATTTCAGCTTAAACAAGGAAGGCACCAAACTCAAGAAAAATGTGGGGATAAACTTTATTAAGAGGGAGAAAAAACCGGATAGAAAAGAATTAAACAGGAGGCTAAATGAGCAAACAGTTTTTCATGTGGATACATTTATGAAGAATTTCAGTTTTTGAATTTAATAAATTCTGCGCGGGTTCGAATAACGCAATGACTAACTTTTCTTCCCCGCATAAATTGCAGAATTACTCCCCGGCTTGTACTTGGAACATCGTTTAAAAATTTCCCATTTTAAAATAGGATCAGTATTAGTAGAATTTTTAATGTCCCACACGTAGGACGCCAGAGAAGTGTTACGACTATTTTTATGGTGCTTAAAAGTACTTCCATGGTTGCAAAACCTAATTTTAAAAGAATCCTGCATGGCACCTATATATGTCTTAGGTTGGAGGTCCTTGTCATTTTTATAAACCTAAACTTTATAAATCATGCAAGATTGCTGACATTTTCCATTAAGGGGGCAATTTGATTTTATTCTAGAATTACATGAATTTCTATTGTTAACGTCTGACTTTCTAATTTTGATCTTATTTAGGCCTTTAATGATTTTACCTATATTCGGCAAACAAGAATAACTTAATTTTATTGTGTTTTTATTGAAGATTTTATGGAGAGGATTATCTTTTCTTTCTATTTAACATCGAAAAAAAACTTTTTGCCTGTTTTAGTTTTAACTTCCTTGTTAAAATGGGGGGTTAAACCATATAATTCTATTATGTCTGTTTTTATTTTTAGGAGATTTGGATGTAATATACTCTAACTTGTCTTTATATCCATTTTTCAGTCATGCATCTTGGTATATTTTTTTGGATTTATCAAAAATATTGAAATTAGAAGAATTTGTGGATAATCGATAAACAATACTTTTGGGAATACTATGTGATTAGAGTGGTTAGATTTTTTACGTAGGAATGTAATTTTCTTTAGTGTACGGAGCAACCGTACCATTATTAATATTGAGAGTTATGTCTAAATAATTAACGATTTTAAGATTACACTCTATATCAATAGCGAAACCATTATTTTGGAAAAAAATTATGCAATTATTTCCTAATTCTATCACAACGCTGGAGAGTACTACGATCTACAATAATAAGACCGTCATCCCGGTACAACCAGTGGTTGTGAAAGTCAATTAATTCATTTAGTTTGAATAGGAGGAAGCATCCTACCAATTCCGTAACCTCTGCTCCATCATTTGCTCCCATGGGATTGTCAAATCCATAGATATCCGATTTCTTAGCTCATACAGAATCCTCATAATATAGCAAGGTTTTACAGCAATGCCTAATAAGTTGTACTTCCTCTGCATAAACCTCGCTATATTCCTTAGCTAGGTTGATAGCATCATTAAATATTTTTTCTGTTATAGAGGGGTAAAAATCTTTCGCGTCATATTTGATAAAGGCACAATGCCCATTTTTTTCTACTCGGTTAAACCATTTTATAGAGTCTAACGTAGACTGCCACTGGTTAATATTAAGGTATTTTCTTAAATTACTACACAAACGCTGAAGAATACATTTACTGATTTTACTTGGATTTAATAGGCGGGTTGACAAGCTGATTATGGTTGACAAGAGTTGACATAATTGTTGAAATTTCTTTCCTGTGGAAGAAACTGTGAAACATATGACTTTTTAATGTCACATACGCAATACCATACTGAAAAAAACACATTACTAAAATAATTTAAAATAATCTCGAAGATTTGTATTAGGCTTTTCAATTTTCTATTAGTAAATTAGTCTTCACTTAAGGCCTTGAAGAATTTTAAAAATATTTTTGAAATCATATAAGTTAATATAATTAAAAAAGAAAAAATGAAACAATTCTTGTAAGAATTCATTATTCTTCGAAAAAAATTCTTCAGACTGTAATGTATATTTTATATTATATATATATATATATATATATATATATATATATATATATGGGGAAAACTACTAAAAGATTGTGAGTTTAAAAATGTATTTTTTTGACAGTATTTGTTTATTTCTATTATTATATTTGATATTTCAGACCGTCCTCGGTCCTTCATCAGAAACAAAAAGGGCCGAGGACGGTCTGAAATATAAAATATAATAATAGAAATAAACAAATGCTGTCAAAAAATACATTTTTAAACTTACAACCTTTTAATAGTTTTTCCTATACATATTAAGACAGTATACGTGGATCATCACTATGGGATATATATATATATATATATATATATATATATATATATATATATATATATATTAAAAGCAATTAAAAGCTTATCTAATTAAATAATGTCATAGTTTTGTTGGAGTTTATTTTACTATTCGGAGAAAATTTTCGGAAATAAAAGGCCAACTGTCTGATATATATACAGATCTGGAGTGGAACAAATATATCGGATCTATAATTGCATCCACTGGTGGGAAGGTTAGGTCTGTGTGTCGTGTCAGAAAGTTTTTTCTAGCCAGAATCCATCTTGAACATTTTTAAATGAATCTTTATATTTTCATAATGTTTCATTTTTACAGTAAAAATACCAGCAATACATTTTGATTGCAGAAATATTACCAGCACTACATTTTTTGTAAAATATAGGGTGTCTATAAAGTTCGTGTGCACTTTAAAAAATTTATAACTTTATTTGTATTTGCGATAGAAATAATTTGTAAAAAGGATTAGAAAGAAGTAAATCTATATTTTTAAGGTTTTATCGAAATTTTATTTAAGTTTCAACGTGTCCTCCATCATTAGCGATACAAAGGGTAATACGATTTTGCAGTTCACGGAAAACATTTACCAACTGATTTACAGTAATGCCTGAAATCACATTAGTTATTTTAGCTTTCAAATCTTTTAATAAACTAAGTTTGGTTGCACACACAATTGTTTTCAAATTAAAAAATCTAATGAAGTCAAATCTGGCGAATGTGAATCCATCTGTTTACATATCTAAAAGTTGTTGCAAATTTTGTGGTAAAGAATTATTCAATAACTATACTTAAAACTAGTTACATTAAACTATAATATAACGTTTTTACAGATTATTTCTATCACAAATACAAATAGTTATAATTTTTTTAAAGTGCACATGAACTTCATGGACACCCTTTATATTACTAATGCTCCTAAGAAAAGTGAATTTCGGTTTTAAATTATCTAAATTTCGGTTTTAAATTATTTGATATGCTGCAAAACAAGCAGGAGTTTTTAACCTTTATCACTCTGTATGTGATTTCATTTGTTGTAGAAAAAGTTTCTCATGCCATTGAAGGTGACTCCGATCCCCGAATTTGAATTTCATAATAATGTTGTCATATGGCAACAGAAAACAGCTTTGAGTGAAATTAACAATAAGGATACTCTAATTAACAGGCATTGAAAAAAAATGCAGTGGAAAGGAAAGTAATGTAAGTAATGCAGTGTGTTAAAGGTTAATGTATCACAACTTTTTGCACCTTTCGATCTCTACGTGTCTTTTGCATATTGTCTCTTGATATCCAGCCAGTAAGCTGCTCTCTCTACAGTTTCTTTCATCTTCATCTTTCCCCACTCTCTCTACTTATCTATGCTTCACCTGGATATGACAATAAACTACACAGATGACCCATAAGAAATCGATATGCCGCTAAACAAACAAATACTTTTAACGTTTATCACTCTGTACGTGACTTCATTTACTGTGCAAAAAATTTTTCTTGCCACTGAAAGTGACTCTTATTTCTGATCAATAGTGTTTAAATTTTATAGTGGTGTTGTCATATCCTTCTATGGCAACAAAAACAACTTTAATTGAAACTAATAACAAAAATACTGCAATTGAAAGGGCTTGATAAAGAATGCAGTGGAAAGGGAAGTAATATTAATAATGTAGTGTGCTAAAGGTTAAAGCAAGATGTAAAAAACTTCGCTACTAGGAGGATACATCATAAAAAATTCACAGGACATAATGAAAAATAAATTTTTATCGTAAAAATCTTTGTGTTATTAAAAGTAAAAATCAAAAGATTTTTAGGCACAAATTATATTTTTAATTCTTTTTAGAACCTTTGAAATTTTTGTTAATTTTACTTGTTTATATTTTAGTCAACGCTGGATCTTGAACTTTATTGGGAATTTCTCAATTTTAATTGGTAACAATATTGTGACGCCGGCGAGAAGAAAGGAACACAAACACGAATGAAGATGTTTTGTTATAAACTTGTATCTACATGAAAAGAGAGAAAAGAAGAAAGGAAAGTCTCTTGCAAACAGTCGGGTTTGCGGAACTTATCTGAAAGATGCGTCCTTTAAACAGTTTATATTTCCTGTGTCGTTGTGGCTGGGTTGCATAAATAGAGCCATGACTTCTGTGCTTCAGTTGCTGTCAAATCGTGGGGTGTTTGTTGAAAATCTAAAAAGGTAGCCCGTGATTGGTTGTTTTTCATCCAATCACGGAGCACCCAGTTGGCGAATCCGTAATAATTTCTATAACATATACGGAAAATTTGTGCGTCTATATTTTTTTATGCTGTGAAAAATGCATTGATTAGGAAATTCTTGAAAAAATCAGGTAAGTGTCGGAATTTAATGAAATTTTCAGCACTTATCAAAAAATAAATAATTTTAAAACTTTTCCTTTTTAGAAAATATTTATAAAAATATTGTTTGTTACATTTGTTACCCCGGTTTTATATAATTTTTATGAAACTTCGAGAAATTTCTTTTTGTATCGCTTAATTACAAGTACAAGTCATTGGAGAATTTAAAACAAATTTTGTTTGGTCAAACAGGACAGCAGTTAGAATATCTGCCCTTCATGGAAAAATAACAAATGCAATAAAACTAAAACATTATTTGATTATTCCTCTTCATATGCCGTGTCCCCCCAGGACGTAGGCGATCACAGACTACCACTTGGCTTTGTCTCTTGTAGCTCTTAATATTTTTTCACTTGGTATCTCTCCTAAACCCCGCTCCGCCATCCTTTTGCTCAGACCTAACAAGTACGTCTCGCGTTGCTTTCCCCTGTCTCTCCTTCCCTTTATCCGACCTGAGAGTATTACATTTTCCAGGCCCTCCTTCCTCATTACGTGTCCAGGAACCTCAATTGTCTCTTCCTGATATTTTTTACCAGTTTTATTCTCGTTTTCTTTCTTTCCAACACTTCATCGCTGCACACGTGCTCCGTCCATGGTATCCTCAGCATCCTTCTGTAAAACCACATTTCTGCTGCCTCAAGACTCTTCTTTATCCTTGAGGAGATCGTCCAACATTCACTTCCATACAGAAAGACAGATATCACATAGCAATCCAGAACTCTTTTCTTTGTTTCTAATAAGATTTTCCTGTCTTTCGGTATTCTGGTTTGCTTCTGAAATGTGTCTTTGGTCGTGCCACTGTGTCTTTGGATCTTTCCATCCTCTGTCAAAACACTTCCCAGGTATTTGAATTTCTTCACTTGTTTTATTTTCGTTTCTCCGACTTGTAGTTGGCATATTGGGTTCCTCTTTTTGCTGATGACCATACATTCAGTTTCTTTAAGTTTATGCTATCCTTTCTTCTCACTTTCTTTTGCTACCTTTTGTAGAAGGTCTTGCATTTTCCTTTCCATGTCTGCTATCATTAGAAATGCTTTTAACTGCTTTTATGTATAAAATGTATTATAGATTCAATTGTCTGAAGAAGTTTGTCGGTGAATAATGCAGTATTTTTTTAAAAATTGTGTTAGTTTTTCTTTTAATTTGAATTAGAATAATTTATATACTTTTAATTTTTTTAAAAATTAATTTGTATAGATCAAGTGATATTGTTATCAAAATAAAACTATCTTTGCTAATAATAGAGAAGCTTACTGCACTTCTGCAGCCCCAGTATTTGGAAAAATAATTTTATTTATTTATTTTTGTGTATGTGGGTTTAAACATGTTGATTTTTGTAAATATGGAAGTCCAGAAAAGCACTATTAATAAATTAAATATATCTTAGTAACTTTTGAACATTTACTCAAATGTTTCGTACATAAATTCAAAATTTAATAAAATATTAGACTGCTTACAGCATTTTCTTAAATTTTAAAGATTTCTAGGTTGTTAAAAATTAAATAAGGAAAAAAGCGATCACTTTGTATTAGTCAAACAATTTATTTCGGTTCTGTCCTCCTTATTTAAATTTCACAAATATATGGCTGTTAATAAACTCAACACGTCAGAAAACATCCATTCGTGTTGAAAAAAAAACGTTTTTCTGTGTTACTTTAAATTAAATGTCAGTAATGTTTGTTTCAACTCAGATTAATTAAACTTTAAGTCAGCTAATTTTCCTCAATTAACATTTCAGAAAAATATATAGTGGGTTGCTTATCTATTCTTTTTCTAGTTGTAGTGGGATTCCGTTCTAGTGAAGAGTAGTTGTATATTGTTGCAGGTTAACGGAATTTGGCCTTGTGGAAGATAGCCCACTATAAGTCATAAAATGATTATAAAATCAAGAAAAGCAATTTGAGTAGAAAAATAACATTTTTATATATACCCATATCAATTAACGTTTTACAGTTAAAGTAATAATTTGAATATAGGTCCAACGGAGGTTAAAATGTTCATGGCAAATAATAAACTGAAAGGAATTTAAGGCTTAGGAATGTGGGGAGCGTGTAAGTGAGGAATGTCTTTGATGAAGTCGCTCCTTAGGTCAGTAAGTAGTTTTGAGACGGGGGAAAAGGAAAGAGGCAAGCGTAGTAGCCACTTGACTTAGGTCAAGGGGATATTGATTACACTCTTCTCCTCAAGTTCTGCCTGCTGGGGTCTGTCTCTATCTGCTTTTTATAACTGCGTTTTGGATCAGAGCAGCTCGTTTGGGATTTCACACTTGAATTTGATTCTGGGCTTCCCATTGGCTGGTAAATAAAATTCGCGTAGGCTCGCGAAATTGAATTTGATTAATTTTTATTTTTCACCCGGAACATCTGCGCGAACCCGGATGCGCACGGACGACTTTTGGTCATTTTCTTTTTGTTCGTGAAAGTGCGAACATCCGGTCCATCGCTTTTGCTCGGTATCACCACAAATATATTTTCTTTCTGAAAGACTTTTAATAAAGAGAATTATTTTGTGTTTACAGATCTGTTAATATGGACGAGTTTGTACATTTTACTGATAAATAGATTCCAATAAATTTAAAGTCTGTTTGAAATACACCAAAGTAATTTGCTAATTGGGTTGATTGGTTGTTTTGTTTTATGGCATATCAACCTCGGCGGGTCATGTATTGCCAACTAAATTTTATTTATTTATTGCTGGTAATACCTTTTTTTTTCTTTGAACAATTTATTGTTGTTTTTATATAAGTTTGTGCCTAGTAATACTTTTTTCTTTTCGAGTATCAAGATTCATTGGGATTTGTTTATAAGGGCAGGGTCTCCAAGTCCTACCCTGTTATTTAACCCATAACTGGAGGGAAGAGACGGATTAATACCTTTCCCAAGGGTACCAGTGCTTAAGTGAATGCAGGGTATTCAACTGGAATTTGAACTCAGCTCACCGATTTCTCTTTCCGAGCCGATATCCACTGCACCACAACGCACATCCGTCACTAAACGCTTACAGCACCTGGTATTCCCAAGCGGTCACTTATCTAGGTACTGATCATACTCAACGTTGCTTAACTTCGGTGATCGAGCGAGAACCGGTGTCTTCAACGTGATATGGCCGTAAGCCTGCTAATTGGGAATATTAAATTTAATCTGTGAGAAATTCGATCCACCAGAATTTTCTTTTTATATTAAAAAATCCGGACATATGAATTCCAAACAATAATAAAAAAAATAATGTAAACATGATTATGTCAGCTAAATAAATCATTTGTATTTACAAATATATTTACATGAATTCAAAAGAATCAAAAAATAGTAAAAACATAATGTTTAATTGAGTTAGTCTACAGAAAAATGTACAGTTTAGAAAAAAAGCTTTTATCGTCAGCGAAGATTCACTGACCTTTGCTGCTGCTGTTGTTGGAGATGATTCGTTTGAAATTGCCGACACACGTTGCTTTCAGCATGCGCTGAAAGGAAGGAAAAGTCTATGTAGCCACGTCTTCTCTAGTATTTGAACGGATTACAGATAGTCCTATCTCTGCCCCTGAAAATTGATATCTGGGTTTAATAATAATATTTTCCCAAACGTAGGCTCAAGAAAAATAGGTTTTTAGTTTTCTCTGATTGGTCAAATATTTCACATAGTGATATTAATTTCTAATCAGTAGACACTTTGTTTTAAACGGTGTGTGCTTCATTGAGGAATCTTTTTGGTGTGTTTGGAAATATTGTCAGCTATTAGGTAGAAAATAGTTTGGGTTTATTTTAATATGGTATGATTATGAGTATGATATTTTCTTGGAAATAGAGCTCATTTTCTATAAATCTATTTACTGGAAATTGAAACTAAAATTAAAGTCTCAAGAAAGATTTTTCAGTTTCATGCATTTTAAACTTAGATGTTGCTTTTTTTATGTACCTTCTTTTGTAGTTAAGTTTGATCGTCACTGGGTGCTGACTAGTTGTGGCCTTGTGTCAAGGTAAATTTTTATGTACTATCATTACTTCCTTCCTTAACTGATGCGAGACACATTTTTGAGAAAATTTGAGAAACGCCGATTCTTTTTAAACTCCGGGTAAATGTAGCTTTTTAAATATAGTTAATATTATTAAGATTTCGCATATATTCCAGTTTTTGTGTTTAAAGTTAATAAACACAAAAAGCTGACCTATATGCGAAACCTTGCCTACCTGGACGCTTCAATTTCTCTTTTCTCTTATGGGATACATATTTTTTTTATTAGAATAAGCAACAGAAAAAACAATAGAACATTCTAGATAAATTGGATCAAAACAGCAGTAGAATTTAGATTACATTTTTATATTTCTCAACCAATCAGCTAAAAACTTAGAATAAGAACATTCTAGAAGATAGGTCAGTCATCAAGCAGTCACCCAGCAGGCCATTTAAGTCCGCATGACACCGTATACTTTGCCGGCCATGTCATTTCTTCCATGCCAAAAGTTCGTGACCTCGCTCCAAGGACCTTAAAAAGAATAAGCCGACAAACTTTCTTTGAGCAACGCGACACGTTGTCGCCAACTGTAACGCACCAAAATGTAAGTAGGAAAGGCTTATTTACAGACTCTGCCAATGTACACTTGTACACGTTTTTGGACAAAAATTAACTTCTTGCCAAGTTTATATTTCTCAAAAGGGCAATTTTAGAATCATGTATTTTGTTGGTTTCTACATACCATTTTATTTGTCACAGAATAAATTGTTTGTTGTTGAATGTCCGTTGTAAATTATTCCTTCACTTTGCGCGATCGCAAAATTGAGTGTTGTATTTGTGGGGGAAATAATCAACATACAACCCAGCAAATACCAAATCCCCCACACTCTTCTCTTTTTACTTTCACAAATACGAAACTGATTTAATTCAGCGTTGTGGGCCCGTAGATACCTGATTAAAAACCTTTCCTTAAGAGAGTTAATTTTCTAAGTGATGTTTAGATGTGGCACAAGGCCGAAAGTATGGAGTACCCAGTGAGGACCGAACTCACTACTCAGTTGTAATATGTTCTAGAGAGACAAGTTTGCTAACTATTGCTATATCATTTACACCACGTCGGGATGCTCCTTTCCTTAAACTAAACTTTAAAGAAAGAGAATCCGTATCCATTCACACCACCACACTCCACAGGTTTCCTCGGATAGCTGGCTAGAAAACCCTAGCCCACGTCCCACATTTTTAATTTTGGAAGTTAGCAACTCTAGTCTAGTTCTTATTTCAACCCGTCTTCAAAACCTAACAACAAAATGACTAAACAAAAATTATTTATTTCCGTTTTTCTTTATATATTGGACAGGCTTCTTGGTCGGGCCGAAAATTTTTCAGCACTCCATCCTACAAGCTCACTTTTAGATTATTGTTTTTTATTACATTATAAAAATTAGTTTCGTCAAGTATTAAAATAATTTTTAAATGGTAAAATTATAACAATTTTAATTTCCTTTGCACAGTGACTCATATATCGGACACTACTGCGCTTACACCGGTTACGCTGTAGGAAATTATACAAGTATTGCGATGCTCCGGGCGACCGGAGCTTCTCGTCTCGCGTTAAGTAAACGTGAAACAACGAGACAATAACAAAAATGGCGCGGTTAAGGATAAACTACGAACGCGAAACCAAACAACTTATAAAATCTGTCACTGATATTCAGGTATACATTACGCTTGATTATCTAGATTTTGGCACGTGTAAACTCGGTGCTTGGCATTAACAAAACCACAACTTTTTAGCACGGAAAACTTTTTCACTTTAAAACGTACGGTACTTGTCTATGAGAAATTCGGCACACCGTTTCTTACGGAACAGTTTCATATTAAAAAACAGTATGAAACTTTCTCTCATTCTAAAACTAAATCTTTTCTAGATATCTGTTCGGTGCTTCATTGTGTTAGCATTTCTTATTAAAGATAGATATAAAACAAGTTTTTGTAGGGTCTCAGGTCTTGAAAACTTTTTATTTTTTTTTTAACAATGCATGAAAACTCAAATGACACCGTTTTATTTTCATAGGAGGTGGGAGCTTTAAAAAATTATTAGAATTTCTTCTCTCTAGAATATCACTTTTTTTTTCTTTTTAATTTGTAACCATTAACTCAGCAAATATTCGTTAGATTTTTTTTATTATTATTCGGGGTTTTTAGCGCGCCCACGACGCTACTGAATGTAAATACAAGGGAGATCAATTTCATTTCAAACTATCCCAGCAGATATGGATTTTTTTATTTAATTTCGGAGATTAAAAAAGAGCAGTTTTTTATATTTTAATGAATGGGAATATTTTTAGACTGATAAGTTTGATTGTTTTTTGTTTTTTTTTGTTGTTTTTTTTTAAACCAATTTAAATTTACATTGTTAACTATTTAATCCTAATTTCATGAGTTTAGAGAGAAATTATTTGAAGTTTCGAACTGTTCAGCGTATGATTACTTTTTTGAACACAAACAGAATGTTGGGCACTGTTTATTAATTAAATTGACTGATGAACTCGTTAAAAAAAAAATAAATTGGGTGGGAGAAAAATGATTTTTGAAGATTAGTATTCTTTTTAGACGTTTCTTGGATTAATTGTCAGAATCGATTTTTAAATTTTTTTTTTTTTTAATCCATTTAGAGATTAGAAAATATATGTTTGTCGGTGGGTCGTACCTCTGGCTACACTTACAGTCACAAAACTTTGACAGAGTTATTGGACATAATTGTTTTGCGCACAAAAAACTTGTTTGTTATTATTTTAAAAGGAAAGATCAACAAAGTTAAAGTATATTTCAGTTATTTTTTAATCTTTTAATGATTTAATCCCTTCTAACACGTTCGAAATTTGGGTAAAAAATCTTGTTTTGTTGATTTTAGCGGGTAACCAAAATCGTTATGAAAGTTGCTTTTCTAAGCACCACTTAGATGTGACGCAAGGCCGAAAATTTGGAGCACCAAGTGAGGATCGAACTCGCTAATCAGTTGTAATGATTTAAGAGAGACAAACGTGCTAACCATTATACCACGTCGAGGTTCCCTTATTTTTTTCCGATGACGAACACATTAATTTGAAAATTCTTGCAAAAATCAAATAATTGTCGGGTTTTAATTAAACTTTTACTTATTCACTAATAAGAAATTATTTTTTAAATGATTATTTAAAAAATCTTCTTTTTTTTTTTTTTTAATTTTTTACACCTCCACGTAAATTTATGAAAATTCAGTAAATTTTTGTAGGCAAAATTGGTTTTATTATTTAAACGCAGGTCTCTGGGAAATGTAAATCACCTAACTTTTTTTTTCCGACCATTTGGCCCCCCACTTTCAGAAAATCTGCTCTCAATAGTAAAATAAAAAATGCGATAAAACTGACATTATTTAATTAGATAAGCTTTTAATTTCTTTAATAAATAATATAAATTAAGGAAATTATAGACTAAAGAAAAAAATTTTTCCAATTAATAATGAAATTTTAAAAGAACTGTTTTCATTTTTTTTTTTAAATTATAATAATTTGTTTTGTAAAGTGTCAAAAATATTTTTTAAATATTTCAAAGACTTGTAGGCGTTAAGTTATTAAGTAAAGACCATATTTACTAGTTGAAAAGTTTAATACAAATTATCGAGCCATTGTATAAAATAATTTTTAATTTTTTTTCTTTTTTGTGTATTTGAATTTTTTTTTTTTTGTATGGTAATTTCTGTGTGTACATTAAAAGGTCATGTGTTTCAAGGTTTCTTCACCTTACAGCCATGATTCCCAACCCCGGGATAAATTACCCCAGTGGGGTAATGAGCCCATATTTTGTGGGTAATGGATGTTTGGTTTGGGAAGAGGCAATCAGCTTATAATTTCACACTTGATAAAGTTAATTCTGAAGACGTCCTCAACCACATGAAAAGAGACATCAGTGATCACCTAAATGACTCTTGGAAAACTTATGTAAGTACTTTCCAAACTTGAATAATTCCAACAATGAATGGATAAGAAATGCTTTTCTTGTGAGTGAAGGTATTCTTCCTGATGAGGACTGTCCAGCAAAAAAAGAATTTCTCACACTCAGGATGAACACTGCATGGAAGCTTTTGTTTGAGACCAAGTCTGGTCTAGACACCTTTTGGATCTCTCATCTGCAGGATATACCAACACTAACCTCTAGAGCAGTACAAATTCTCATAGGATTTTCAACCACTTATCTATGTGAACAACCTTTTTCTGCTGTCCTTGAAATTAAGATCAAGAAACATGGCAAACGACACCTGAATAGCGCTTTCAGTCACAAATCAAAATATAAATAAACTGGCACAGGTAATACAAGCTCAATGCTCTCATTAAGAATCATGGCTAGGTTACGGCTGCTATACACCTGATTATTATAAATTGGTACTATTGTATTGAATAATTTCCGTTAACTTTGTCTGCTTTTGATGTATGAAAATATAATTGCTTCTTTTTCTATATTACAGGTATTTGTTCATTGGGGTAATGGATAATAGTGAAATTTTTTTGGTGGGGTAATCGCAGCAAAAAGGTTGGGAACCATTGCCTTACAGGAAAAAAATTTGGACAATTTTATCAATTCTGGTTATCATACACTTACATCTGTCAAGCTGTCATCACGTATCAAATATGGTGGGGGAAGGTCAGAAAGTTCAATACTGGGTTTAAGAAATAGCTTTATTCTAAATTTCATGCTATAAACAAGTAATACTCGTGTAAATTAGATTAATTTAACATTAAATTTGTTAATTTTCCAAAAATAATGTCACAAAGATAATCTATTTTTGCAAGATTTTTAAAATTGAGGAATAACTTTTGTTTATAAATGTGTCAATCGCTCAAAAATGACCGAAAATTCTTTTTTAAATCTCAAAATTTTATATTCTAATCAATATAATTTCTTTTTGAAATACACCAGAGTATTTTGCTTACTGGAAATAGTAATTTTAGCTTTCAATTATAACTTAAATAAAAGTTTCAAGAAAACTTTATTTTCAAACATTCGATTTAAGTTAGTTATTGAAAATGAGTGGAGTTACATATTCTAAAGTGATTAAAAGAATCAGTATTTTTCATTTCTGACAAATGTCATACCTTGTTGAAGGTCCAATGGATGCTAACTTACAAAAAGTATTCTTTGAAAAAAAATTTCCATATTTTTTGAGTGGACCAGTCTATTTATGTAGTACCCTTTGAACTTTGTCTGATGTGCAGTTACACTCCTAAACTTATCAGTTGAATAATCTTTCAGAGAATTTTTTCTTGAAAATAAGAAAGTTATTCTTAGCTTCATGTATTGAATTTTTTTTAGCCTTAAACTGCTTCATTCTTTGCTATATAACATATCACCTTTACATTTTTATCTCTTCTATTTTAGGATGAAGGATGTATAGACTTCAAGACTTGCTATAGCTTTGCTGTCTCCAACTTCAAGTACCATCGTTTCTTGTCTGTCGATTCACACAATGTTAATCGGACTATCAAAGGGTAAATTGCCAAAGTTCTTTCTTCTGAAAGTTTCAGGTTTTTATTGAATCTTTGCAGCAAAACAAATATTTCATAGATAATCATTTATTGGTTCTTATTTTTGTTCACATTAAAAACTGACGTCTTCTTTGTCCCATACTGCATAGAACTAAATAACATTGTCCTGGAAGTATTTTCCCGGTGCTTTTATTAGTTTCTTATGCATAATATTGCGACATTTTTATTTCTAAACTCATTTTAAATATCGTAAATTGTTTTGTGGCAATAATACTCTAATTCTGAACATTTGAAATTTGGTATATGTCAAATTTCGTACTGTTGTGAAAAATCTACTTACAATGTAAATATAGAAGATATATAAATAAATGATCTGACATGTCTTAGATTGCTAGATGTCAAAGGACTTACAGTCAAAGATCAGAATAATGCCTTCAAACACACATTTTCTGATTTTGGAAAGAATTTACATCTGCTCTGTTTTTGGATTCTAATATAAACAACTGTGAACAAAGACAATTTATTTACAAAACCCATTATGAAAAAATGGGTTAGCTCAGACATATTTTTGATTTATTTGTTTAAACATTATTTTTAACGGATACGCCTATTTGAGTAAATCCTATCTAAACTTATTTATAATGGAACTTTGTCTGTGTGTGTGTCTGTTACCTATAGACTCCGAAACGGCTGAACTGATTTTCTTGAAAATTTACACAGTTATACGATAAGCATCTGCGAGTGTTCTTAGCTAGCTTTTGTGTCGAGGTACCCCCGATAAACATAGAAAATCAATAATCGAAAAAATCGGGTTCTAGAAGGAGTGGTCCAATTTTAATCAAATTTGATACACTCGTAGACAAAGACTTAATAAACGATATTCAGAAGTTTCAAAGTTGCAGTTCTTACAATAGTGCAGAAAATTTGATATCGATACCAAGAAATCAAAATTTGACTTACATCCATTCATTTTTCTTTCAGTCTACAGTTTCGCTTTAACTGGAAACAACTATTGCTTTTTAGTCTTTTGTGCCAACGTCCAAAGAGTCTGAGCTCCAGGACCATGGATTAGTTTTAAAGCTTTTGTTACACCCAAGCACCGCCGGGCTATACTGCTAGATTTTTTTAATAATTAAACAGTATATTTATTTATATCTACCGGCCTGAATAATCGAGAAATCTTGTTAGGAAAATATGCATTTAAAGGCATTATTTCTGGCCTTGTCTAACAATAAAATATATATATATATATATATATGCCAGAATAATTATGGATAAATGAAAAAATAAGAGGGAGTGGGGAATTATTAGTGATGCATTTCATTCCAAGAAGCATTTCTGATGTTTCGTTCAGAATGGAACAAAAAATGCTTTACATCATGTCACTCATTTACCTACCTATTTATACCTATGTATTCCTTGCATTTAGACAGATATTGTTTTGTAAAACTAAATTGAAAATGGTAGACGTTTTACATTTATTTAATGCTTTTTTTCTTCTTTTTTTATGTATGAGATCCTTTTGTAAATGTTATTGATGTGTGTGAGGATAAATTGGCTAAAACTCAGGCTGTATAATCTCAACCTTTCAATTCACATGAGATATTACTGATGGGGTGGAGGATCAAGTCTTTTTTTTAACCTTCTATTTGACTTCATTTACTGTACAAAAAGTTTATTCTTTCTTTTTTTTTTTTTTAAATCAAATATATCTAAACACAGCAAGTCATGTGACACCATCATGTCAAAACATGTTTGCAATTATCTATTTTTTTATATCTGCTTCAAGAATTTGGCCTCTTGTTTTGTGGCACTAGGATGTGTGTTGTGCTGCAGTGGATATCAGCATGGAACAAGAAATCAGTGAGCCAAGTTCGAATTCCAGTTAAATTCATTGCATTCACTTACGCAAAAATACCCTTAAGAAATGTATTAATCAGTCTCTTCTTCCTTCAGCTATAGGTTGAATAGCAGAACAAATTGGGTACTATAGCCTTGGTTGGCAACTAGTGTACCACAGAAATTAAAGGCAACTAACTGCAGGAAAATCTTCTGCCTAGTCAATCATGTCTCTTTTGAGACATGATTTCCCAAGCATGTATCATGTATGGCACTTAACTGACTGAATCAA
This sequence comes from Ascarosepion bandense, assembly GCA_037127315.1. Taxonomy (NCBI): domain Eukaryota; kingdom Metazoa; phylum Mollusca; class Cephalopoda; order Sepiida; family Sepiidae; genus Ascarosepion; species Ascarosepion bandense. Next base: position 384,176 of record JBBBDQ010000745.1, on the reverse strand, counting down.
TACTTTTTTTCTTTTTTGTTTTTTCAATAGTTGCAGAAGATGGATATAAATAGCTTCTATTTTATCCTACAATTACTATTATAAAGTATTAAAAAGCAGCTACCTAATATTCTAATTCTTTTGGTACTTGTTGATGTGTTATTTAATGGCACATTGATCAATAAGTTTCTCTCTCTCTCTCTCTCTCTATCTATCTATCTATCTATATATATATATATATATATATATATATATATATATCTAAACTTATTTATAAATGGAACTTTGTGTGTGTCCATGACCTATAGACTCTGAAATGGCTGAACCGATTTTCTTGAAAATTTACACAGTTGTACTATAAGCATCTGCAAGTGTTCTTAGCTAGGTTTTGTGTTGAGGTACCGCCGATAAAAATCGAAAAAATTGGTGTTATAGAAGGAGTGGTCCGATTTTAATCAAATTTGATGCACTCATAGGCAATGACATAAGAAACGGTATTCAGAAGTTTCAAGGTTGCAGTTCTTACAATAGTGCAGAAAATCGATTATATATATAAAAAAGGCAAGATGTTTGTGTGTGTGTGTCTGTTTATCTGCCTGTATGTCTGTATTTTTTTTTCAACCCTTTTGTTTTAGTTTTTGCTTTGGGTTTGGCTCTAAGTAGGTATAACTGTAGTTCTTAGTCTCAGCCATGATACCATTTACTTATTTAGCCTTCAAAATTCAGTTTACGACCAAAAAAACTTATATATATATATATATATATATATATAAAAAACTATCTAAGTGAATAAGGAATGAAGAAAATATTAACAACATTCAAAACTAATTTAAAACAGTGCTCAATAAAGATGAGACATTGTCCTTTCAATGTTGAAACAAAATGTACACTTTGTAGTAGATTATAATTTGTGTATGTATGTGTGTATATATATATATATATATATATATATATATATATTGTTGGTGTTTTTTTTTTAATTTTTTTATTCATATATCAGTTGGTCAGTTAAGTGCCATACATGATACATGCTTGGTTGATCATGTCTCAAAAGAGACATGACTGACTGAGCAGAAGAATTTCCTGCAGTAGATTCTGTGGTAGACTGGTTGCTAGCCAAGGCTATAGAACCCAATCTGTCCTGTTATTTAACCCATGGCTGGAGGAAGAAGTGACCATTTCTAAGGGTATTTGAGAGTATGTAAATGCAACTAGAATTCAAAATTGGCTCTCCAGTTTCTCGTTCCAAGCCAATATCCATTGCACTACAATGCACATATAGCAAGGCAGTAAAGCCACTATGATACAAGGTGTTACTGGTTGTCGTAAAATTAGGAACAGAAACATTACTAATTAGCAGGAAGAGAAAAGAGTCATCAAGAGGACAGTAAATAGTGATTGACATTGCATGTAAATTTTTGTCGATTAAAGTTGGCTGGAAATGCAATAAGATATTGATGTCAGAATATCCCTCTCATTAGTATTTTGTTATTAATCAAGCAATCTCCTTGAAAGATTTTCTATCTAATTGTGCCTATAGATACTACCTTTTAAAATAACCGAAAGAAAGTTACATTAACATAATCTTTGAAATATTTGGGACACATATTTGAATGAAATTATTTAAATTTTCATTTTTTTCTTTTTACGCCCGTTGGTGAAAATATTTTTACTCATTAAGTCACCTTGAATTTGTGATTTCGTTTCTGGTTAAAAATGTAAATAGCAGATGATTAACAAAATGCTGCTATGTAAGAGTTACCGCCCTTGAACTTATGGTCGGCTCTGTAACTTAATATATATCTTCATGAAAACACTTTATAATACTATAGAAGTAAGCCTTTAGCAAAAATGAATACGGTCCTAGTTGTGATGCTAAGCTTGCCCTTAGTTATTCTAAATTTGGGATTATTTGAATATTATTAATAGTAATTAATCTTTTGACTAACTAAATCAGTTATGAATTTCAATTTACTTTGATTCATAATAAAAACGGTCATGTTTAGTTCTTTCATTACCATTTTTAGTTTTTGTTTTTTTTTACTCTTTGTATCACCCATTCCTTTATTTTTTTTTAGGCTCTGTGAGAAGTTTGCTGTTCATTCTCAGCTGAAGAAAGCCCAAGACTTAAAGGAACTGACAGACAAATTCCTTGCTGCACCATTATTTGAACAGAAAAACTTTGGTCATGTGAGTATATCCACCAAAACAAGTTTTTTTTTTGTTTTTATATATATATATATATATAATTTATTTGTTTGAACATTATTTTTAGTATTTGGGTAGATATTGTCTTTTTAATTAAACAGTGTGTGTGTGTGTGTGTGTGTATATATATATATATATATATATATATATAATAACTTTAATCCAAAAGGAAAGTAGGAAGGTAAATCCCAAATTAATATTTTAATATTAACAAATGATATAGGTGGAGAGCTCAATGTAATTAAAATTACAGAGCTAATTATAAAATAAAATAAATTTCGATGTTCAAAACTGTTGAATGATCATTTCAATATGAAATCCAAGAGATTTCACATCTCATCGGCAACTAGCACATTTCGAAATGAAATAAAAAAAGAAATAAAAAAAGAAATAAAAAATGAAGGTTTAGAATTAAAAACTTTACTTCGCAAAAAAAAAATCGGTTAGCAATCAATGTCTATTTTTAGATTTTGGACAATTTTACTTTTAGATAGAGTTGTAAGTGAAAAAATTGAAAATTTGGCTTTGTCTAGCTTTACAAAGAGAAAGGGGTTAAAGGATGAATAGAAAGTGGTGTTAAATTGAGAATTTGGTTAAACAAAACAGAAGAAAAAGGAGGGAAGGGGTAAGAAAGATAAAGAAAAGAAAAAAAAATTTTCATATTTTAGAGATGCTCGATACGTGTCAAGCAAAACTAGTATTTATAAATGGGTTAAAGTATTAGAAAAAAGATTTTTAGAAAAAACATATTTAGTGGAAAAAGCTGATATAGGATTTAATTAAATTTAATTAAGTTAATCTAATTAATGATAAATCTAGATATAAATAAAGATAAAAAATAAAATAAAATTTAATTTAAAAAAATTTTTATAAAAATTATTTTTAAAAATTTTTATAAAAATTTATGTTGTGAAAAAGATATATATACTTGCAGAAGAAATTGGGGGCTAAATTAGTAAAAGTATCCATATTTTATAAAGGTAGATAATCAAAGGAGACAGGAAGTAATCTTAAATTCAAATCTCTTAAGCAGTCAGTTCATAATATGCACCTATGGATTGTATAATGCATGACACTCAGAGTTGTGCCATCATGATAGATAATTAATATATATATATATATATATATATATATATATATAATAGCTCTGTTTATATTACATTGAACACTGTTTTTATTAACACCTGAATAATATTTTTATACAGGTGTGTATCCTCATATGCATATTTATTAATTCACAAAACTATATATATATATATATATATATATATATATATATATATAAAATATTTGTCATCCACAAACAAACCTATTTTGCTGTATCACAGCTCATCAGTGTGGCTAGACATTCACTTATAGAATGCTTTGGTGATTTACAAAATGGTTTAACAAGTGACAAATTTTGGGAGATTTTTGCCCATAGCTGGGACCCTAACAAGTGTTGTCACCCTGGATCAGGGTGGACCTGGGAACAACAGCAATTAAGAGGTGGTTTCACGCTTTTCTAAATCTCCAATCTCTTAATCCAAGACCTTGCTGCCAGATGTAGTTTATCATCATACCCAGAACCCACAAACTAGAAAATCTTGCCATAATGTAAAATATTTTCTGCTCACTACTGTTTCATCAGTTGCTAGGAGGCTTTTTTTTTTATAGAAAGTTTGCAACAGACATGGCATGCTGCAATAAAAACTTTGCAGTAGGCACAATAGAAACATTGTGGAAGACTTCGTACTACCGTAGTGTCAGCTATGTATTTAAAGCTAAACTTATTTATAAATGGAACTTTGTGTATGTGTATCTGTTACGTATAGACTCTAAAATGGCTGAACCAATTTCCTTGAAAATTTACACAGTTGTACTATAAGCATCTGAGAGTGTTCTTAGCTAGGTTTTGTGTCAAGGTACGCCCGATAAATATCGAAAAGTCGGGTTACAGAAGGAGTGGTCAGATTTTAATCAAATTTGATACACTCACAGACAAAGACATAAGAAACGATATTTAGAAGTTTCAAGGTTGCAGTTCTTACAATAGTGCAGAAAATCGATAATATATATATCAGGCAAGATACCGGGTCTGATCAAAATCAGTTTTTCAGCCCTTTTATTTTAGTTTTTGCTTCAGATTTGGCTCTAAGTAGGTATAATTGTAGTTCTTAGCCTCAGCCATGATGCCATTTACTCAGAGGACTTATTTAGCCTTCAAAATTAGAGTTTACGACCAAAAAAACTTACTCGATTTCAATACCAGGAAATCAAAATTTGACTTGCATCCCTTCATTTTTCTTTCAGTCTATGGTTTCGCTTTAACTGGAAACAACTACTGCTTTTTTAATCTTTCGTGCCAACGTCCAAAGAGTCTGCACTCCAGGACCATGGATTAGTTTTAAAGCTTTCATTACATCCGAGCAACGCCGGGCTATACTGCTAGTTTACTATATATTCAATCCTGTTTATAACTTGTTGGCACTGGACTATAAGAGAAAAGACTATAATTGGAGTGATCCTTGCAGGTCCTATGAAGTGGAAAGTTGTATATCATGAGCAGTAGATTAGATTATGAAAAAACAGCAACTAATTAAAAAGTGATCAAAAACTTCTTCGTAAGAGAAATAAGGAACTTTACTCAAAAGATTCCCAAGGGTTACTGGGAGCAGCATTTACTCAATAAAAGCTGAAATAAAGCAAGGAATATGTGTAGGTACTACTCTGAATAAATCAACAAAGGGTCATGTTTTGAAACTTTCCTGAAAGTTACCAATTAGAAAATTGTCATAATCATAAAAGCAACAAAAATGATTGCATGATCATCTAAAATTCATCTGTTATTTCTCCTTAAAGAAAAGAAAAAACTGATCATCCTGTAAACTATTGTGTTTAGAAAAAAGACGCAAACTAAAAGCAATGGACAAAGTGGTTTTCAGTTTAGAATTATATTTTTATTTGCGATGACTTTGTTTTACATTTTGCTTTCTTTCTTACAGACAGACTCCCACTATGCCATCCTAAGTTTACTGATTAATCTTGCCCAGAATCCAACCATCAAGGGGGATTTTGAATCCAAAAATGTCATAGTTCCCGGTAAGTCTGTCTTCATTTCAGTTGCCCATGTATTTGATATATATATATATATATATATATATATATATATAGTCATCCACAGACAGATCTGTTTCGCTGTATCACAGCTCATCAGTATGGTTAGACAGCCAATTGCTTTTAACCCAGGATTGAAACCCGATCGAATTGGCGTCAGTCGGCGATTCTACCTCTGAGCAACAGGTACTCAGTAGAAGGAGGCAGACTTTTTAGCGTGTATATTATCATTATACACGCCCAATAGCTGAGAGTGTTCTAATTCATTGCTGAATGAACGATGTGTAGATGCAAGAGTAGCTACTATTTTTCAGTCTACCATTCTTCCAGAGTGCTCAATCAGAGTGTGAGAGCATAAATAGAAGAGGGTTCAGTGTGTGTGTGTATATACATATATATATATATATGCTACACCCTCTTCTATTATGCCAAGCTCAATGTGAGCAATTGATGCCAATGGAATGATTCATGTGTGTAATATAAGAGCAGCTATAAAATTGGTTGAATGATGTGTCATGTACTATAGATTTATTTTCACTTTGTAGATAAACGAATTTAGGACCCATCATAACATTCACAGTGACAAGTTATTTCCATTCCCTTTGATAAGGAGTAAGCTTCTCTCAGACAGCTTCTTTCTCAGAACAGATTCTCGAGGAGATACTTTCTTAACCACTACAATCTTCAATTTAAACATATTTAAATTTGCAAATGATAAAATGACCAGTTCGTTTCATCAATCCAGAAAATTCTCTCTCTGCAGTGCTTTATCTTTATAAGAGCCAAATCAGACCAAGAATCGAGTATTGATGCCATATCTGAGCTTGTGCTCTCTAATGGTCACTGTCCAGCCTTGATAGAGTACAAAGGCGTTTATGTGGCATTGTGGGTGACTAATTATTTCCCACAAGGCAACCATATCCCACAAATGAAATGTCACGAGCCTTCAGTGCTACATCGCTATTATATGCTATGGCAAATATTCGGAGAAGTTATATTCCTTGATGATACGAACTAAAACTTCACAGCTAGAACCCGCCATATCATGTTCTATGAGGCAAACCATACCCATTCCTTTCGTGCTCTTTTAATGAAAAGCAAGTTCCATTCAGACAGCTTCTTCCCCAGAACTGTTACTCCCATGAGAATACTTCCCTGACAACTACAGTCTTGGCCTTTTTAAGTACAGGTTCAATCAATGTCTATCCTACTCACCCAGATAATACTCTACTATTTTCCCTTCTCTTGAACCATAATCAGTAACTCTTTGCCTCGAATTCTTACTGTCTAAGACTCTCTACCGACCTGAAATGGAAGGCATATAGTTGTCCAGTTGTAAATAATGCTAGGAAAATGATCAGTTCATTTTATCGATCCAGAAAATACCCAACACCCTCTGCTGTGCTTTATCTTTATAAGAGCCAGATCAGACCAAGAATCGAGTATTGATGCCATATCTGGGCTTGTGCTCCCTAATGGTCGCTGTCCAGCCTTGATAGAGTTCAAAGGTGCTTATGCGGCATTATGGGTGATTATTTCCCACAATGCAACCATATCCCACAAATGAAAAGTCACTAGCCTTTCATTACTATACTGCTATTACTATGGCAGATATTCAGTCAAGTTACTATCTTTAATGCTACCACCACAGACTTTCACAACTAAAACCCACCACGCCGTGTTCACTGTGGTAAACCATGTTCCTTTCCTTCATGTTCTTTTGATAAAAAGCAAGTTCCATTCAGACAGCTTCTTCCAGAACTGTTACCTTGTGGAACAGTTTCGTTAGGTGATTCCTCAATAACTACAATCTTAAATTTAAGCATGTTATTTTTATTTTTTTTTTTTTATAATCATATCACCCCAAGCAAGGCAATTTATTGCCACTGTTTTGCAGAGGGTTACATAGGAGGAAAGTTATGAGAAAGAGTGACAGGTTATAGGGGGTGTCAGGAAGTAGGTAAGAGAAGGATGAGAATACTGATGAGAATGGAGTGAAAGGAGAAAGGAGCATGAGAGAGAGGATGCAGATTAGTGAGATAGGAGATGACTATTGACTTTACATCTAAATTCTTGGAGATTATAGCTTTGAGGAAAGCAAGTAAATGGAAGAGAATTCCACAGGTGAGAAGTGCGAGAAAAGAAACTGCTGGAGTAGAATTTGTGTTTACAATTTATTGGTTTCACAGTAAAAGAGTGGGACCTAGTTCCTAATCTTGTGGCTTGAATAAATTTATATATAGGGGGCACCAGTGAGCTAAGTTCATCGAAGCAGAAGCCATGAAATTATTTGTAGAAGAGACACAGGGAAGCCACATTGCACCGATGAGAAAGCAACTGTATCCGAGCTTCCAAGTCAGGCTCTATCACATTACAGATTCTCCATTGGATTTTGTCAAGGACACCTATGTGGATAGCAGGAGCACCCGACCAGATATGGTAGCAGTATTCAGTGCATGGGCGGATGGTAGATTTATATCTGTGCAGGATGTTTTCAGGTGCAAAAACTTCCTGGCCCTACACAGAGAACCAACTTTCTTACCAGTGGATTTAGCTATGGATTCTATATCGTCATTCCACTTGAAGTCTGTTGTGAGTTAAGCCGAGGAGGCGCAGTGTTTTACTTTCAGGGAGACTAACTTGATCCATGATAATGGCAGGCAGGAGCCATTGTTTGTGATGGTTAATAGATAACAGCTTCATTTTGGAAGCATTAAAATTTACAAGCCATTTCTTACCCCAGTCCACCATGGATCAGAGGTCCTTTTCAAGCTCGGCAGCAAGGTTTGCTTTGTCAGCCTCAACAGATTTTTGATCGATGCGAGAGTAAACTGTAGTGTCAGCATACATGTCTAACAAATATGTATAACAGTCATCTACACATCTTGTTTATGCATATGGCCCTGTGTTGATAGCAGACACGGAAACAAACTACAAAAACTCTTACAGAAGGTAACAAAGGAAAAAGAAAGGCCTAAGTATAAACTACAAGAAGACAGCATGCATGGTTATCAGTAAAAGGCATGAACCCAAAATGCAAATTACAAATCAGGCATACTAAAATCAAACAAGTGCAAAAATTTATCTCTCTGGGAAATGTTCTAACAGAGGACAGAAAGTGTAACACTGTGATCTAAAGGTGTATTGGAATGTCTAAAGATGCATTCCAAAAGTTAAATAGAGTATTAAGAGACAGGAAAATTTCATTAGAAACAAAGAAAAAAGTAGTGAACTTTTATGTGATACCTGTCCTCCTGTATGGCATTGAATGCTCGACAATCTCCTCAAAGATGTAAAAGAGACTTGAAGCAACAGAAATGTGACTCTACAGAAAGATGCTGAGGATACCATGGGCCAAACATATGAGCAACAACAAGGTTTTAAAGAAAATAGAAACAAAAAGGAAAGTTATACTTAACATCAGGAAGAGGCAGTTGAAATTTCTGGGGCATGTAATGAGGAAGGAAAGCTTGGAAAATCTGATACTCAAAGGGGCAGATAGAGAAAGCAGCATATAACATACTTGAGAAGCTTGAGCAAATGGATGGTAGAACAGGATTTGGGAGAAATAAGACAACTTGTTAAAAGCTATAAGGGACAGGAAGATGTGGAGAGCCATGATCACCAATGTCCTGAAGGAACACAGTACATTAAAGATGTATAGCAATAAAAAAGTTAATTTACTCTTTACTAATTGATTATAATACTGATAAATCATATTAAGTAAAATTATTAACATTGATAAAATTGTTAAAAGAATGAAAAGTTAAATGAGATTAGAATTTTTTTTTTTTTTGCATTCTGTTCAATCAGCAACTGGGAATTGTGTTTGATAATTTTTTTTTTTTTTTTTTTTTTTTTGCACACCTTGTAAACTTTCATGTTTATCCTGCATAATTATCACTGTCTTAGGATATTCCTTAATATCTCACCATTTTAAATTTAACTAAGAAAAATAAGTTCCTTCTCTATTCCACCAACTTGTTTTTTTAGAAGAGGAAGAAGGCTTTGATTGGGCCAGCTACTTACTGGAAGGTGTGGACGTCTACAGAGGACCTTATCCAGATTCTCCTGTAAGTTAATACAACTTTGTTTTTCACCATTTGTCAGCATTATTTGCTTGCATCTAGAAAGTGGTAACATTAATGCAACTAGCCTTTTGTTAAAGAAATCCTAAAGGAATTGTGTAAGCCAGGCGTTTTTTGTTTTCAACTTTTTTTAAGCAGTTGGCTGCACAAGATATGGATTCTCAAAAGCTGTCTGCACTACTAAAAAGGTTCCAAGTAATACTTCTGCTATTTTTGCTATAAAAAATTATATGTCTAAGCATCTGCTGTTGTATTTTTTTGGTTTGTTTGTTTTGCTTTTTTTTTGCTTTTTTTTTTTCCAATTAGAAAATTTAAGTTTTGGAATATTATTATTGCTACTGATAGGGTGATTAACACAGACTGTGTGAGATTTGTTTTTAATTCATTCATATGAAAATACTAAGTAAATGAACAAAACAACTCCTACTGAACTTCATACCAAAATCATTTACTTTAAATGAACTCCTTTACAAAGGCTATCACTTTCAACTAAATGATGCTAAAATATTATTCACAAATTTAAATACACAAACCATGATGCCCAATCAAATCTTATTAGGCATGAAATGACCTAACGAAAGTTGATATGCCTTTAAATCCAACAATCAAATCATATGAAAATACAAAAAAATATCTTTTTTAAATAAGAAAAAATATATATATATTTATACTCCGGAGAAAAAAGTTTTGAACTTTTTTTAAAGCAAAAAGTGTTTCCGCATAAAATCTTCCTTAATGAATATCACAAATGGTTTAAAATGGTGAAAATGTAACATTCAGCAAAGGCTTACAAAAGTAAAAAAACCTTGTACTTAATCATTAAAGTTCCCAGCACAAAATATAATAAATGAATGCTAAAACAAGATGTAGTGTACCTTATGATACCTCTATACTGGTTAAGAAATAGTGCTAAGTATCTAAACTTATTTATAAATGGAACTTTGTGTGTGTCTGTTACCTATAGACTCCGAAATGGCTGAACTGATTTTCTTGAAAATTTACACAGTTGTACTATAAGCGTCTGCAAGTGTTCTTAGCTAGGTTTTGTGTCGAGGTACCCCGATAAATATCGATAATCGAAAAAATCTGGTTATAGAAGGAGTGGTCTGATTTTAATCAAATTTGATACACTCATAAACAAAGACAAAAGAAACAATATTCAGAAGTTTCAAGGTTGCAGTTCTTACAATAGTGCAGAAAATCAATAATATATATATAAAAGGCAAGATATTTGTGTGTGTCTGTTTATTTGTCTGTATATCCTTTATACAAATCCACAATTTTTATCCAATTCTCACCAAACTTCACACAAATATTTAGGCCGAGTCTGAGCTCCAGGACCATGGATTAGTTTTAAAGCTTTCATTACACCTGAGCAACGCTGGGCTATACTGCTAGTGCATTTATAAAACAGACGTTAGGCACCAACATTTCATGGGGTCTTGAAAATATTTGTATATACATTTACAGCTAACATGAGTTTCATAAAAACATATAAGTAATGTCTGCAGCAGCAGAAGTTTTAAGATACTTGAAGTAGTGTTCTTATTGAAAACTGCAAAGATGAATATTGAAATTTCTGCAGGTCTTGCATGCTACAATCATTTGTGAATTAATTTTTCAGGAATGGAGTGAATCAGAAGGAAGTGAGACTGACGAGCAAAGAAGTGAAATTGTCAGTGAAAAATTGAACAGTTCCAAAAACAGTTCCACAGAATATGCGTCTCACTCAAATCAAGAGTCGATCATCATTGATCCTCAGAGAGTGCAAAGCACAGAGCCAAAAGGTTATGTGTGGCTTGGTCAGAACATCATACCACCCTACTGGAACGGGGCAATCCAGAAGATCCCCGAATCTCCAGAATATTATAATGTTGTCAAAGATTGGTATGTTATCATGTTTTATTATTTTAATTTTTAATGAATTCATGATGCTCTTTTTTTTTTACCTTTGTATAAAGATAATCTTTTTTTTTTGTATTATGCATACAGTACTGTGCAAAAGTATTAGGACAAGAACTATTTTATCTTTTATGAGGCATCAAAATAAAGTTTAAAATCACCCCTGTCCTAACACATTTGCACACTACCGGTAGTGTGCAAAAATATTAGGACAGGGGTGATTTTCCTAAAAACCTCACTGAAATTCAAATACAAGGTGAAAAGCCCAACCTTTGTAAGAACTATTTAACTAAAAAGGAAGGCTTCGGAATCTGAATTGGCCCCCATAAAGCTCTGATCTCAATCCTATTGAACATCTAATGGGATATTTAGGATAAAAAAGTTGAAAATCTAATGTTACTTCGCAAGACACACTTTGGGAACAAATACAAGCTGCTTGACTGGAGATACCATTAGATAGATTTAAGAAGCTTGTGATGTCAATGCCTGACAGAATGAAGACTGTGATCAAAGCAAAAGGCTATTATACTAAATATTAGATCTATTTTGTAACAAGTATTTTTTCTTGCTAAAACATTTGTTGAGTAAATCAAATACAATTATTTATTTTTTTTTTTATCATGCCACCCCAAGCAAGGCATTCCACTGCCACTATAGCGCAGGGGGTTACACAGGGCGATAGACGAGTTAGGATGTACATAGAGGGAGAGTTGGGGAGAATGGGAGGGTTAGTGTGTTAGGAGGTGTCTATTGACCTTACATTTAAACTCCTGGAGGTTATAGCCATCGGGGAAGCAAGCATGCGGAAGGGAATTCCACAGGCGGGAAGTGCGAGAAAAGAAGCTGTTGGAGTAGAAATTTTAATTAAATTGTTTATTTTCTGACAATATACCTCATAAAAGTTTTTGTTTTAATACTTTTGTTTGCACAGTACTGTATATTAGCTCTATTTTTTTTTAATTAAAAGAAAAAGTAATTTACTAAGGCAAAAATGTACAGAAAGTGCACTGGTTTCTGAATCTTCCACTGTAAATTTGTTTCCAGTTTCTTTCAGTATTTCACCTTAACAAGTCTTTTGTTGTCATAAAGTGGGATATTTAAAAACAACACTTTTTTTTTTTTTTGAGGTGGAGTGTCAAATGAGATCGGCTGAGCTGTACATCTAGACACGTCAGTCTCCAAGATTTAAGTTCGATGCACTTCCTGTATTTTTAGTTTACTCTCTATGTAATTATAACAAACATTAATGTTTATATCTCTCCTCTCCATATCATGACATATATATAAATACTTTAATCTATTAAAGTCTTTTTAGAGGACAAAACTGTTTGCCTAGAACTCTTTCCCACTATCATTCAATTACCTAAATTATCTCTGTTCTGTTAGTAATTCTTAACTGAATATTGACAATGCTTTTTTTTTTCTCATTTTCAATGCACAACATGCAGGTTGAGCACTGAAACAAATTTGGATACAAAAATTTCAAAATCTGCTTCTTAACTCAGAAATTTGAACACTGACTCTCTCTGTCAAGTAGCTACGAGGAAATTCTGGTTTTAGACATATTTGTATGGCTTAGAAGCATGTCAGCATAAAGATTGTCTGTAAAAATAGTTGTAAAACATCATCAAAGATCACTGTGACCGTGTTCATTGCTTGGAATGTTGAAAAACAATTGAAGAGGAATCAGTTTGATCATAAATTGCTTTAAAGGATCATACTGAAAAGAAAATGAAACCCTTTTTTTACAGATCGGAATTTTTAATACTTACAAATTCTTTTTTTAATATTGGCCTTTCAATTCAATTTTTGAAAATAAAAAACATTTTTTTTATTTTTATTTATCTTGTAAAAATCATAAAAAACTATAAAATGTTGTATAAACATAAAATTATTAAGACTTCCTCATTTTTCACATGATCTTTTCCATTGTATTCTCAACATCCTTTGATAAAACTGACCCAATTGCAACTCCTTTCTTCATTTGTAAGTAAATTGCTCTGTATTCACTGCTAGGTAGAAGATTAGTTTTTTTTTTTTTAATCATGTCACCCCAAGCAAGGCATTACAGGGCAATAGACGAGTTAGGATGTACATAGGGGGAAAGTTGGGGAGAGTGGGAGGGTTAGTGTGTTAGGAGGTGCCTATTGATCTTACATTTAAACTCCTAGAGGTTATAGCCGTCGGGGAAGCAAGCATGCGGAAGGGAATTCCACAGGCGGGAAGTGCGAGAAAAGAAGCTGTTGGAGTAGAAATTGCGGTTACATTTCATCGGTTTCACTGTAATAGGGTGGGACCTAGTTGCCAATCTAGTATCTTGTGCAAACTCACACCTAGGGGGCACCAGTGATTTAAGTTCATCAGAGCAGAAGCCATGAAAGTATTTATAGAAGAGGCAGAGGGAAGCCACGTCACGCTGGTGAGTGAGTGACTGACTGCAGGCAGTCAGCTAAGTCGGTATCAATCACATTACAGATTCTTCGCTGTATTTTGTCAAGAATCCCGAGACACCCGACCAGATGTGGCAGCAGTATTCAAAACACGGGTGGATGGTAGATTTGTATAAGTGCAGGATAAATTCAGACGGAAAGAATTTCCAGGCCCTGCACAGAGAGCCGACTTTCATGGCACCGGATTTAGCAATGGATTCGACTTAGTCATTCCACTTGAGGTCCGCTGAGAGTGTCAGGCCAAGCAGGTGTAGTGTTTTACTCGATGCTACAGAACAAAAAAAAAAAGATTAGTGAACATCATTCTTCTTTTTCTATCGTTTCTTTTAATTATAAGCACATCTGTTATTTGTGTTTTGCAGTTTCAGTAAAAGTATCTTTTGCTGTTTTTGTGTACTTATTTCAACACCTAAAACAATTTTCACATCCCCAGTATGTAATCCATGCCTTAGGCCAGTGTTTCGCAACATTTTTTTTTTTTTTTTTTTTTTAACTTCCAGACGTACTTGTATAATAACTAAAACTCTGGGAGTGTACTTTAAGTTTTAATGAAGAAAAATTAGTCATGAAGTTTGAAAAGATTAAATTTTGTTTTAGAATTTCTAAAGATTAGCAGTACAGTTTTCATTTAAAGGAATTTATGAAAATTTTGCTATTTTTATAGAGGCCAATAATGGCTACTTTAAATCCTTTGAGGCAGGCAAAAGGGAAAAGATTATCCATTCCTTCAAAAACTGTCTTTCCCAATAAACAAATACTCTTGCTTACCAAATATAGCTTAGTCTAGTACAAGGCTCCAGTAGCGAGCTGCTCAAATAAAGTCTAATAGGCTAATCATGTCCTGCAAGATGGAAACTTTGTAAACCTGTCCAATACTCATGTTATGGATGATCTAAGGGAGACAATTCTGTCATAACACTTGATTTGCATTTATTACCTTTGTTATTTACAGACTCTTTTATATATTTTGACTGAATTTTTTGAGGTTTTTAAAATTTTTCTATTAATTCTTTGTAAATTGATCCCCCACTCATGAAAACCAAAACAAAATATGCTCATATCATGAAATTTTATTGCTATGAATTAAGCAGTCCAAATTATGAATTTAAAAAAATAATAATAAAATTCATCTTAAGAAGTAACATTGTATATTGTTTTGGCTTTTGTAGGGGGATGAATTTTAAAAAAATTTACATAGCAAATTGAAAACCTTTATTGATATAAAATATTTTATATAGGAATTTTTTTAAATTGAAAAAAAAAATTTTTTGTTCATATTTATGATCTAGAATGCTTAATATAATAGTAATATGAATATTTCTCATTAACAGTGCCTCTTCTGCATCATCAGCATATCCTAAATAATCAAGATATTGCATGGCTTTAAATAAAATATCTCTCGAGCGACAATGTTTTTTGCCACATCAGATGATTTGTACCTTTTTATTGTCTAATTGTATCACGCAAACCATCACAGTCTTGCACCAAAGTTGCTAGGTCATTAAGATGACATTCTGTGTCATAACATAGTTTGTCAATGTAGGTGTTTTGCTGGGCAACCAGCCCGTCTTGCACCATAGCTAGGCGTTCAGAGCAGGAGATCACTCGCAAGTATTTAACTCGCCAGCAGTCTCTTGCAAAGCACATTTGACGTTCATGTAGGATTGTAGAAATATGGATGGGTCTGTAGAGCTGTGATTTGGCTGAATGTTGTCTCCAAAAGATGTTAAGTATAGCTATCAGCATCCGAGTTTAAGTTTCATCAAGCTTAAACTTTAGGGCTTTACTTAATGTCTAAGCCGTGGTACTATACATTAAAACCCCCACACATACCTCTAGTGGAGGAACAATCAGGGAAGATTGAACCTATTGTGCAATTGTCTCACTTGCTAAAGGTCATGCTACAGGAGGCACCTGTAATATATATATATATATATATATATATATATATATATATGTGTGTGTGTGTGTGTATGGTAAGGAAAAGCAAAATGTACGCACAAAAGCTAGTGCATTGATTATACAAAGATATTAATTATTTGTATTCAGTACATTTAGTTTAGATATTCATGAATCTATCATGCTAACCATCACAATCTTGCATTAGAGTTGAAGGTCATTATGAAGGCATTCTGTGTCATAACATAACTGGTCAATGTAGATGATTGCTGGGTAACCAATTTATCTTGCTCCATGAACAGTAGATCCCTCACAAGTTCCTGTTTAGCTCATCAGCAGTGTCTTGCGAATCGCATTTTTTGTTCATGTAAAATTGTAGAAATATCATGAATTGGTCCATAGAGCTGTGATCTGGCTGGGTGTGGTTAAAAATAGCTCTCAGGATCCAAGTGTAAGTTCCACCAAGCTTAAACATCCAAACAGTGGTGCCATACAATAACCCCCCCCCCACACACACACACACACACACATACATGCCTCTCTAGTGGAGGAATAATCAGGGAAAATCAAACTTATTGTGTCTTGCTTGCTAAAGATCATGCTACAGGAGGCGCCCTAATATGCATATGCAGTAATAAAAAGCAAAAAATCACACAAAACATTGTGTATTCATTATAGATATCAGTTTTTGGGGTTTTTTTTATTCGGTTCATCTAGCCCAGACATTCATGAGTCTATCATCCCGACCATCATGGTCCTGCATGAAAGTCAAAAGGTCATTAGTGTGATATTTTGTGTCATAACTGGTCAATGTAAGTGGTTTACTGGGCAACCAACCCATCTTGCTCCATGACTAGGTGTCTTGAACAGTAGATTGCTTGCGAGTTCTTGCTTTGCTCTCCGGCAGTGCATTCTGCATGTAAGATTGTAAAAAAATCAGAGATGGACTCTGTTGTGAGGAATGATAACCAAACATTTCTTTCTTCTCTTGATAGACCATTGAATTTTATTTCTTAAGATAAAATAAAACTAACAGCTTGAAGGAATTGAAATAGAACATCCATTTTAGTGCTTTTAAATGAAAAAATAGCAAAAACTTTATTTAAAAAGATAAAAAAAATGTATAGTAGAAATATATACTTAATAATTGATATTCAATTAGCTACTAAGAAAATTACGCACACACATTTTGACTTTAAAAAGTAACATTTTAAGAGCATATATTAAAACATATGTACTAAAATAAAAGGAAGAAGGAAAAAATATTTACTGTAAATTGGGAAATCAAAAGCTAACAAAAGAAAAAGATAATCAGTTACCTTTACTTTTTTTTTTAATTTACTATTTTACAGTAATTTATATACTTTTAAAATGTTTGCTTTTAAAGCCATCATAAAATTTTCTAACCACCCCAATAAATTATATATATTCTCATACTACGAGTGTAAATAAAAACTTTTTTAAGCTGTGATTTTCTTATAACTGGAAGTACAAACTTAACTTTTCCATTAAATATGTGCAATTCATATTATTGAACAAAATAAAAAAAGCAGACACAAAGTGATGGTTCAGTTCAGCATTCATTATACTTACCTTATAAATCAAACACTTGATAAAATTTACAGATGGATGTGTACCTCATATGGCTAAACAAAAAGGATTTACGAACACATTATGTTCAAATACCAGTTCCCGTATGATCACCAAAGTTAAGCAATGTCACTTCCGGTCATTACCTACATGGGTGACCATTTGGGTATACCAAGTGATGTAAGCTTAGATGTGCGTGTGTTGTAATAGACAATGGCTCAGAATTGTTAATCAGGGAGCCAAACTCCATTTCATATTTGGAAAGATATGAATACATCTCCTTTTTTTTTCCCCCACAACATGGGTTAATTAGTAAAGCTGGTATCATTAAGTCCTTATTATCTAAAAGGAGAAACCAAAAAAATTCTTAGAACCTTTAAAAAAAAAAAATGTATTTTCTGGCTTCAAAATCCAGCAAAGCTTATCAAACAAATTAATCAATAAACAAAAAGTCAGATTCAGTTTAGCTAAACTAGCAAATACAAAGTAAGAGTCTAGATTGAACCCCTACACAAAAAATAAAAATTCTTTGAAATTTTCAAAATCTAATATGCTAAAAAATATTCTCTGAGGTACATTTTGTAGCCACGGAATATTTAGTGCATATAGTGCTTACCCATCCCTGATGTCTGCAATGACAGGCAAAAAAAATAGAACTTTTGGTGACTTATGAAAATGATTAAGGTCACTGATTATTATTTTGGTAAGTTTGTAAAAGACAGATGCTTCAAAAAATGTCATTAAGCATACCTTTGTGAAAGAAATAGTCCTCTGGAATTGCAAGGCAGCTTTTAAATAAAACTCTTGACATGTTTATTAAGTAAAAATTCATTGTATATTTTAATTAATAGTGAATAAGTTATTTATAGAAATTTTGTGGGAAATATGATTTCCAAAAGTTGGGATTAGGAAAGAGAGTTTTTTTTTTTTTTTTTCTTTTCTTACTAATTTTCAATCGAATCTCTAAAATTACAAATTACTGAAAAACTTAACTTCAACCATGCAATGTTTTACTCCACCTCCTGTAAGCAACCAACATTTCTTCAGTTTTGTTTCTCTAAATGTCTAATTCTGTAGGTTTTGTTCTTATGCACATATCTTATTGCATTACAATTCTTTGTTTTTAATTCTGGTTAAACATACATAAACTTTTTTTTTTAATTGCTGCACACGTAATATATTTGTAATTACATATGTTTCAATGACTGTATTTTAAAAGTATCCATCTTTTACAATTTTACAATTATTTGCTATCATAATTGTGTGAATTCTTTGCTTTCAGGGATTGTTATGAGACCAAAATAAATCCCTTGTTAGCATATGCTCCTAAAACAATTATAACAGAGACACAGGTTATACGAGAAACATTGTGGTAAGTAGGATCAGTTTTTCTTTGTCTCTATTTTTTTTCTTCCCCACCCCTTGTTTCTTCAGAGACTTTGTCAGGAAAAATTATTCAAGCCTGGTGCAGTTTTGTTGCAAGGATAGTTTCTTGCTGAACAGACTTTAGCTAAACTTATTTATAAATGGAACTTTGTGTGTGTGTATCCATTACCTATAGACTCCAAAACGACTGAACCGATTTTCTTGAAAATTTACACAGTTGAACTATAAGCGTCTGCGAGTGTTCTCAGCTAGGTTTTGTGTTGAGGGACCCCACGATAAATATCGAAAATCGATAATAGGAGTGATTCGATTTTAATCAAATTTGATACACTCATAGACAAAGACATAAGAAACGATATTCAGAAGTTTCAAGGTTGCAGTTCTTACAATAGTGCAGAAAATTTGATATCGATACCAGGAAATCAAAATTTGACTTACATCCATTCATTTTTCTTTCAGTCTATGGTTTCGCTTTAACTGGAAACAACTTTCGTGCCAATGTCCAAAGAGTCTGAGCTCCAGGACCATGGATTAGTTTTATAGCTTTCATTATACCCGAGCAACGCCAGGCTATACTGCTAGTTTCTTTATATTGACCTTTAAGTTAGCACTTAGTTTGCTAAACAAAATATTTCTCCCATCGCTGCAAGCAATGCCAGCTGCCGAATGATGGTGCATTTGAATTTTTTGATTGTGTTGTCATATCCTGATATGGTAACAGCTAAAAGAACCACAGTTAAAGTCAACAATTAGGCTACTACAGCTGTGAGGTTGTCATATACAGAGGAATCAATATTAGGGCATTTGGAAGGTAATTGTTTTACTAGAGATGATATAAAAACAAATGTAAGTTAAATTTATTTAAATATTATTTATCCAAAATGTAAGCTCCTTCATTTTCTATAAATTTTTAATTCCACAAAAAAACCCGTTTGAAAGACTTTTTTCAACTTCTTTGTTTACAAATATTTTACCACATATGAAATGTGTTAATGATCAAAAAAATGAAAATCTGAAGATGCCAAATCTGATGAGTGTGGTAAATGTAGACAAAGCTCCATTCTAACAAACATTTTTTCTGGGTTTGTTTTGCAGGGTGTTTCTTTACATTATCACACAAGAGAATAACAACTTCTCTATTTGTCTTTATTTCTGAAATGAGGTATTGTAACTATTTATACTATTTACATTGTTCAGACTGTTGTCCCCAACTTTATTGTGTATTTTTTTTTTTAATTGTTTCGCCCCAAGCAAGGTGGTACCACCACTGATGCACAGGGGGCTGCATAAGAGTAAAAGTTTAGACAGGAAGAAAGTGAAGAGAAAGACAAACAAGTTACAGTGGGTGTCAGAGAAAGGGAAAGAGAAGGATGGGAACACAGGTGTGTAAACAGTTGCAAAGGTAGAGAGAAATAAAAAGAACAAGATATACAAGATGATGTAGAAAGAACTGGTGTTAAGTGGATAAGAGATGGGTATTGACATTGCATTTAAATTCCTGGAAGTTATAGCCATCAGGAAAGTAAGTATACAGAAGGGAGTTCCACAGGCAGGAAGTGAGAGAAAAGAAGCTGCTGGAGTAGAATTGTCAGCTGCATTTGGTCGATCTAACTGTATATGGGTGGGACCTTGTTGCCAGTCTGGTTGCACAAGTAAATTATTGTGGCAGGGGCACCAATGACCTAAGTTCATTGGAGCAGAAAATCATAAAAACATTTGTAGAATAGAC
Organism: Ascarosepion bandense; assembly: GCA_037127315.1. NCBI lineage: Eukaryota > Metazoa > Mollusca > Cephalopoda > Sepiida > Sepiidae > Ascarosepion > Ascarosepion bandense. The sequence goes on along the minus strand of JBBBDQ010000745.1, from coordinate 363,849 downwards.
AGAGGGAAGCTACATCCCGCCTGTGAGAAAGTGGTTGGAGTTGAGCTACCAAGTCAGGACCTATCACATTACAAATTCTCTTTTGGAGCCTGTCAAGAACACTGAGATGAACAGCAGGGGCACCTGACCATATATGACTGCAGTATTCCATGCATGGACGGATGGTTGATTTGTATATGTGCAAGATGGATTCAGACAGGAAAAACATCCTGGCTCGACAGTGACCCAACCTTCCTAGCAGTGGATTTAGCTATTGACTCAATGTAATGGTTCCACTTGAGATCGAAGGTGTAGTGTATTGCTCTCAGGGAGACTTGCTTGGTCCATGCTTATGGGAGGTAGGAGAGGTTGCCTGTGATGATTGACAGACAGCAGCTTCGTCTTAGACGCATTGAAATTTACAAGCCATTAATATATGATATGATATTTCTGTGTTCTCAAGTATACGTGTCCCAATGAATAAAAGTATACCTAGCCCAATGGATAAAAGTTTTAGCTGGATCCAGTGACTTGACCCTAAGTTATGAATTCAGTATCTTGCTACAGCAGAGGTGAACAAAAAGCTTAGAGAGTTGAGTTAAAGAGAAATAATTGATAGTGAGAGATCTGGAAGAGGCATGACTTGTGGAACTAGAACAATCTTCACCAGTAGAAATAAAGGGTTCAGTTCAAAATTCCAATCACTTAAAGAAGGTTGAAACACACAGCAGCCAAAATTTTGAGAATATGACAACAAAGATATGGACAACAGTCTGAACAATGTGAATAGTGTAAACACCTGTTTACCAAAGGAAAACGCTTTTGATATCATGCTTTGTTTACCCAATTAAGTAAATTAAAGAAATTATAAACTCATTTTAGATACATCTTCCTCCCATTCAACTTTTGTTCCGCCTTCATTGGCTGACTCCTAATTCATAGTAGTGAAATATGTAATTACTTTTCAAACATTAGTTCCTGTATGGTTACCGGAGTTAAGCAATCTCAGGCCTAGTCAGTACCTAGATGGGTGACCGCTTAAATATGTAGATGTAATGAATAACTTTTTTTTTTTTTTTTTTTTAATCATTTCACCCCAAGCAAGGTAGTAGAGCTTCTGGTGCACAGGAGGTTATGAAAGAGGAGAGTGAAGAGAAAGAGGAACCAGTTGCAGTGGGTGTCAGAGAAAGGGCAAAAGATGGATGGGAATACTGGCGTGAAGAGAGTTGTGATACTAGAGTGAAAAAAGGGAGAAGAAGAAGATTCAGGGGATGTTGGGGAAAGGATAAGAAAAGTATGGGAGTCAGGGGGATAAGAGATGGCAATTGACATTACATTTAAACTCTTGGAGATTGTAGCTATCAGGGAAGAAAGCATACGAAAGGGAGTTCCACAGGTCGGAAGTGCGAGAAAAGAAGCTACTAGAGTAAAGTGATTTGGTTGTTTTGACTGTAAAAGGGTGGTAAGTTGTTGTCAGTCTAGTTGCTCAAGTAAATTCTTGTGGAGGGGGCACCAGGGAGTTAAGCTCATCAGAGCAGAAGCCATGAAAATATTTGTAGAAGAGACAGAGAAAAAAAAAAACACATCCCGTTAGTGAGAAAGTGGCTGGAGTCAAGCTGCCAGCTCAGGATTGATTAAATTGCAGATTCTCTTCTGAAGCTTGTCAAGAACCCCAAGATGAATAGCAGGGTCGTCTGACCAGATGTGACAACAGTATTCAATGCGTGGGCGTATATATGAGTATCCATTAAAACAATCTACAAACAAATCAATTAAAAAAAATTAATATGTATGTAGATAAACTTTCTTAATTGTTAATACTCTGTACAACTTTCGAAGTAACAACTATTAGAAAGAAAGCAGAATGAGTAAAATAAATTTTTTTTTATTTATGTATTCTGACTGCTGACCTTTATTACTTTGAAATCAACATCATATAATAATTCTGTTTGTTCCTTCCTTAGTTAGTTACTTAGTTCCTCTGTCCTTTACACTTACTCTCTACATGAGCTTTTCCTTTCCCTCTATCTTTTTTAATCTTTAAATGCTACTCTCCTCAGCCTTTCTCTCACCTCTGCCAACCGGAAGGGTAGTAAAGAGTGAGAGAGTAGGAGGAGAGAGCCTATAGCATTACCATATCAGTAGCAGCTTAAGCTGGTGGTTGTAGCAGTAATTGTGTGTGTGTGTGTATATGTGTGTGTGTACTATACAATATAGTAAAAATAGTTAGGTTTGTTGTATCCCACAACCTAATAACAAAATTTCTGTCTTCTACACCCTTGGCTTTTACTCAGTTGGTCTTTTCTGTTTACAATGGACACAGGAGCCATGATTTTTTAGTAATAAAAAAAAATTTTTTTCTCTTTCAAAATAGCGTACAGTATTTTGGTTATGGTCTGTGCATACGCCACTTAATATAAGATTACAGTAAAGTAGCTTCTATGGGCATTACTTTTATAGATATTTTAATAAAATTACACTCTGTGTTATCGTTATTTTATTATCCAATGCCATTATGTTTGAAGATGTTACTATCATTTGTCGTATGACAAAGTAAAATTTTTCCAGGAAGTCATAATTATCCTTCCATGGAAATTCCACGGGTTCTGCTAGTAGATAATATTTGGTTTGTCCTTTCAGATTAGATGATAGTCATTGACATTGAGCTTTTTTTGTTTGTAGGATGTTACAAGGCATTTCTGAATTGTTTGTGTACGAACGTGCTGGCATTGTCTATCACCTGAGAGATAATATCCGTTTATCTCACCTAACACAGGTTTGTACTACTACTCATTGATGTTTGTTTTAATTAATTTTTCTAAAAATGTCCTTTTTTTTTTTCTTTAAATAATTTTGAAAAAAGAAAACAATAATAATGACATTTTATTTCTATTTGAAATACCTCCAGTTGATATAAGCCAGTGATTGCTCTGTCAGTAAACATTAGAATATACCAAGTGCTTCCCACTGCAGACTCTTGTATATCATCATTTATCCATCACCCCAATGGTGCATAGGGCAGCAACTTTTTGTTGCTGTTTCTGTAACAAACTGTTTTTTACGGGGCAGGATTGTTAGCCCTGCACCCAACCCATAATCCCCAAACCTGGAGGACCAGTGGACCATTCTTGGTTCTTATGTTTACAGCACCTGGTATTCCCAAATGGTCACCCATTTAAGTACTGACCAGGCTCGATGTTGCTTAACTTCGGTGGTCGGATAGGAACTGGTGTATTCAACACGATATAACCGTAGACACTCTTGTATATACCAGACATATATTTATCTTTTTTCATTCCTGTGTAACCCAGATGTATGTCTACCTATCTATTAATTTGTTTTTTTTTTTTTGTCCACTCATACTTAACATTAAATTATTTTTTGCTTTATCCTGCAAATTATTTGGGGTGGGGGGTGAGTATGATATATGGCAGTGAATGGAGGGCAATCTGCTCAAAGGTGAAGAAGAAACTTGAAACAACAGAAATGTAGTTCTACAGAATGATGCTGAGGGTACCATACACCAAACACGTGAATAACAATGCAGCTTTAGAGAAAATGCAAACAAAAAAGACATTCATACTTAGCATCAGGAAGAAACAGTTAAAATTTCAAGGGCATATAATGAGGAAAGATGGCTTGGAAAATCTGACTCACAGGACATTGTAAGCAAGAGGAACAGGAAAACAGTACATAACCTACTTAGTGAGCTTGAGTATATGGATGGTGGAAAAAGGTTTAGGAGAAATAATAAAAAGACAGAATTTATTAAGGAATACAAAAGAAAGAAAATTGTGGAGGGCCATGATGCCTAGATCTTGAAAGGACACAAAACATAGAAGAGGAAAATTATATTTACTAAAATTTTTCTCAATTGTCTAGGTTATGCTCTGGAACCACCTCTTAATTGTTGTTCCCAGGTCCATCTTGACTTGGAGTGTTAGCACCTGTTAGGGTCCTAGCTATGGGCAAATAGTTAACCCCCATAAACTTGACTCAAAACACTATGAAAGTATAAAAATAGACTTTTATAGAAAATATACATGAAAATAGACTTTTATAGAAAATATACATGAAAATAGACTTTTATAGAAAATATACATGAAAATAGACTTTTATAGAAAATATACATGAAAATAGACTTTTATAGAAAATATACATGAAAATAGACTTTTATAGAAAATATACATGAAAATAGACTTTTATAGAAAATATACATGAAAATAGACTTTTATAGAAAATATACATGAAAATAGACTTTTATAGAAAATATACATGAAAATAGACTTTTATAGAAAATATACATGAAAATAGACTTTTATAGAAAATATACATGAAAATAGACTTTTATAGAAAATATACATGAAAATAGACTTTTATAGAAAATATACATGAAAATAGACTTTTATAGAAAATATACATGAAAATAGACTTTTATAGAAAATATACATGAAAATAGACTTTTATTTAGAAAATATACATGAAAAATAGACATTTATAGAAAAATATACATTTTTGAAGGAAAAATATTACCAATACATTTTTTTGAAAGAAAAATAGTTATTACCATAGCACCTTTTCGAAACCTGCATACTGGAGAAAGCTAAATGAAAAATTGAATGAGGTAGTGCGCTTTAAAGTCAAAATTGAACGTTACTTTGGGAAGTTCTTCATAGTCAAACGGTAAAATATACAAGCATGCGCAGACACATGTTGGCTCCTACAAAAAGCTCACCCATCTTTGACAACTGGTATAATTTATAAACCAAATAATATGGGAAGACTTTCATTCTCTCTAATGATTCTGCACATATTGTTATCCCAAACATGAAAAGCATTTAATGTGATGGGTGATGATGCCAAGAATGTTCTAGTGTCTTTAGCATATAAGGTGATGTCAAAAAGTTGATACGTAAGTAAGAACGTCTGTAAAATATTAATCAGTTGCATACCTATGGATATAAAAAGTAGATCTTAGGGTCATCTTATATCCTCCTGGAAGAATCTGTCTTAACCCACTTTGCTGAGTTTTGTTTTTTTTTCTTTTTTTATTTCACCCCAAGCAAGGTGGAACCACCACTATTGCCCAGGTGGTTACCGTAGAAGGAGTGTCAAAGAAAGAACGAAATTCAAGGAGATAGAAGATGCCAATTGACATTGCATTTAAGATCTTAGAGATTGCAGCTACAGTTGTAACTCACCTTATGTCGGTAATTTGAAAAACAACTTAAGTCAAATTCACTTGTCTCCGAATTTACTTGTCACTTGGCTAAACCGCAAATAAACATTCCTAGTTCAGTATTTTATTTATAAATACATTTTTAATTATATAAGGTCAATAAGAAACTATTTTAAGCTTCCAAACAAATAAATTTTAGTTTTCAATATAGTACAGAAAAAAAGTAATCTAAATTTATGAACACACGTACATGTGTACTTGTAAATGTAGATGTTTACAATTTGGCAATCTTTACATTGTGGATTCTTTATTTGTGATAATCTTCTGCACAGTCAGTCATGTCTCTTTTGAGAACATGATCGCCCAAGCATGTATCACATATGGCACGTAACTGACTGACTGGGTGTGCATTGCAGTGCAGTGCATATCAGCCCACAACGAGAAATTTAAGAACTGAGTTTGAATACCAGTTAAATTTGTTGCACTGAATACCATTAGAAAAGGTATTAATATGTCTCTTCCCTCCAGCTATGGGTCAAATAACAGGACAGACTGGGTTCTATCACCTTGGTTGGCAACTAGTCTACCACAGAAAGTAATAGCAACCTACTGCAGGAAAATCTTTTGCTCATTCAGCCGTGTCTCTTTCGAGATGTGATCACCCAGGCATGTATCATGTATGGCACATAACTGAATAACTGACTAGATTGGCAGCTAGGTTTCATCATTTTAGAGTTGCTAACTGTAACAATAACTTCTACACTAACTGTTACTTCTCCTGCACTTTTTACTTGTGGAACTCTCTTTCAACTTCCTCCTTTCCAGTGAACTTTGACCTTCAAAAATTGAAATGGTTTCAATAGTCGTTTTCTGTCTCCTTGAAACCTTTTCTTTTATTGTCCTTTCTCCTTGATGACTTTTCATGGATTCTTTCACTCTCGGTAACCCTTAGCATTTTCATGGCTTTTTCACCCTTCAAGAAGGGTGAAGGACACTGGGGTCAACACTGAGCAGCAACAGTTTATTGCATGCTTGAATGTAATTTCTGACATTAGGATTGCAGTCAAGCATCAAAACGACTGTTGCCTCTCGGTGCCGATTACAGTGTTCACTTTTATATTTACCTATGCTCTATCCCTGTCACTAAGCCCTTTTATGCATAAATATAGCATACCTTAAAATATATATTCAGTCTATACATATTTTTGAGTGGAATTCTTTTTTCTCTTTTTCTTTTCTTTCAAAAAATAAAATTAATGTCCACCAGCCTAGACAAGTGAAAGTCTTATTAAAGAAAATAACACTTTTTGGCAGGTATTGTAGCAGTATTTTCTTTATCCTGGGAAAACATCTTTTAACCAGGCATTTAATAAGACTTTCTGTTTAAGATGGTGGGATTTAATTTCACTGTTTGAAAAAAACAAAGAGGTTCAGTCAAATATATGTATCCACTAAAATAACATTTATAATGATGAAAGTAATGTCTGTTAAATTATATATATATACATATATTTTTTTTTAATTGGGTGTATTTGGGCAGCAATTTTTCATTTTTGCATGTTGATTGTTTTTTTTTTTTTGTTTTTTTTTTTACTTTTTCAGTGTTTATAATAATTTTGTTTTTGATGTTCAGTTCATTTTTGTAAATATATTTTCCCATATCTAAGCACTTTCAGCTAACACTAGCCACACACACACACACACACACATACCAAATATCTATTTTGCTTATATTTCTGGCCTATTTGTTAGTTGCATTTGTTTAAATTATTGGATTAAGAAAAGCAAACACAGGCGAGAATGCAACTTAAATGATTGGTTGTCGATATCCCTTTGTAGGTGGCCTTGAAGAACAGTCTGCAGGAATTCATGAATGCTGGAACCCTGATTTTTGAACTGGAAAGTTTTATTGAATCTGTGATCACCCCTGACTTAAACCCAGATGATGGCGAGGACCCTAGTGAGCCAGGCTTGTCTCTCACATTCCAAGCTTTTGCCCACTCTGTTTGCAGCTTTCTTAATGAGTACAAAGCCATCTTGTCCCATACTGAAAAGGATCTGCAGAAACAAGGTAACATTTCATTACGCTGTCAATCCATTTATAGCAAATAAGCAAAAATGTCATTTACTAAATACTCCCTTAATTTCATACTTGCATTGTATTTATAAGATAACAAATGTTTTTCTTGAATTTTTTTTTGGCTTATGTTCAAAACTTCCCAAATATTAAATTAAACAAATAACATTCTAATGTGAGTAAATAATATCTTGTATATCACCAGATAATGAGTGAGTAACAGGAGAAGTGAATTTTCTCTTAGTTTGTATCTCCACCCTTATGTTATTATTATATCCATGATACAATAACACTTTATTTCAGAGACGGGACAGAATAGCTAAAAAAAAAAAAAAAATGCCAGACATGCTTTGTTCTTAGAGAATTTTACGCTGCTAAGTTATATAACATCTTTGCACCATGTTCAATGCAGAGAAACTACAACACATCTACACAGCAGTCAGTCAGGTGCCATACGTGATACACGCTTGGGCGATCATGTCTCTTTTGAGACATGACTAACTGGGTAGAAGATTATCTCTCCGTAGGTTGCCATTATTTTCTGTGGTAAATTGCTTGAATGCTACAGAACCCAATCTGTCCTGTTATTTAACCCATAACTGGAGGAAAGAGATGAATTAATACCTTTCCCAAGGGTATTTGCACATAAGTGAATGCAAGGAATTCAACTAGAATTTGAACTCGACTCCCCGATTTCTCGTTCCAAGCTGATATCCACTGCACCACAAAGCAGTGAAAAGAGAACAAAATATAGGGTCTTATGTATAATATGGAGATTTTTTTTTGTGTTTCAGACTGCTCTGTCGATATTGAAGATGTATTCTGGAAACAGGAAGTCCTGGGTTTTTCTTAAATTGAGTACTGTAAATTGGAGATGGTTTCTTTCTATATCTGCGAAAGATATATTTCCAAAGGGAAATGGTGCTATGGGTGTGTTAAGTTGCACCATGTGATAGCTGGCTGGGGTGGGGGTGCAGGTTTAGTCTCAACCTGAGACAAGTGGTTTGAGATACAAAAAAAAATGTAACGACTCAGTTTCAATTCTGGTAATTGACTAACTGCCACTTTCATAATTGTATGAAGTAACCCACATGACTTGACCAAAAGGCAAATAACTCTATTCACCATTGAATAGTTATGATTTCTATATAACCAGAAGAAAAATGGTGAGAATCTGTGATGTAGAAAAGATAAACGGAAAAAATATACTTTATTTCAAAGTGTTGTTCTCATATTGCTTGTTATAAATGTTATTACAGATATGTTTCAGCCAAGTACCCTCTGGCAATCATCAGCTGTCTATTGTTTTGGCTGATATAAGATATCTGCTAATTATCATGTTATATTTTTTCTCTGTGATATCAGTTATTGTTTGTTCCTGCCAAACCAGTTTTTGACTACTTCATCTAGGGATTGAACTTAAAACTACAAGATTACAGTAACACATGTTTAACGCCTATCCTGTATTTTAGGACCCTTTATATTAAGTGTCAGTTGGTTTTAACCTCTTTAGTTATGGTGTGTTCAGACTTGCTTCGTCATAGTTTAGGCAAACAAATATGTGGATTATTATGTGATTGATCAAATATATATTGGATTACTCAGACTGGTATCTTTATCTTGGTTGTTATTAACTAAATTGTCCCATTCAGTGATGTTGATGTGTTGAGTCTTCAGGACCCACATTTGACTTCAGTGGTTCCTTGTGGATCCCAGCTAAAGTTTATTAATTAATTATTAGTGTTATTAAATGATGTTATCAGTTTCACATGTTTCCACGTATTATGACAAATGGCTACAGAATTAAGTATATATCATCACAGTCAATCATAATAAATATGTCACCATTTGTTAAAACATTATTTATAATGTTTTAAAATAATTAAAATATCTAAGTAATAATTCTCATTAAATATCTATCATAGTTCATTTGACAAACGATTCACATTCAGTTACAGAAAGAATATATTAGTTACATTTTAAATTAAACATGGATACATCATTGGGCTGAATGTCTTTGTTTACTTAGCATCAACAGACAACAAATTTCTTTTTAATATGTCGTGACTGTTATGGGTTGGTTGTGTACAATGTATAATTTTTTTATGGGAGAATTAAGGTGCGTCCCTAGGACACACAGATAAAAAGTTTACTGTGTCCTTTTAGAGTTTTTTATGCATCAGGAACACACGATCTGCACCTAGGAGCATTTCTGCCTATGTTTTTTTTTTTCACTTAATGTCAAGCAATTTAAATTTTTCTTCCTTTCTTCACTGTAAATTACTTTGTACTCCGAACCAAGTCTTAAAAAAAAAGGCAGGAACGCACATGAAAAGTAATGTATAAAAAGTTTGCTTGTGGCCATTGCCTAAAATTTAAAAAGTCGACAACACAAATGCAAAATATGAAAAATAAAACTAAAACCCTTTTCAAAATAAAATTTACAAAAGACACTTTGAATCTAATAATAACCAATAAATTTGACTACGATAAGCATAGAATGAAAACTGTCTGCAAGAATTGTCCTTCCGAAATATTTTTTTTTTTTTTGGTGTATTCACTGAAGGGTCATTGGGAGCAGTCTTTTACAATAAACAAGTAAACTTGGCTACATGTTAAACAGTCCAAAACACAGACAAGTGTTTCTCACTTTCTCTCTCACAAAAACACTTTTGCCAAGTAAGGTGTGTTGTTTATTTATTTATTTTTTTAATCATCTCACCCCAAGCAAGGCATTCCACTGCCACTATTGCACATGGGGCTACATAGGGGAAGGTAAAGAGGAGGAGTGGTTAGACATAGTTAACCACTCCTTCTAGCAATAGGGACTATTATGGGGGAATGAATCTATGCTGAGGAAGTTGGTGCAGATGCTGCGTATGTTAGTAAAAGAGATGCAGACAGGTTTGGGTGTTTTCAAATGAGCTGGTTTAGTTTTGCTATTATGTTTGCTTTTTTCCATAGTGATTCAGTTAAGGAGAGGTCTTAAAATAGACCTAGAATAACTATTTTTTTATAGTTAAAACTGTTAAAAATAACTGAAATTAGTAAGCTTTTTAACTTCTAGCTAACAAGGTTGACATGTACCTAGTAAGTTAACATGACTTGATGAATGATTTGTTCTAGCATTTTATCTTTGTTCAGTAAAAATTCAGTTCATATGATTCATGTGTGGTTCCTAAATCCAATATTCCTCAAGTTTTACTGTAATGTGGAAAATATAAGGTTTGTATTTTGGATAAAGCTTTCTAAGCTGGTGTGTCATAACGTTTCAGTGTAATTAGCTGTTCTGTTTTGTTTTTTTTTTTCTTTTTTCTCATTTGCTAACTTTCACACTGGATTATTCCTGTTTTTTACATTCATTTTTCACTTCTCTGCTGATTAATACTAGAAACATTCAAATAGAAGAGGAAGAAAAATGGAAGGAAGGACACTAAACAAAAAAGAAAATAAAAAAACTTAGTATTTGTCTATATTTCTGAGATGAAGGTTGTAGCCATCAAGAAAGCAAGTACAAATGGAATGACTATATTGAATCCATTGCCAAATCTGCTTCTATGAAAGTAAGCTCCCTGTGCAGGGCCCGGAAATTTTTCCCACCTGAATCTATTCTGCACATATACAAATCTACCATCCGCCCGTGTATTGAATATTGCTGCCATATCTGGTCGGGTGCCCCTGCTGCTCTCCTTGGGCTTCTTGACAAAATACAAAGGAGGATCCGTAACGTGGTTGATACTGACTTGGCAGATCGGCTGCAGCCGCTCTCTCACCGGCGTGATGTGGCTTCCCTGTGCCTCTTGTACAAGTACTTTCATGGCTTCTGCTCCGATGAGCTTAGATCACTGGTGCCGCCTGAGCACGAATTTACACGAGATACTAGATTAGCAACTAGGTCCCACCCTTTTACAGTTAAACAAATAAGATGTAACCGTAAATTCTACTCCAACAGCTTCTTTTCTCGTGCTTCCCGCCTGTGGAACTCCCTTCCACAAGTCTGCTTTCCCAACAGTTACAATCTCCAGCTGTTTAAATGCAGGGTCAATAGACACCTCCTATCACACTAACTCCCAATTATTCTCAGAACACTCTCATCTACCCAACCCTCATTCTCGGTATCCTTACCCGCCTATCACCCACCCTCTGACATTTCCTATACTTAATCAGCCTTTCTCCACTCTACGTAGCCCCCTGCGCAGTAGTGGCAGTGACATGCCTTGCTCGGGGTGAAATGCTTATGAAAAAAAAAAAAAAATATGGAAGGGAGTTTTACAGGTTGGAAGTGTGAGAAAAGAAGCTGATGGAGTAGAAATGTCGGATGCATTTGGTTGATCTAATTATTCTCATTATTCGGACTATTGTAATCATTTATGTTGCCATTTATATGACATTTTGCCATTGTACACTCCAGTCAGGATGTGCGTTGTGGTGCATTGGATATCAGCTCAGAACAAGAACTCAGGGAGCCAAGTTCGAATTCCAGCTGAATTCATTGTATTCACTTACGCACAAATACCCTTGGGAAAGGTATTAATCCGTCTATTCCTTCCAGTTATGGGTTAAATAACAGGACAGATTGGGTTCTATAGCCTTGGTCGGCAACCAGTCTACCGCAGAAAGCAATGGCAACCTACTGCGGGATAATCTTCAGCCCAGTCTGTCATGTCTCTTTCAAGACATGATTGCCCAAGTGTGTATCACGTATGGCACTTAACTGACTGACACTCCAGTTTCTTTGGGTCAAGTCAAGTTTTTGGGTTAAGGACACATGACCCAGTGGATATAGACGTTGGTTAGTTCCTGTGACTTGACCCAAAGAGTTGTGAGTTCAATACCAGGCTACAGCAGTGGTGAACAATTAACTTACAGGGTTAGAGGGAGATAACTCATGACTACTAAAAGAGGCTTTATACAAGGGATGAGGATCATATATTAAGGGTTCGAAATTCCTATCACCTGAAGAAGACGAGAGTGTACAATAGCCAGAATGTTGTACAAATGGCAACAAACAAAGATGAGGACAATAGTCTGAATAATATAAATACTGTAAAAAAAACTTGTTAATGATTGAAGAAACTAATGCCTCTAGAAGCCAGTAGAATAGGTACCTCCAGTTTTGCACGGAAAAACAGCAATAGCGTAATGTAAAACGCCACAAACTTCACTAAAATAAAGTTTTATCGTCAAAATGTTTAAATTATTATTAAGAAGAAAGATCAAAGTAGTTTTTAATTATTTTTTAAAATTTTTTAATCCTTTCTAACATTTTCGAAATATTGTCAAAGTTTTGTTTCGATTGATTTTAGCGGCTAAGAAACGTTTACTACTGTTTTACAATAGACGCCATTTTTTTGCATTTGCCACTTTTTTAGGTTGAAAACACATTAATTTGGAAATTCTCTCAAAAATCAAATAATTGTCGGATTTTAATGAAACTTTTAGTATTCATTCACAAATGAATGAAATTACTTCTGAAATTTTTATTTTTTTAAAATCTTGGTAAAAATATTTTTTTTTACCTCTGTTAACCCCCCTTCACGTAAATCCCTGACTGTTAAAAAATTTTAAATAGTTGCCAACTTTTGTTTAATTACTTCAACGCAGGACTCATTGGGAAATATAAATCACCCATTTCTTTTATCTTAAGTTTGCAATCACTATCCGAAAACCTTCTCCGAAGAGTAAAATAAAAAATACAATAAAACTCCAACATAATAAATTTTGATAATCTTTTTAATTACTGGAATAAGTCACAACTACTGAGGACATTATACTCTGAAGAAGAAAATTTTTTCCGATTAATATTAAAATTTTAAAATAATAGTTTTATTTTTTTTTATTTTTTTACATTAAAATAATTTAATAATTTAAAAACTTTTAAAAATATGTTTTAAATCTCCAAAGACTTGATTTCGAGTTTTCTTTGTAGTTAATAGCTGAATATCATATTGCCTATCTAAAATTGAAAAGTATAATAAAAATCGTTGAGCCCTTTTTTTTTAATTAATTTTTTTTAAAAAAATTTTCTGTGTAAATATGTTCATTTACGTTCCCCTTTTTGAGTAAGTACGGTGTTCCATAAGAGTCATAACATGTTTACATAATTCTAACATCTGCAGTAATTCAGAAAGCATATTCAAATGTCTGGCTATAAATGTAAACTAAAATTCTATTAAATATTATAAAATTGCTGAAATTATTATTTTAAATTTTACTATTTAGTTAAAAACCAAAAAAAAGAAATTAAAATTTTGTGTTTTTTTGGCGCGTATGGTCGCAATACTTTCCGTCTGACAACTTCCGGAGCTCGTAAATCTTTTAACACCCTGCCATTGCATCATCAAGGTGATGACAGGTAGGGCTACCGCAGTTAAAAAGTTGTTGTTTTTTCTAAATTTCTGGCAGTAAGGAATTATTACTTGATTGAAATCACATAAAAGTAAGTTTCAACTTTAAAAATTGACTTAAATGACGTGTTAGCAAGGTATATTTTATTTTTGCAATATTTTTAAAACAGAAATTGGGCTACTGTTGACATAGTGTTGACAGAATGTGTCAATAAATCAAAAATGGCGGGAAATTTTAACTTTTTTCTTTCGATTTTAAAAAAAAATTCGATTAAAATCAATATAATTTCGGGTTAAATAATACCAGTGTATTTTTCTTTGGGGAATTAAAATTTAATCTTATGGCTTTCAATTAAAGCTAATTTTAAAGTTGAAGATTACTTATTTATTTTTAAAATTTCAATTTAAATTTAGGTATCAAAAAATGAGTGGAGGTACCTACAGTAGAATGTGTGTTAAAAAAGATAAAAGCTTACTAAATTTCCAGAGGGAAGTCTGGTATCAGAAGTGCCTTCTGAGAAAGTGAGGTGTATCGAGCATTAATGCACTATGCAAATAAAAAAAGTAACTTCCAAAAACCCTCACGCATACTGAGGTATCTCAATTGATTCCATTATGGTAAAGTTACTAATGTATATTGTATTAACTAGGCTGTCACCATTATATGAAAATCAATTGTTCACAACTCAGTTTGGCTTTTGGTCAGACAAGGAGTTTAATGGTGGCATATCTCATCAAACAATTCCAGGAAATGCTTACCTCTCCACAAAATCACGTCAATAGACTTCCTCTTCTCATCTATTAGAAACTGCTTTCCAAGCTTCAAATCCACTGAATCTCTAGATCTGATAGGACTATATTGCTCCACAAAGTTGTTCATGTCAGGTTAGGAGGCCAATACCAAAACATTCCAAACCACATCTGGAGTACGACAAAGAAGAAATGATAGCCTTTTAATCTCTTCCTGGACTATGCTCATCTCTTCACATCTGTGCTTATAAATGCACAGATGGGAAGAGATGGGCACTGATCACTTACACAATCCATATCGTAACCCAAATAATTCTACAAATAGAAAATCGTGTTTCTACTTCCCTTCTTGAGGCCAATGCACATAGGATGAGGATAGCTATGCTGATGGCATAGGCATTCATAGTTGAGACAAGAATGAGCTTGAATAAAAAAAATCGGCATCTTCTACCAAGTCTTCCAAAAACAGATAAACCTTCTCATAATAGTAACTATGATCTTGAATTTGAATGAAACCAGTGATAGCACCGACCCTGAAGCCATCATAAAAAAATCATGATGTGGAATTAATAAATACTAAACACTTCAAAGACCACAGTATATAGGTCAGTTGAAACAAATTTATTATAAGAAAAGTGAGCATAAAATAGGCTGTGCTAAGGTAGTTTCACCTAACACCACAAGTTGCTACAGAACCAAAACATGAATCCTAAAACTCAAGTCATGTTTCTAAATATTCTTGTCAGATCATGACTTCCAGATGGCTGGCATGCATGTCACCAAACTCATTCAGAAATGTATGAACTTTCTATTATGTAACAACCACTTTCTTTGATAATTTAAAAATGGCTTTGAGTTAGGAAGTATCATCCATCCTTCTTTGAACCTTGTGAGCTGGTATTACCGAATCATGAACAGAAAACTGTACCAGATAACAAAATCATGTCAGAACTTTCAACAGCAACAACAACTAAAATGGGTAGGATATGTAACTTGAGAGAATGACATAATCATGACATTATGCATTGGCCCAAACAAAAGGCAAAGAAACCACCCCCACTCAGTAGTGGAAAGAGTACTAACAGCTACTGGATTCGAGTAACTTATTTTCCTGAAAAATTGTTTCAGTAGAGGGAGCCAGTAAAAAAAAAAAAAAAATGTTAAATTTCGAAAAACAGACAACCATTGAAAACTGATGTAACTGAAAAATTCAGAAAGAATTTCTGAACATTGCATCAATCCCACACATCAGATGGTTTTTAAAAGGTATAATGATTTGGCACTCAAAATCAGTTGTTTCTTTGTTTTTAACCGTATGGGAAGACAAAAGTTGTTGGCAAATAACCTTTAAATGAGAAGCCACAAGATCAAGTAGCAATTAATCAATAACCAAAGAACCAATCAGAGTTAAACAATTATGCAAATGTCAAATGATTATTCAAGGTCATGCATATTCAAGAAATTCATTCATTATTCTTGAAAGATAAGTGATATAAAATTGTCGCTTTTTTAACAGGCATCCTGTAGAAAGATTTCATAAATTTCAACTGATGACAGTAGCATCAACTGCTTCATCAATGAATGCCAAATGTTTTCTTAAAATATATGTTTCCTTAATATTACCATAACTATATTCAGGTGGGCTAACAAAACTTAATATTACAAAAATATGTAACCTTGATATAAGAGAGTTGTCGGGACCGGATAAAAGCTCTCTTATATCCAGGTTTGGTCTATTTTATATACATTACCACAGGCTCTAATTTGGGACCAGAGAAAATACCTCTTATATCCGGGTTATACTGTATTTTAGAAAGTGAGCCACAAATGTTAAAAATATTGACAGCTCTGATGTAAGAAAATTTGTGTGTATATATTTTTTCTATCTATAAATTTCTTTTCCTCTTTTTTTTTTTTTTCTTTTCTTTTTTTTAGAACAGACACACACTATTTTGCAGCTGAAGGCACACCTACAGCCCTGGTTTCAGAAGCTCTTCCTGGTTCACAGTGTTTACAGAAATGGAATCTATAAGTTTTCATCTCTGAAGAGTAACAATGAGAAAGCTGCTTTACTTTTGAGTTGTCTTTTTGACACTGTCATGGAGTTGGATTCTATAGCTCAGAAAGAATCGGTTAGTATTGCTCTAGGCAACTGTTACTTTATAAGACTTTCTGCTATCTAGGCTGTTTGACATAATTTTCACTGTTTAAAAGTCAACCATTCATCCATGCATAGAATACTGCTGTCATATATAGTTAGGCACCCCTGCTGTTCATCTCAGTGTTCTCAACAGGCTCCAAAGGAGAATCTGTAATGTGATTGGTCCAGACTTGGCAGCTCAACTCCAGCCACTTTCTCACTGGCGGGATCTGGTTTCCCTCTGTCTATTTTACAAATATTTTCATGGCTTCTGCTCCGACAGACTTAAGTCACTGGTGCCCCTGCCACAAGAATTTACTCGTGCAACCAGACTGGCCACAAAGTCCCACCCATTTACAGTTAGATCAACCAAATGCATCTGACAATTCTACTCCATCAGCTTTTCTCACACTTTCTGTCTTTCTCTTCACTCTCCTCCTGTCTAAATTTTACTCTTATGTAGCCCCCTGCGCATCAGTGGCAGTACCACCTTGCTTGGGATTAAAAAAAAAAAGCAGCCAACATGATCACTCAAACACCTGTATCTACTAAAATAATTTTTATTGTTACAGATTTATATTTTTTTAACCATTTTACCCCAAGCAAGGTGATAAAGCCACTAAGACTCAAGAGTGGAAGAATAAGAAAAAATATTAAGGAGAGAGAATAATGAAAGAACAAGAATTAAGAAGACAAGGTAATGTTTGACATTATATTTAAATTTTGAAAGATCAAATTTGATTGGAAAACAAAAATCCAAAAGAGAATACCACAAATGAGAAGTGCAAGAGAAGAAACCGTTAGCATAGAGCTTACGATTACATGTAGCCATTTTAACTATAAATTGATGAGATCAGCTGCCAATCTAGTACTGTACTTAGATTCATAAATATGTGGTACGAAAAAGGAAAGCTCATCAGAACATGAAGAAAGTATTTATAGAAACGGTACAAGGAAGGTACGTTACAGCAGTGGGAAAGTGTCTGAAACTGAGATACCAGATCATGATCAATAACATTGCAGATTCTTCTTTGGATTTTATCAAGAATTTCTAAATACATAGTAGAATCACCAGACCAGATATGCAGCAATATTCAATGCATCAATCAATGGGAGACTTTTGAGTAAGATAGATATTGGTGAGAAAAATTGAATAGCAAAACACAATCAGCAAATTTTTACTAGCAGTAGGCTTAGCAATTGATTCAATATAATCATTCTACTTAATGTCATTTTCCTTCAGATTCAGTAATGCTCTGCATCTTAGTGGCTTTATTGTCTTGCTTAGAGTTAATAAATAAATTTAAAAAATACTTTTTAGCTCAGGGCAAACGTGAGCAATGACAAGGTTTTGGAGAGTATGAAAATGAAAAGGAAACTTATACTTGACATCAAGAAATGACAGCTGAAGTTTCTGTGATGTGTACTGAGAAAGGAGTGCTTGGAGAATTTGATACTTACAGGACAGAGGGAAAGAGAGACTGGGGAAAGCAACACATGACATACTTGATGGGCTGGAGCAAATGGATGGCAGAGCAGAGTTTGGGAGGGTTAACCAGAGAAAGGGTGGTATTAAGAGCTACAAGGGATAGGGAGACCTGGACATCCATGATCACATACATTCTGAAGGAATACGGCACATGGAAGAAGTTTCATTTTCTCTGAGGATCAATGATCTTTGTTTCATGATATGAGTGAGAATCTTATTCTATAGAACACGTTTGGGAACTGTAATTTCTCACTGACAGTTTCACTCCATTACTCATCAGTCACTTTTGTGTGATGCAAAATATATTTCGAAACCTCAGTCAGTAAAACTGCACAAAATGTAGCTAAGACGGTAGTTCCTTAAACCTCCTTTTGTTGGAATATGTTGACCTAGTCTGGGACACCACAATCTTATTCAAATATCAAGTTACATCTGTTTGTCTAAACAATCTACAAAGTCCTCTTTCAGGATCACTAGCAGCTTATCTTATCATTTCTCCTTAATCTTGCTCAAGGTCTGTAATCTCCTTTTCAATAGCAATTTTAGCATTGAGAATTGTGTGTGTGTGTATATATATAAGAAAAACTGCAAGAAGCCGTGATTGTTTTGTTTAAAGTGTAGATTTATTATTATTATTATTATTATTACTTGCTTTTTGTATAATATATTAAGTGTCCATAATGGTATTTGTGTCACTAAACGTGTTTTGAGTCTAAAGTTGACTCTCTTCAGCCGAATAAATTTGTGACTTTACATATCGAGATCTTTTTTTCATGGCTAAAAATGCTGTGTATATATAGATAAGTTGTCAGTAAGCAGGTCAGAAAGTTCATATGCGTATTTGTTTGTTGATTTTTTTTTTTTTTTCATTCTCATTGACGAAAGGTGAATGATTCCGAAAACTGAAGAAATTTATCAAGTGAGTGTAAAAAAAAAAAAAAAACAAAAGAAAAAAAAACATACATGCATACAAACTTTCTGACCTGCTCACCAACAACTTATCTATATATACACAGTATTTTTGGCCATCAGAAAGACAAACAGATCTCGATATATACAGTCACTAATTTATTTGCCTGAAGAGAACCAACTTAGGACTCAAGACACATGTAGAAACACAAATAATATTAAAAACACTTAAAATATTATACAAAAAGCAAGTAATATTAGTAACTTAACTGACTGAAGATTAACAACAAAACAAATGACTGTTATATTTTCACTGCTTTGATTAGGATATTTTGTAACTTCTACATTTTGAACAAAATAGTCACAGCTTCTTGCACTTTTTTCTTCTATACCAATTTCTCTCGTTGAAATAACCCTTATTCCTGTTTTATATATATATAAAATTTCGATGTTCAAAACTGTTGAATGATCATTTCAACATGAAATCCCTAAGAGAGATTTCACATGTCATCGGCAACTATCACATTTCAAAATGAAATAAAAAATAAATAAAAAATGAAGGTTAAGAATTAAAAAATTTACATCACAAAAAAAATCAGTTAGCAATCAACGTCTATTTTTAGATTTTGGACAATTTTACTTTTAGATAGAGTTGTAAGTGAAAAAATTGGAAAATTTGGCTTTGTCTAGCTTTACAGAGGGTAGGATTTACCTTCTTACTTTTCCTTTAGGATTAAAGTTATTTAAAACATATATATATATATATATATATATATATATATATATATATGACAACAGTCTGAATAATGTAAATACTACCTCATCTAAGAAATATAGACAAAAGTATATATTTTTGTCATAAGATAGTATTTACATTGTTTGGACAGTTGTCTTCATCTTTATTGTCATGTTAATGACATTTCAGCCGTTGTACTCTCCTGGTTGGTTCAAAATTCCTAGAACCTGAAAAAAGGCCAGAGTGTATAACTGTCAAAACGTCATACAAATGAGGACAACAGTTCAAACAACATAAATAATATATACATATGAGGTATTTGGAATTGGAAGGTACTTTCTGCCACAAAATTAAAAATGAAAAAACTGTGTTTGAAGTTTGTCAACTTTAGAAATGGTATAAATTTTGAACTATGAGGTAAACCACTCAATTTTTTTAATGGAAGCTAAGATACAAAAATTTAAATACCTGGTAAGTGTTATAACAAAAGACGGAAAGTGTGACACAGAGATTTGAAGGCAAATTGGCATGGCAAAAGAAGCATTCCAGAAGTTGAGTAAAGTATTAAGAAACAGGAAAATTTCACTAGAAACAAAGAGGAGAGTACTGGATTGCTATGTGTTGTCAGTTCTTCAATATGGCAGTGAATGCTGGACAATATCATCAAAGATGAAAGAAAAATTTGAAGCAACTGAAATGTGGTTCTACAGAAGGATGCTGCAAATATCATAGATCGAGCATGTGAGCAATGATGAGGTCTTAGAAATGATGGAAATCAAAAGGAAATTAATACTGAGCATCAGGAAGAGATAGCTGAAGTTTCTGGGACATGCAATGAGGAAGGAGGGCTTGGAGAATCTGATACTAACAGGCCAGATAGATGGGGAAAAGAGACTGGGGAAAGCAACGGATAAAATATTTGAAGGACCTTATCAGGTGGATGACGGAACGAGGATTGCATGGAGTAACAGGAGATGGCATGCTAAGAGCCACCAGGGATAGGGAGATGTAGAAAGTAGACATGGCACATGCAACATAGAAGAAGAAAAGTCAACATGCAAACACTTACAATAGAAAAACTGCGTGGCATATTGAAGCAAAAAATTTTATACACATATAACACAACCTGAGCATCACCATAGCACAACTTTTGCTCAACAAAATAGTGACATTATGTTCTCCCAAATCAGATAAAAGGTTTGAAATATGTCCAATAGCAAACATAAGCTTGAGGAAAAAAAAAAAAAAATGAATCTTTCCTGTTATCATAAAGGTAATCATTATACGCTGTTATTGGTTAGATAAGAAAAATAATGAGTAGACAAAAATATTAATAGTATGAAAAAAAAACATAAACAAATGCTACAACGATGTGGCAGAAGGTAGCTTCAACACTAACATGTGGCATGAGCCTGCAGAGTCAGCCAGAAGCATACCTGACATCATTGTGAACCATAGGAATTTATACCTTGTAAGAAATAGCTGATGATACAGTCAAGTTGCTTTCCATATAGACAAAGGTTTTGGGAATACAGTGTTATGCTTAACTGATTTCCACATACATGGTGGAAAGTACCTTCTTGTATCATTTTTTTTTAAGTTTTAAAAAAAAAAAATAAATAAATCTTAAATCTAGAAATGGTTACTTTATAATTTAAGCCTGATGATTGCTTAGTGAATGAAACTGAGTTATGCTTTAGATATAGAATAATATATATGTTTATTGATATATACTTTATAGCTCAGTTATATTACATCAAGCACTGTTTTATTAACACCAGAAAGAATATTTGTGTGTGCTTCCATGTATATCCATATGTATATTCATTGATATCCATACATATATATCCATATTCAAGTATCCTTGAATATAAGTGGCCAGCCATTTTTTAATTCCAGTTGAATTCATTGCATTCGCTTGTGTGCAAATTTCCTTGGGAAAAATATTAATCTGTTGCTTCTTCCTCCAACTATGGGTTAAATAGCAGGAGAGATTGGGTTTTATAGCCTTGGTGAGCAATCAGTCTACTGCAGAAAGTAATGGCAACATACTGTGGGAAAATCTTCTGCCAATTGAGTTTTCTCTCAAGAGAGACGTCATCTCGCAAGCCTGTATCACGTATGTCACTTAATTGACTGACATTGGGAAAGAACTAGGCTGCAGATTAATGTTTTGGTAATATTTGATAGCATCACTCTCAAGGACTTTCTTTCTGAGTAAATTATTTTCTCTTTTGATGAGTATGGCATTTTTTTTAAGTTGAAAAATTAATTTCATTTTTTGTCTTTATAAAGTACATCAGTGGACAAAATGTGTCGGCTATATATAATATATATATATATATATATATATATATATATATGCCTCTTATCTTGTTTTCTTTTCATTTTGCTCTAGCTTTCTCACCTTTTCCTTCATGTGCTCTTTACCCTCCCATTTCTCAATTCTTAACCCCTTAATAAACTGCGTCTAGAGATTATATGCAAAAGAGGTATTGTCAAATATTTCATGTAAAATTCATAGATATGTGTTATCCAATGAAATAATTTGTACTATTATGGATAGCAAGTAATCATGAAAGCAATGAAGTCCCAATTTTCAATTTCAGATTGATATTTAGTATTTTTTCAGTAATTATAGCAATTTGCAGTGTCAAGAGATTATTTGCAAGAACTAGAATTTACTATTATGGCTCGTAAAAAAGGATTTGAAAAAGGATCATCGAACAATTAAGAAAATGTCAAACAGGAATTCAACCAAGGAAAAAAAAATCTCAGGCTGAATTCAGAAATTTAACAAAGCGAGATCTTCTCACATATCCGAAGAGAATTAATAAGAAACCCAAATGCATCAAGTGCGTTTATATTTGAGGTTGCTGGGGCTAAGGGAATCAAGGTCTAAAGCATTAAGGAAATGTGCTGATGGAAAAAATCAAATAAAGAAACCCATTTTAACAAAAAACATAAGGAAAGAAGATTGCAGTGGGCAAAAAAATACATGAAAACTGATTTCAGTAAAGTGCTTTTTACAGATGAATCAAGGATCACCCTCGATGGACCTGATGGATGGGCTCAAGGATGGGTTTGCAAGCAACATGACTCAAGAAAATTTTTTAAACGCCAACAAAATGGCGGTGGTATCATAATATGGGCTGGGATTATTGGTAATGAGTTTGTGGGTCCATTTAAATTGAAAGACGGGGTTAAAATGAATTCCAAAAGTTACTGTGATTTTCTAGAGCAATATTTCTCTGAATGGCTTGATAACCAGTCTTTAGCCAAGTGTAGATCTATGATCTTTATGCAAGACAATGCACCAAGTCATGCATCAAAGTTTACTAAATCCTGGTTGATAGAAAAGGGATTTGTTGAAGATTCTCTTATGGACTGACCTTCAAATAGCTGTGACTTGAATCCCATTGAGAACTTGTGGAGCATTCTCAAGAGAGATATTTATTCTAATGGAAAACAATTCAACAGCAAGTGTGACTTCTGGCAGGCAGTTAAAGTTGCTGCAAACAACTTAATAGGTGCTAAAATTGCAAATCTAACATCAGATGTTGACAATAAGCTGCTAAGAGTTATTGAAGAGAAAGAAGCATTTGGGCAATAAATTTTAGGAGGTTCTTATTATTTTTGTTAATATATCTTTTATTTTTAAAATAAAATGTTTTTTTTATGTTTTTCCTTTAAGAAATTGACGAATTTGTTCTAAAATCTTTTCAAATTATTTTTTTACATTAGTTTTACAAGGTATAATAATGTAAAAGTATCAAAATAAATAGTTGCAAATAAACTACTAACAGTCAAATAAGTCTGTTTTGTTAGTAAAATTTTTTCCAACCAAAAACAATAGTTTTCTCTATGATTATATATCTAAGTTAATAATGAGTAGAATCTAAACAACATCATAATAACATTATTAACATTAAAGACACAACTCTTTATACCAATTCATAACTTGCATATAATCACTAGACACAGTTTATTATATATTTCAGTTGAAAATGAGTAGAAATCACATTACTACACTCTGGTCCTAGACACATCATACCTACTAGTAGAACAATTATAATATTTAAAATGATTGCAAATAGTTATATTACATTGGGGGATTATGATTTTGTAATTTTTGTGTATCTTTTACTATTACAGTTGAGTGTTTTGATGCCTATTTGGATAGAGACCAGTCGACCATATATAGATATTATTGATGACTGGATCACAAATGGACGCCTTGTAGATGCTCGAGATGAATTCATTATCCAAAGGTCAGTCTTTTTGTTTGTTTAGCCTAAAATATCAAAGAAAAATTAATTCTATTAGCATTATTTTTTATTTTTAACTCTTATAAAAATTATCTGATATAAACAACATTATTAATATTTGGTGAGAATGCAGAATCATGGCCCCTCTGCACATACAGAGGGTAGTGTTGTATTACCCTTTCATCCTGACAAAAAATCATGGAAAATTTCATAGCAATTGAAAATTGATGAATTTAAGCAACTCATGAAAGTCAATGAGAAAGTAGCGTCTTTTTTTTATTTTTTTTTTTTATTTAATAATTAATAATTCGGTTTGTGAATGTGTCTATATGAATATGAAAACATGATAAAAAGTTATCTGCTGGGTTCATTTGGTATTGTTCAGTGAAATAAAGCATACACAGGACTCATCATCAATCAGACGATAGTTTTGAGTATTTGTTCAGAAAGAATTTCAAGATGTGTTTGCTACCATAATTAAGATAATAAAATCTACCCATTTTAAAATAAAAATAGCAA
Organism: Ascarosepion bandense; assembly: GCA_037127315.1. Taxonomy (NCBI): domain Eukaryota; kingdom Metazoa; phylum Mollusca; class Cephalopoda; order Sepiida; family Sepiidae; genus Ascarosepion; species Ascarosepion bandense. Next base: position 339,456 of record JBBBDQ010000745.1, on the reverse strand, counting down.
AATGTCAGTCAGTCTGTTAAGTGCTATACGTGATACATGCTTGGGCGATCATATCTCGAAAGCGACATTACTGACTGGGCAGAAGATTATTCCCGCAGTAGGTTGCCATTACTTTCTGCAGTAGACGAGTTGCCAACCAAGGCTATAGAACCCAATCTGTCCTATTATTTAACCCATAACTAGAGGGAAGAGATTGATTAATACCTTTCTCAAGGGTATTTGTGCATAAGTGAATGCAAGGAATTCAACTGGAATTCAAACTCGGCTTCCCAATTTCTCGTTCCGAGCCGATATCACTGCACTACAATGCACCTCCTAGTAAAATGTACCTACCTCATTTTAATCTTTTATTTTCTAAAAGACAAATTTGAAGTTGGTAAGATCAACAACAGGATATGCATTGTGTTGCTGTGGATATCGGCTCAGAACAAGAAATCAGAGAGTTAAGTTCAAATTCCAGTTGAATTCATTGCATTTACTTACATGCAAATACCATTTGGAAAGGTAATAATCCCTCTCTTTGCCCTCCAACTATGGGTTAAATAGCAGAACGGATTGGGTTCTACAGCTTTGGTTGGCAACCAGTCTGCCACAGAAAGTAATGGCAACCTACTGCAGAAAATTCTTCTGCCCAGTCAGTCATGTCTCAAGAGACCTGATCGCCCAAGCGTGTATCATATATGGCGCTTAACAGACTGAAGATTAACTACAAAGCAAACGACTGTTATATTTTCACTGCTTTGATTAAGATATTTTGTAGTTTCTTCATTAACATGAAACTTTATCTTGAAGTCTTGTTTTAGCTATAAACAAAACTAGATAATGCTTAATTTAAGCTGAGAAGTATAATCTTTACCATAAAAAATTGGAATATATTAAAATACAACCAAAATCACAACAGAAGAAATATCCTGGTCTCGAAAGACACTTTCAATCACATTCTAACCCTGATCACACTAAATTAAACCTGCCCGTAAAAACAGAACATACACTAATATTCTTCACGCATAAACAACAATTAACCAACTGATGAAAAAATTAAGAAAGCTATTTAAAAATAGGAATAATAAAGCATCACTTGTCCCAAGGCTGAACTTTTGAAAATAGCTAACTTTCTCCCTGAATCTAATAAGTTTCTCTATTTTATGAAAGAAGTCTACAATCGGAAAGGTATCCCCGAAAATTGAAGTTTATTATACATTATGAAAACGAAAAGGTAACACTCAAGATCGTCACACATACAAAGTTATCTCAATTAGATCCATCATGGTGAAATTATTCATGAACATTATCTTAACTAGGCTCTGATTGTTTTATGAAAGTCCACTTCTCACAACTCAGTTTGGTTTTTGTTCTGATAAGGGATGTAATGATGGCATCCGTGTCATTAAGCAACTCCAAGAAATTGCTTACCTCTCTAATAAGAAATTGTATACCTGCTATATCGAACTTACAGCAGCATATGTTCATATCAATAGACACTTCCTCTTCTTATCCATTAGAAACCACCTTCCAAGCTTTGAATCCACTGAATGCATTAAACTAATAGAGAAAGTGTATCAGTCTACAGATTTTACATGTCTGACAAGGTCCCCAGTACAGAAACATTCCAAACCTCATCAGGAAGAAATGAGAGCTCCAGTCTATTTAATCTTTTCCAAGACTATACCTTGTTGTAGCAGTGATTTGCCTCAGCGACCCAAACGGGCCAGAGTTGGGTGTATGTTTTGTAAGGATGTGTGACAACGCCAAATTGGCGAGCGTTGGTCAGATGCAGAGTCAAACAGCACTTCGTGGTAAACAGAATTGGTGTTGCTTGTAGCTGTTTATATTCACTGTGCTGATCGCTTATTGGCTGAGTGGTAGCCAGGTTGAGTGGATAAAATGTATGCTCATTTTGAGTGGGGGTCATTATTGAGCCATCATTCATGTGAGAATAGTGTTTTGTTGATTAAGACAAGATGTGTGAATTTGGCTTGCCTGTTTGGAATACTTTCCTGTGGTTGCTTTTTACCAAGACATAATTTTTTTTTTCTTTTTCCAACACTTGTACATTTACAAACACAGATGTTAAGAGATGGTCTCTGATCATTTAAGCATTCCATACCACATCCACAAGAATCTACCAATAAAGAGCAATGATCCTGCTTTCTTTCCCCAAGATCAATGCACTGATTATGAGATGGGTTATGCTGTTGACATAGCTGTTTATAGTTAGGATAAGAATGATCTTGAACAGAAAATCAATATCCTCTACCAAGTATTCCAAGAAATTGTATTCAAGATAAACCCTTCCAAAACAGAAACTATGATCATGATTTTGAACAAAACCAATTATGGCACATACCTTAAATGTATCATAAAATGTCAGGATGTGGAATTAGTAAATGCTAAACACTCGAAATAGATCAATGTATGAATCATTTATAAAAAGTTTAGTATAGGAGAAAAGAAAATTGAACATAGAATAGGCTGCACTAGGGGTAGTTTCACACAACACTGCAAGTTGCTACAAAACCAAAACATTAACCTGAAAACTCTACCTGTTCCTATATACTCATGTCAAATTGAGTCTTTCATTTAGATGTTATACCCCAAACCCATTCAGATATATCTAAACTGTCAGTTGTATACAAGCACTTTATCTATGGATAAAAATGATTTTGAGCAAGTGAAGCTCGTTGATCTTGGCAAAGACAACACTTTTTCAAATCATGAAGAACTGTACCAAATAACAGAAACAGCATCACTTGAGGACTTTCAACAACAATAACAGCTAAAATGTATATCACATGTAACTTGAAGACAAAATAATGATATGATCAAGATATTGATATTTCACAATATCTGAATATAAGTTTAAGAAAGAACCCCCACCCCCTCAATATTGGAAAGTTCAATTAGAGCTTTTCCTGAAAAATTGTTTTAAGAGAAAGATTTTATTTTCAACTATGAGGGTCATTCAATAAATTAGGTGAATTTTTCTAATACAGATAGAAGCTTACTTTTTTTTTTTTCTTTTTTTTTTCCCTCATCATAGTCTCCCAGCAGTGTCACACACTTTTTCCCATCTGTGCACAAACTTCCATATTCCCTCAGTGTAAAAATTTTTGGACTGATGTCTCAGCTAATGGCTCACAGCACTTTTGACTTTGTCGTCACTTTCAAACTTCTTTAAACAATTTAGCCCACTTGTAGACATTTTTTTGCCTGAAACATGTGGCATGCTTCTTGGTCGGCCATCTTTGTTAATCTCCAAAACTCTGTTTTTTGGGGTTTTTTTCAGTCTGCAAAAAAGGTTAAATCCCTTTGAAAAAGAAATAAAGGAAAAAATTTTTTAAAAAAGTAAGCTTCTATCTGTGTTAGAAGTCCTTATATTGAAAAATTCACCTTATTGAATGACCCCTGTAACAATACTGATTGCCTGGTCAATGAATGCAAATGTTTCCTTATAAGCAAATGGCTAATAGTACCATTGCCATAACTTTTAATTTCTATAATGAGATTTAAATTAAAAATTAAATGTTCTGATGCTTAACATGAATCCTGATACATCTGATGTATAGATTTTGCTATGTACATTGATTTAAATTCAGGCTATTGTTTTCATTTTTGTTGTTATTTGGCTGTTGTGCTCTTCAGCTGTTTGTTATGGATTTCAACTTAGAGAAATAAAATTCTTTTATTTTGATCAAGCCATTTCTTTTACTAAACATTTTCTATATTTATCATTCTGTCAGATTCTGACACAATTTGAAACTTTCTCTCTCATTCTCATACACTTTTTTTATTTTTAACAAAAGACATGAATCTCTGGAGAGTCATGATAGTCCACATCTTGTAGGGATATGACATCCAGTGAAAGTTTCATTTTTTTTTTTTCTTTCTTTCAATCATTTCACCCCAGGCAAAGCAATAAAGCCACTAAGACACAATTGGTTACTATTTTTTAATTTTTATTTTTTGCTTAGTTTTTTTATATTTTTCTATTATTTTGAATTTATCTTTTATTAAATTTATTATCTTGCCTTTTCTGATTCTTCTATTTTGTTATTCTTTTTGATGTCCTAAACCTTTAACAGTGAGTACCCTGTTTCTTGAGTGACGGTTAAGAACTTTATTTAATACCTTCACGTTTCTTGTCTGTTTTTATTATTATTAATATTTTTAATTGTTAATTGTTTGGCACATAAAAAAAAAAATGTCTGTTCCGTGTGACAAATTTATCTGGAAATCAGCCAGGCTTGTAATTTCTGCACTTGTTGACCATCATACCGTCTCTCTAACCTTCCCTACTTTTTTTTGGTGGACAGCAGGTTTTTCAACTTGGGGATAGGACGCTACTCTTAATTTATGAAGGCTAGTTACTTGCAGGCTAATGTTTTCGTATTAGACCTGTTCAAATAATAAGATCAATCCTTATGAAAGAATAAAAGAAAAACAAGACATATATTTGTGTACCAAGTTACCATCATTTCCTATTTATTTATTATATACAGGGTGGTCCAAAGTAGGTGAACAATAAATTATAACATTTATTTTGAGATTATATGTATATATATACAATTATATTTGCTAATACAATTATTCCTTTGACATTTAAATTTTATTGTGTACTATAATACAAAAGAGGTTAAATTTTATCAACACAAATGCTCAAACTGTGGTCCATCAAAATTTACACAGCTTTGAAGTCTACCCCTCAGGCTTTGACAAACATTTTTACATAGTCTCTTTGTGTATCTCTTATGTAATTTTTCAAATCACCAACGTTTCTTTGTTTTTAACTGTAAACTTTGTCCATGAGTACTCCCAAAAGAAGAAATCTGTTGGGGTCAAGTCAGGTGAACGTGCAAGATACTCTTGGACTGTTCTTGAATAATGTAAAGGGGCTCTATCTTGTTGAAATAACAGCCAATATACAAACCTATTCCATCTATTGTCCACCTACTTTTGGGCCACCCCATATATATATATATATATAATCAAATTTGTTTTTTTATTTAAAATTAATATGATTTACATTGCAGCACAAATTTCTGTTTCAAGATTTTTACCTCTTCATCAGGCAATGTTAGCTCATTGTTGTGAATATGATTTTCATTTGAATATAAGAAACAAAACATTTGTTATTTATGGATGTGAGATGACAGAATAATTCATGTGTGTGTTCAATTTAACTAATCAGAATAGAGATCCACTTTAAATTTGAAAAAGTTATATTTTTTGAGAATACACAATTTCTTCTTTCTATCTTAACAGCCAAAGTGTCAGTTAATTAAAATCTGTGTGTGTATGTGTTAAAAAACAGTGTGCTGGATAAGGTAAATTTTTCTTTTGTCTTTATTCTCTCTCTCTCACTCGCTCACACACACACACACCTCATTCACTAATGAATTAGAGCACTCTGGCTATTGGGCGTGTATAATGACAATATACATGCTAAAAAGTCTGCCTTCTTCTACTGTGCGCCTATGGCCCAGAGTTAGAACCACCGACTGACGCCACTTTGGTCAGGTTTCAATCCTGGGTTAAAAGCAATCGGAGTCTAACCATACTGATGAGCAAAACAGATCTGTCTGCGGATGACTATATATATATATATATATATATATAAAAAGTTTTCTTGTGATGTGTTTTATCCTTTAGGGCATCAGTTAAGCGGCAACCAAGGTTATAGAATCCAAGTCGCCCTGCTATTCAACCCATAGCTGAGGGGAGAGCGAATTAATACCTTTCCCAAGTTTATTTGAGCGTCAGTGAATTCAACTGAAATTCGAACACGGCTCTTCAATTTCTCTTTCCGAGCCAATATCCACTGCACTGCAATGTATATCCTTGCACTAAGTTTATGTTGGTGTGACTACACATGCTCACAAATGAATTGAGCTAATTTCTGTCAGATTCTGTTTCTTTCCATCCTTTTTGTTAGTAGATGTCCCACACTTATAATAAAAAGAATCTAAATATGATCGATACCAATTTGGTAGCTTGGCTGCAGTTGCTGTATCACTGGCATGACCTGGCTTCCTTGTGCCTCTTCTATAAATACTTTCACGGCTTCTGCTCCAATGAACTTAGATTACTGGTGCCCCCTAGGTATGAATTTACACAAGCTACTAGATTAGCAACTAGGTCCCACCCTTTTAGAGTGAAACTGATAAAATGTAATTTTTTATCGCACCTCCCGCCTGTGGAATTCCCTTCCATATACTTGCTTCCCCAACAGCTACAATCTCCAGGAATTTAAATGTAAGATCAGTAGACATCTCCTCTCACACTAACTTGCATTCATTCTCTCAAGCTCTTTTTTCATCTACTCCACCCACCTCCTCCGTATCCTCATCTATCTATTACCCGCCTTCTGATATTTTTATAACTAACCCCTCTTTCTCATCACTTTACCCTATGTAAGCCTCTGCGCAACAGTGGCATTAGAATGCCTTGCTTGGGGTGAGACGATTTAAAAAAGAATAAAATAAAGAAATCAGCAAGATTGAAAAGAAAAAATATCAAAATTCCCAGCCTCTCTCATCTGTTTGCACGTATAGTTACATCAACATAACAAATTTGACTGAAGTCCCAAAGTACAAAACACATCAGAAAAACTTTTTCCACTTTGTCATACATTCCCCCCCGCCCCGATATCATTCTTGATACATAAAGATATTATTATATTATAAATAGTTGTAATAAAAACATTTTATATCGCTACACAAAAGCTATCATGTTTCAGTACTATTAATTATGCATCGTCAGGCAATGGCTGGTCACTGGTGATAGGAAATTTAAAAACAATTCATTACTCTTTTTAAGACAGTTAAAAATATACTTCATTATCACACAATGACGAAGTATATTTTTAACTGTCTGAAAAAGAGTAATGAATTGTTTATAATATATATATATTTGAAAAAACAGGAAAACATACTTTTTTAAGAATCCATTTCAACCAACATGTCACCAGATAAATATATTAGTAAATATTAAATTCATAGAATAACAATTCACACTGTGAGAAAAGAATAATATAAGGTTGAGAAAAAACCACTATAATTAAAATGACTCGACTGCAGCCACTTTCCCATCGTCGAAATGTGGCCTCCCTCTGTCTCTTCTATAAATACTTTCATGGCTTCTGCTCGGATGAGCTTAAGTCACTGATGCCTCCTCAACAGGTGTTTACCCGTGCAACCAGACTGGCAACTGGGTCCCACCCATTCACAGTCAGGTTAGCCAAATGCAGACGACAATTCTACTCCTGCAGCTTCTTCTCTCGCACTTCCCGCCTGTGGAACTCACACCCATATTCTTGCTTTCCTGACGGCTACAACCTCCAGAAATTTAAATGCAAAGTTAATACTCATCTACTAACCACTGGACTCTAGCTCTCTCCCCTCCCCTGTATATCCTTCCCTTTCTCTCCATCTATGTATCTGTCATTGCACCTGCTTTCTCAGCTTTCTATTGTTCCTTTCTAACTAGTTTGTACTCCTCACTCTTTTCTAATTAATCTTTTTGCATTTATGTAACCCCCTGCACATCAGTGGCGTTTCCGCCTTGCTCGGGGTGAAATGATTAAAAAAAAATAAAATAAAATAAAAACAAGGGAAAATAAAAAATATATACTGAACAAAAAATCCAATGTAAAGGGTTTCTAGTGAGTATAAAATGGAAAAATTCATTCTCTAGTCAATCCAGAGTGTGCGACAAAATATAGCGACAATTCATTTACTATTTGGTGCAGAGCTCTGTTTGCTCAGCATTTTCACATATTAGAAATGGTTTTTATTGCATCAATTGTCTCTTTGCAGACAAAAAGAGCATTTTGTTCGATCTATCGATCTTTCAAGAGGTATGTGAGTAAATTTTTTCCATTTTTCCAAAGTACATACAGGTTCATGGAATTAGTAAAGGGATCAATCTGTCAAGCAACCCAGTGTTTTCCCTTTGAACATTTCCCACATTTTTTTAAATCACTCCACCATGAAATAAAAAAAAACATCTCATTTTCATCAATTATTTTGTTTTTTTTGAGAAAGTCATTTTGTGTTAAAAGTTTTGTTATACCTTGCAAATATTTATATCGCATAAAACATGGGGAAGCAAAATTTAAACCAAAATTTCCCACCAACAACTCCAATAAATGATACGAAACCTAATACTGTGCAAATAATATACTGCTAAGCATTAATACACTTCTATTTTTCAGGAATATCCCAGAAAATAGTTTCAAATTCTTTATGTATAAGTCAATCCTAAAAGTATCACCAGTATAGTTGGTGTATCCTCATGGACTATCTCCAGTAGAAAAGCTGTAAACATGTTTAACAGCATCCAGATGAAGAAAGCTGGGTGGGGCAACAAAAATTAAAATTAGGACTTGATTAATATCCTGAAGATTGCAAAAGACCCATTAGAATCCTTGCCTGATAGAGGTGTTGAGTAAGCTACTGCAAGAACAGAAAGACAAAAGGAAAGTCTGTTCAGACCTGCTGAACCCCTTTGAGTCTGATGGTTAGTTTCCAGTGCAATATCATCTCCAGTGACACCAGAATCAGTAGGGATTAAAAAGACTGTTCATAGAGTGGTGACACAAAATTCCCGCATCAGACAAGTTCAAGACACAACCATCAATTGATAAAATGTTGTCTCATCATTTTTTTTTTCTTTTAAGAAAAGCATGATCCTCCTGGAAACCCAATAAAACTCTGATATGTCACAGTGCTAATGGAATTGAAGGCACAAATTTCTAAACTTTGGCCAGGAAAGAAAACCGCCTTTCACTTGCAAGATGCCAGGTTCTTACCATTTTGAAGTCTGTGGCTCATGTTGCAAATTTAGACTGGACTCTCCTTCCATGCCCACCATATAGCCTAGATTTGACACTCTCTGACTTTGAGACCAATTAACTATGGACTATGCTGACAAAGTTTCATGATGATGCTCTCCTTGTTGATATAATGATGAACGTCATTGCTGGTGCAGAGTTTTAGAAGCACAGGATGCAGGCTGTTGTTCATTGCTGATGAAAATGAAAAACAATTGATGAAAAAAAGTTTTATAATTGAATACTTGCTCTATCCAGCAGTGTCATTTGCTCCCTGTATATCCTGTAGTTTTCATGCAAATATGTAGAAAGCATTACTTTCAGAGCAGTGTGTATGTGTGTGTGTGTGTTTAAAAATAACTTTATCAGAATGGAATGCAGATTTTATCACAGTTGCAATAATTTTGTCTGTAATTAACCCCCTCAAGATGATCTTGGAAAAGATTGAAAGTGCTTGGGCTAGAAAAAAATATGGTGGCATCCTTGATGAATTTCATAACATTAAGAAACTAATTACACAATTAAAAAGGATCAGAATAAAAATACAGACACTGTATGACTATATTATTCAATGAAGCATGTTGGAAAGATATGCTCTGTGTGTGTGTGTGTGCGCATATATATATATATATATATATATATATATATATAGTGCATCGAGGCAGCAGATAATTTTCTAAACATATATTGTTAAATATAATAAACAATGAATGTCTATCATGTTTAATTATGAGCCGTTCTAAACTTCATATTTTGGCTTTAATCTCAGGTGAGAATAAAGACAAAAATTGTCCAACATTTGGATATTTTTTTTATGCTGGTTCTAAGCTTTCAGCTAGGTGAGCCATCTTCAGAGAGGTTGCAGGGACATTAACATAAAGACATTCACCATCAAAGATGATATTATCTTGTTGCTATGTTACAATAAATTTGTAATGTGGTTCTATGACATCACACCACAGTGAGAAACCTAAATGTTAACAGAACCATATGTATAAATGCAATGTAATGTGTTGTGACCATATTGAAATGTGATTTTATTCAGTGTGGGTTGCTTTGATTTAATGTAGAGGGCCTCCAATATCTGAAGGTTTTTACATTAAATCACAGCAACTCACACCTAATAAAATCACATTTCAATCTGTTGGACATTTTTCATCTTTTTATTTTCACCTGAAATTAAAATCAAAATATGATTTTTAGAATAGCTCATGATTAAACGTAACAGACATTCACTGTTTGGTATATTTAACAAAATATATAGATCAGAATGATAGGATGAAGAACAAATAGGAAGGCTTATCAATCAAATGTCTTTCCTTTTTATTAAAGTTTTATCATAGAATTTGATATGGAGAGAAAAAAAGAACAAAATTTTTGGTAATTTACTTTTGTGTTTGATTTTTTTAGCTAGGTACATCATCTCTTCTTGAATCCAGAGCACCAATAATGTAATATGATTGGTCCTGACCTGGCAGCTCGACTCCAGCCACTTTCTCATATCAGGGATGTGGCTTCCCTCTGTCTCTTCTAGGAACTCAGGTCACTGGTGCCCCCTTCACAAGAATTTACTCGGGCAACCAGACTGGCAACAAGGTCTCACTCTTTTCACAGTTAAATCAATCAAATGCAGGAGACGATTCTATTCCAGCAGCTTCTTTTCTCACGTTTCCCGCCTCTTCCATATATTTGCTTTCCTGACGACTATAACCTTCAGGAATTTAAATGCAAAGTCAATTCCCATCTCTTATCCACTTAACTCCAGCTCTTTATGCAGCACCCTGTGTACCTTGTTCTTTTTCTTTCTCTCTACCTTCACAACTGTCTTCACTTTCGTGTTCCCATCCTTGACTTGCTCTTTCTCTTTCCCCCCTGTAGATGGTTCATCATTGTTTTCACTCTCCTCCTGCTTAATACTTCAACTCTCTTATGTAACCCCCTGCACATCAGTGACGTTAACGCCTTGCTTCGGATGAAATGTGAAGCATTATTAACCAATATTAAAAATGCAAAAGTAAAAATATTATTTCTTTCTTCTATTTCTCCATTTCTCATTCTCTGATAAAGCTTTCATAAAAATGAAACATGTTAGATTGATAAACATTTCCTATTTGTTCTTTATCTTCTCATATAGAAGTTTGTTTGTTTGTTTGTTTTTTGGGGTTTTTTTTTTATAGAGATATATATATATATATATATATATATATATACATACACACACACATAAGCGTTTCACACCAAGCAAGGCATTTCACTGCCACTACTGCGCAGGGGGCTACTTAGAGTGGAGAAAGGATAGTTAAATATAGGAAATGTCAGAGGGTGGGTGATAGGCGGGTAAGGATACCGAGAATGAGGGTTGGGTAGATGAGAGTGTTCTGAGAATAATTGGAAGTTAGTGTGATAGGAAGTGTCTATTGACCCTACATTTAAACACCTGGAGATTGTAGCTGTCAGGAAAGCAGACTTGTGGAAGGGAATTCCACAGGCGGGAAGTGCAAGAAAAGAAGCTGCTGGAGCAGAAATTACGGTTACATCTTATCTGTTTAACTGTAAAAGGGTGGGACCTAGTTGCTAATCTAGTATCTTGTGTAAATTCGTGCTTAGGCGGCACCAGTGATCTAAGTTCATCGGAGCAGAAGCCATGAAAGTACTTTTAGAAGAGGCACAGGGAAGCCACATCACGCCGGTGAGAGTGGTTGCAGCCGATCTGCCAAGTCAGTATCAACCACGTTACAGATTCTCCTTTGTATTTTGTCAAGAAGCCCAAGGAGAGTAGAAGTTGATGACATAATATTTTAAAATATATTCATCCCAGTTCTTATTGTTGTACACTACCTGCTCTTTTATGGATTCAGTGTTTCCACTTCTCAGCCTCAAACATTTTGGAACAGTCTGCTATTATCGGATGTGTGTTGTGGTGCAGTGGATATCGGCTTGGAACAAGAAATCGGGGAGCCAAGTTCAAATTCCAGTTGAATTCCTTTCATTCACTTATGTGCAATTACCCTTAATCTGTTTCTTCCCTCCAGCTATGGGTTAAATAACAGGACAGATTGGGTTCTGTAGACTTGGCTGGCAACCAGTCTGCTGCAGAAAGTAATAGCAACCTACTGCGGGATAATCTTCTTTCGAGACATGATCGCCCAAGCGTGTTTCACACATGTCACTTAACTGACTGCGATTATCATAACAAAGATATACTGTGTTAATTATCTCCCCTTACATTAAAAGTTACTGACAAAAAATCTACAAATATATTGGTGTATTTTAGAGTAAGTTTATCATTTGTTCAACAAAGTATTTCACAATTTTACAGTTGATGAGATTTGCATAAGTGTGTATATATATATATATATATATATTTTAATAAGACTATAAATACATATCTAATTGTTTTCTAAGACCTAAAAAATAAAAACCATGTTTTAAAGTAATACTTTGGATATGAGATTTAGTTAAAAAGAAAGTAATAACAATAAAACACAGGAAATAAAAAATCAAAACTAAATTGATGAATAATATATTGTCTTTATGGGAAATCAATTCTTTTTCAACAAATAATCTAGTGTGTGTGTGTGTGTGTGTGTATATATATATATATATATATATATATATAAACAAAATTAAGGATATGCAAGCATCTGCTTCAAGGACTTATCTGAAAGGACAAACAAATCAATAGTACTTCTATCTTTTTTTTTTTTCCACTCCTGTGAGTTACTGCCCTCAGAAACAAACAATTTGCTTTGTGTTATATCTTAAAAAGTAAAACAAATTATATAAGGTAAATTGAGTCAATTTTTCATAACTTTGTTGAATTCAGGTCTGGCACATTTCTTGAGCTCCTAATCAGTATCTAGTTCACTAATAGTTGTTTATCAGGACACTAGCATTTTCACTGTTCTCATGACTATCAGTGTTAGTTTTTTTTTCCTGAAAATAGTGAGGCTAATCTAGTTGATCCTTACTAATGAGTCATGAGTTCAATCCTCACTGGATTCTCTATACAAAATTCGGCATTAAATAACACAACAAGAGTTGGCAATTCATAAAATCAACCAACCAAGCCTATAGTAAGTGAATCTAGTTTGGTTGACTATTATTAATGAGTAGTGAGTTAAGTCGTCACTGGTTACTCCATACCAAATTCATCATCAAAAATCTTAAAGATTAATCTGACTAACCTTTAAACCGGTTATAACTCATTTTCTATGGTTATAAATCTTTCGCCATGATGTCTGTAAGAAATAGTCTAAAGCCTGACTTCATGGGATTTTTCTAGACTACTTAGTTAACTGTCTAGACTTTTTTTTTTTTTTTATAATCATATTGCCCCAAGCAAGGCATTTTACTGTCACTGTTTTGCAGGGGGTTACATAGGAGGAAAGTTATGAGAAAGAGTGACAGGTTATAGGGGGTGTCAGGAAGTGGGTAAGAGAAGGATGAGAATACTGATGAGTGGAGTGGACAGAGAATGGGAGAGAGGATGCAGGTTAGTGAGATAAAAAATGATTACTGACTTTACATTTAAATTCTTGGAGATTGTAGCTGTCGGAAAAGCAAGTAAATGGCAGGGAATTCCACAGGCAGGAAGTGCAAGAAAAGACTAATCCATTTGTGTCACCAGGTGTGTGTTATTTACTACATAACAAAACTGAAGTTTGTTTGAGATTTAAAATATTCACTTTGTCTTTTTTACTAACCAGTTTTATAAATACACAGAAAAAGTAAGTCTACCATTTGGATTGTATGTAAATTCAGTTATGGTATTTGTGAGTGTGTCAGGAGTAAAAAAAAAGGAGTTACCTTTTGTATTATTTTTATTAACATTTGTTGTTGTTTCTGGAGTTTCAACAACTGCTAATGTACCACTATATACCAATATATCCTCCATCTTTGATGAATATCTGTTTTTTCTACGCACAAAAAAATTTAAACTAACATGGTTCGAATTCCTATTGTCACTGGTATTCTGTGCACCAAAACAACAAGTATTTTTTTTTTACCACTCAATACAAGTTTCTATATTCTTATAAGTCCAGTTAAAACACGTATGAGTTTTGATCCTTCATTGCTACCATTATAACTCAATTTCTATGGTTATAAAGTTTTGCTAAGACATTTGCTGTGTCATCTGTAGGAAATAATCTAAAGACTGATTCCAATGAACTTTTTTTAGAATACTTGAGTTCTTTATTTTAGTGTCTAGACTAGTTTGCTTGGGTCATTGTGTAAGTATTTTTTTTAGGTCATTTTGTATACTGGGCAGACAGCCATAGGCTGACCCATTTTATAGTTCACTAATAGAAGGCTTAACCAATCAGGAGGCTCAAAATATTCAATGTGACGTGTATAAAAGGCGGCCATATTTTTCCGATTCAATCCGATTCAATGTCTGATTTCGTGAGTTAATTAATCTTTGACGTTGTTTCATTGACCACATTACGTGCTGCACTTCACTCTATATCCATAAACTATGGCGGACATGGTCAACACACTGGAGGTGTTTTTATTTACTGCACAATAAAACAAATTTATTTCAGATTTAGAATGTTCACTTCAATTTTTTTCCTAACCAGTTCTTCTATAATTCTTTGATTTAAAATAGATCTAAATTGAAGCAATAAAAATTCGTTAAGCTCAGAATTTCAAGCTGTTTGGAGTAATAGTAGTAGTATTATTACTAATATTACTAATAATAACAATAAGTAACCAACAAAAGAAGTATAAATAATAAGTATATGCTAACAGTCTCTCGAATGTTTCCCTTGTGAAAATCTGTTCTGGCCTTTTATTTTGTTCTTAAAAACATAAATTCAATTTCAGTAATTATCTTTTGCCTTCCTGTTTTTTTTCTCTCTCTCTCTCTCTTTAATAATGTTTTTCTTTTTCTCATATTCTTTTATATTCAGTGCTCCTTGTGTAGCTTTATTGCCTTGCTTGGGATGAAATTATTAAAAATGGATTGAAATGAAAAAAATTAAGAATTAAAATCATAATCCAAAAAAGAGAACTCAATTATAAAACCAACCAGTGTTTAAATCGGTCAAAATAGGAACCCCAAACATGTATACTTTTTTGTCATCGAGGGACAAATTTATATGTGCCTTTGTGATATAACTCTAAAACTGTGGACACAATAAATATTGGAATTCAGTTTCTGCATCCTCTTTGAAATGGAATGTCTTCTGCTTAAAAAATTATCAAGACGACCAAAAGTTGATAGTGTTTGAGAGATCAGAAGAATATGGCGGCTGTGGCAAAGTCTGTTAAAGTTAGGTTAAATAAGATCAGCTATGAGGCTCTGATCATCTAGAGTTTTGGAGGTGCATACTGTTGTGTCATCAGCATAGATGTTCACAAATGATCAGAGTATACTCTTAAGCAAATCATTAATGTAATGTAAAAGAGAGTTGGGTTGAAAAGTGAGTCTTGGTGGGGATGCCTGTATTGATCACTTGGGCCTCAAACAAGTAGTTGTTAACAACTACTTTCAGAGAACTACCTATTAGGAAAGACTTAATAATTGTGAAAACCCCTTGAGTGATTCCATATCTGGTGAACTTATGTAGTAACCCTCTATGTCCCACTTTGTCAAAGGCCTTTGAAATATCTAATTCTATCATCTTTGAGATGTACTTGTTATCTATGAATAATGACAGCTAAGACATAAACAGAGGACCAAGTTAATTGAAATCCATACTGATCTGTGAACAGAATATAATTGTAATATCAGAAAATGTTTTTAGCTTGTGCTACACTGACAACCCTTGCTTGTAATTTCATTGTGTTTATTGTAGAAATAAAACTGAAATGGTTCCAGATGAAACATTCTGGAAACAGTCCCTGATGGTGAATTTCTCTGAGAGTCACCGTTCAAAAAGCAGCTTAGAAGAAGAGGAAGATGGAACAAAAGAAGAAATAAAGGGTGAGGAAACCATACAGACAGATGCATTTAATGCTGATACAGCATACAGCATCCTTGAATGGACACCACACTTCTTGGAAGCTATTCTTGAGCCTGTCATCAAAGCTGGAAAGTCAATGGATGTTTTCAGCACACTCAACTGCCTGAACAATGTTTTGGCATCAAGAAACCTTCAAGAACGTAAGTTACTATTTAAGATTTTCCTGATCATTTATCTTTTTCTTTCTTATTTGGTGTCATTATCTATCTATCTCTCTATCCCAAGAGATGAAGATGGTTCCTTTCAAAAAATGGTATTTGCATGATTTTTTTTTTTTTTTGCATGCAAGGGTCTGCGCAAGTCTACACCCACTCTCTTGACCAGGGCTGTTAAGTCAAACACAAAAACTCTGACTCAAACTATTTTTAGCATCTACGACACTGACTCGCCTTCATATAATTTTGTGATTATGGCCCACATATCTCATAAAGTGTTGTGGAGTAGTTTTCACACTGAAGGTTATAATCATGCTGTATCAGTGGCTAATCGACTTAACATACCCAAAATGTTAGGAACTTGGTAATCTTTCACTGAAAGCTGACTCCTTAGTATTTGGCTACCTGCCGACTAATATCAACTGCCTCATAGTTCTACTGAACTCCAATAGAAGTCTAAAGAACTCCCATGAACTTCCCAAGTACTTTTAAGAACTTCTCTCGTTAACTTCCTGTTAATTCTTATTAATATAGGAGGAAGAGTCCATTATCTGGGGAATAGGTGTGTTTCCCCATAACACAAAGTTTATGTATATGTCTCTGATTTGAGTAGACCTATATCATTATGACTGGTTCATATTAAAGAAGAAAGATATTGTGGCTTTTATATTATGCCTATTCATCCTAACTATTATAATGAAGACCATTTTGTGTATGTGTGTATGTATATATATATATATATATATATATATATATATATATATATATAGTGAGGCAGCATCGATTTAGTTCATTCTCTTTAATACCTGTTATTATGCCTCTTGCTCTATGTTTGCTCTTTAACAATGCCTTAGTATTTTTTCTTTTTTTTGCAATAATTATGTTGAGTAGTGAAGAAATATATATACACACACACATCTTTGTTTTTATAGAGAGTGTATATATATATATATATATATATATATATATATATATATACACACACTACTCAACATAATTGCAAAAAAAAAAAATACTAATGCACTGTTAAAGAGCAAACATGCAGCAAGAGCTTTCACAACTGGTAGTTATACACAACAGTTTATTATTATAATAAAGAGGATATACATACACACACACACACACATATATATATATATATATATATATATATATATAAAATAATAATAATTCTCTCAAATATTTTGTTCTCATTTTTTATGGCAGGGATATACTTGTTCTTTCATATTTTCGAACAGAATTAAAAAGAAAATCTTTCAAAGTGTATAGAAGACAATAACAATAAAAATACTACAATGTAAGACTTTTTACAAATATATATCTTTGCAAATAAGAAATAAGTACAGAACAAAAATAAAATTACTAATAAACAGAAGTTGAAACATAATCTTTTCCATGATGTAAAAGACAACAAAAATAAAAATCTTATAATGTAAGACTTTTTTCACGTATATAGCTTTGTACCTAAAAAATAAAAATACTCTGAATTAGATCCATATAAAGGATAAATTCAACTGGAGTTGGTATAGTTTTACAGGAAACACAGGATAAACCTCTACTTCTGTTCAAAAGACTGAAGATTTTAACTTGCTGTTGAAGATTCAGCAAGTGTTACTGTTAGGACGAATAAAACATATTCCAAGGGAATTAACCCTTTCCTGTTCCCAAACAGACTACCTCCCTTTTTACCCCTGAAAGTGGGTACACACGAGTCACATGATCAACGGGACATTCAGACATGGCCAGCATGACGGTACAGACTTGGAATATGGCTGTCAATGAGTAAAGAACACATTTATGTTCTTTCTGCCCTAATGATTGTGACACACAACCCGATAACTTGGGACTGATACTGCATGTACATATTTTGTAATGTTTCTCCCTATAAAATAAATGTATCTTCCAGTTAACCGTGAGTAGACATCTACTTTCTTTCATTCTATGCATTTTCACTACGTGTTACACACACACACATATTCGTCCACGGACCATGAATCATACTATAAATTAAGGCATTTTAGTTATGTGACAAAAACCCCATTCATAACAGTTACAAAATGGAAATAAACAATAGAGGAAGGGATCATTTTTCCCACTTTTTTTTTTTTTTTATAGAGTTCTTCATTTCCTTTGAAGCCAGGTTTTCTAATACATCACCCACTTGACCGAAGGGAAGAAAAGACCAAATAAGTTGAAGAAAGTGATTCAGGTATAAATGGGAGATGCAGTACAGTGTGTGACCATGTCATACAGGACTTTAAGATATATATGTTTGTTCAAATGAAGTTGGATGTAAATACAACATAATGGGAAATCTATCAAGTGCACTGTGCTGCAGTGGATATCAGCTCAAAAGGAGAAATTGGGGATCTGAGTTTGAATTCCAGTTGAATTCCCCACATTCACTTAGGCGCAAATACCCTTGGGAGAGGTATTAATAAGTCTCTTCCCTCCAGTTATTGGTAAAATAACAAAACAGATTGGGTTCTATAGCCTTGGCTGACAATCAGTCTACCGCAGAAAGTAATGGCAACTTACCGCAAGATAATCTTCTGCTCAGTCAGTCATATCTCTTTCAAGACATGATCACCCAAGCATGTATCATGTATGGCACGTAACTGACTAATCAAGCTATAATGAATAGGCAGGTAGGCGAAGAGATCGTCACTTGGAACAAGAAATAAGCAAACTAATTTCAAATTCCTGCCAAGTTTGTTACATTGACTTTTGAATAAATACTCTTGGGAAATGTATGAATCCATTTTTTTTCTCTCTCTCCAGGTATGAGTTAAATAGCTCTAGACGTGGTTGGCAAACAATCTAGAAGAACAACTCTGAATTGTAACCAGTAGATATCTCTGTCAATACCTATGCTATACTGCCAAGGTAAAGATTATGGATTTCTCAGTTAAATTTTGGGTCAACTGATTTTATAATTAATGTTTCATACCTTCTTTGATTTATTTATCTCCTAAGCTAAGAATGCTGAAACTATATAAACCATTAGTTTGCATGGTGTGCAATATATATATATATATATATATATATATTTTTTTTTTTTTTTTTTTTTTGAGAAATTTTGAGAGAATTTAAGACTTACAAGCTCTAAGATTACCATTAACCAGCAAGATCAGTTAAGTGCAATATGTGATTAACACCTGGGTGATCATAATTCAAAAGAGACATGACCAGGTAGAAGATTTTCCCAAAGCATTTTGCCATGACTTTCTGCAGTAGACTGGTTGCCAACCAAGGCTATAGAACCCAATCTGTCTTGTTATTTAACCTATAGTTGGAAGAAGGAGTGATGGATTCATACCTTTCCCAAGGGTATTTGCACGTATGTGAATGCAACAAATTCAACTGGAATTCAAACTTGGCTCTTTGATTTCTCGTTCCAAACCAATATATACTGCACCACAAAGCACATCCAGCCAGCAAAATAAATTAGGCAAAATGAGATAAAATTTTAAGGAAACTTTATACAGCTGTTGGTTTGTTTAAGCTCCAAGGATTGAACTCTTCATCCTTGACTAACAAATATCATTGAATTACCCTATCTCACCAGCTATTTCAAAATGTGCCCAGCCTTCTCCATAAAACATAGGTTCCCATAGGTTTTTGCTGCGATTACCCCAAAATACAATTTCACTATTATCCATTACCCCAATGAACAAATACCCGTAATATAGGAAAAGAAGTAATTATATTTTCATACATCAGAAGCAGACAAAGTTAATGGAAATTATTCAATACAATAGGACCAATCTATAATAATCAGAGGTATAGTAGCCATAACCTAGCCGTGATTCTTAATGTGAGTGTTGAGCTTGTATTGCCAGTGCCAGTTTATTTATTCTGGGCTTTGTGGCTGAAAGAGCTATTCGGGCGTCGTTTGCCACGTTGAGTCTGCTACGTTTCTTGGTTTTCATTTCAAGGACACAGTGTGAAATTATAAGCTGATTGCCTCTTCCCAAACCAAACATCCATTACCCCCAAAGTATGGGCTCATTACCCCACTGGGTTAATTTACCCCGGGTTTGGGAACCATGGCTATAAAAGCTTCTAATAATTTGTTCAATGGGAGTGAAAATATATTTACTTCCAGAACTTTTGCTGGAAAAATCTCAGAGCTTAAACACTTTTGGTAACAGTGTGCAGTTAACGGGGTTTATTTTGTTATTATTGATAAATATGATGAAAGCATTCAGAACGAGGAAGCAGTATTTACATTATTCAGACTATTGTCCTCATCTTTATTGCCATTTGTCCAACATTTCAGCTGTTGTACGCTCCATCCTTTATCAGGTGCTAGGAATTTCGAACTGAACCCTTTATTACAATCACTGAGATATATCATCTCCATTTCTTGCATAAAGCCTCTTCTGGTAGTCATGAGTTATCTCCCTCTATCTAGGGAAGATATATGTTGGTCAGTTCCTGTGACTTGACCCAAAGAGTTGTGAGTTCAATACCAGGCTACAGCAGTGGTGAACAAGTAACTTACAGGGCTA
Source organism: Ascarosepion bandense (assembly GCA_037127315.1). Taxonomy (NCBI): domain Eukaryota; kingdom Metazoa; phylum Mollusca; class Cephalopoda; order Sepiida; family Sepiidae; genus Ascarosepion; species Ascarosepion bandense. Next base: position 318,986 of record JBBBDQ010000745.1, on the reverse strand, counting down.
GAGGGAGATAACTCATGACTACCAGAAGAGGTTGTACACAAGAAATGGAGATTATGTACCCAAGTGATTGTAATAAAGTGTTCGGTTCGAAATTCCTAGCACCTTAAGAAGGCTGGAACGTACAATGGCCGAAACATTGTACAAATGGCAACAGTGATGAGGACAATAGTCCAAATAATGTAAATACTGCAGCTTAACTTTTGTTTTATGAATAAAATTATTCTTTAAGAAATACCACTGTTTTTCTCCTTATTGCAAACCAAGTTATCACGTATTTCAACCAAATTGGCATATATTTCAACATAACCATGATAAAAAAAAAACACAAAATAACAAACTTTTATAACCAGCATTATAATAATAGAGCAATCAAAATAAATACAAATTAGTCATAAAAGAGTGCTAGACTGCTACGTGATGTCAGTTCTTAAGTACGGCTGTGAATGCTGGACAATATCATCGAAAATGAGGACAAAACTGGAAGCTGCCAAAATGTGGTTCTACAGAAGGATGCTACGGATATCGTGGACTGAGCATACAAGCAACGACGAGGTGTTAGAAAGAATGGCAACAAAAAGGAAATTGATGCTGAGAATCAGGAAGAAACAACTGAAGTTCCTGGGACATGCAATGAGCAAGGAGAGCCTGGAGAACCTGATACTGACTGGTCAGATAGAAGGAAGGAGAGACAGAGGAAAGCAGCGGATAACATATTTGCAGGGTCTGATCAGGTGGATGACGGAACGGGGGTTGCCAGGAGCAACAGGAGCAAACATACTAAGAGCCACGAGGGATAGGGAGAAGTGGAGAGCCATGATCGCCTACGTCCTGAAGGGACAGGGCACATAGAAGAAGATATGATTTCAGTTTCTACATCTATTTAGAAGTTATAACATTTACAAAATTTAAATTCTTGCTTTATAAATCTTGAGAGGTCTTAGAGTGCAGCCTATATTAGCCTAAAGAATAATCTAGCCCTCCACGCAACCTTCAAATTTGACATGACTTTTTGAAATACAGACAGTGTTCCCAAAACATTTGGTTTATAGTGTAACTGTAGCACAGAATTAAAGACTGTGATGTCAAATAAGCTTAACTCGTACTGTGCTGTATAAGACAGTATGGAAGACTTTAATTTGCTTCTTCAATGATTAATTCATGAAACATTACATTGAAGCTTTCCAGATTTTCTTATATAATAACATAAACATTTTGCCAATAAAAATTTGTTTTTATTTAGTATAAGGCCTTTTTCCTTCATACTATGCTGTTTATTGACGGTACCTAGTTTAGTTCTATGAAGGCTAAATGACAAAATATATGACAGAAAATTTTCCACTTTGTGACACACACATATATATATATATATATATAGTCATCCGCAGACAGATCTGTTTCGCTGTATCACAGCTCATCATCAGTACAGTTAGACTCCGATTGCCCTTAAACCAAGATCGAAACCCGACCGAGTTGGCGTCAGTCAGCGATTCTACCTCTGGGCTATGGGCGTTCAGTAGAATAAGGCAGACGTTTTAGCGTGTATATTATCATTATATGCACACAATAGCCAGTGTGCTCTAATTCATTTTACTGAATGTGCGATGCGTACATGCCAGTGTAGCTACTGTTTTTCAAAGTCTACCATTCTTCCAAAGTGCTCAATCAGGGTATTATTTTTTTTAACATTATTTTTAATCAATACTCATATTTGAGTAGATATTCTGTTTTTAATCAAACAGTATATTTATTTCTACTGGCCTGATTATTTACAATAAATTTTGTCACAAAAATGTGTGTCATTCGTCAGGATTTGAACCTGCAACCCCTATCAATATAATGGAAACCACCAGTTGATCTGGTGTGTCTTAGACCACTCAACCACGAATGATTGCACAGTCTAATCAGTCAATAGTCATCCGCAGACAGATCTGTTTCGCTGTATCACAGCTCATCATCAGTACGGTTAGACTCCGATTGCCTTTAAGCCAAAATCGAAACCAGATCGAGTTGGTGTCAGTCGGCAATTCTACCTCTGGGCTATGGGCATTTGGTAGAAGGCAGACTTTTTAGCGTGTATATTGTCATTATACCCACCCAATAGCCAGAGTGCTCTAATCCATTACTGAGAGAGAGAGAGAGTAAATTGTTGGCATATTATGTTTTTTTAATTTAATGCATGCATGTTGTTGGTTTTTAAATTTGTTGCTCAGTATAGTAGGGGTGGGGTCACATAGGATAAAATTAGCTTATGGAAAGCCTGAACCTTGCATTTAAAATACTTTTTAAATTTTGTTATTGCCATTTTTGGCATAAATACATCAGTTAAATCTTCTTCAGACTCTTAACAACTCTCGATAAAGAAAAAACTAATCACTGTCCAGGGAGTCTTTTGCTTAGTTGATATTGTGCTATAAGCTATTATATTTCCAAATGTGATTATTGCAAGAGCTTGTAAGCTTGGTTACGTATCTCTTCTTTCTCTACCGCTCCCCCTCCTCCTCTGACTGTTCGGTGCTTGATAGCATCTCTAACAATATCGACAAGCCCATTTCTTCTCATCCATCTGCCCATCCATATATTTGTGTTTGGTGACTTTAACGCCCACCACACCAAGTGGCTGGAAAACTCTGTCACTGACCTTGCTGGTGTCCACACCATAAATTTTTCAATCACCCAATCCCTTACGCAAGTAGTGGACTTCCCCACGCGTTTCTCTGACAACCCTAATGGAAGGGACTCACTACTAGACTTCTGCTTCACTTCCATCCTAGACTCTTGCACTACCAGACAGCTCTGCCCTCTCGGAAACTCTGACCACACCGTAGTTTCATCAACATTTCATTCCACTCCAACCCTACCCAAGAAACCCAGACCAGTAGAATATCCTACTGCTACCAAAGAGCAGACTGGGATTCATTCCGAAACTTCCTCTGTGACGCCCCTTGGAACAACGTTTTTAGTCTTCCCGTTGAAGACTGTGCATCCGAGGTCTCCTCTTGGGTTAAGGCTGGCATCAATGCTTTCATCCCTGTCAGGAAATTTCAGCTTAAATCCCATTCATTTCTCTGGTTCTCACCCGCTTGCTCGGCTGCCATTGCCCTTAGGAATCATTTCTTCCAGCGCTATTGTAGCTACGTGTCGGACCAAAACAGGCACCTTTTTGCCTCAGCTCATGATAAATGTAAAAAGATATTTAACGAAGCTAAGAATGAAGCAACGCATAGCATCCTGTAAGTTCAGCGCCAAAGACTATTGACGACTTTGTAAAAGTGTGCTTAACAAGAGTAAGCCCACAATACCCCTGCTAATCAATGAATTTGAGGTCCTCACCGGACAAGGCTGAATGCTTTGCTCACAGATTTTTGACCAATTCGAGACTGGATTTGTCTGGAGTTTCTACATCCAACTTTTCACCTAGAACTGACGTCCACATTACACCCTCACTGGTCTCTAACATAATCTCAAAACTTGACCCTCACAAAGCGAGTGGAGGGGACAGAATCCCAATCATAGTCTTGAAGAAATGTGTCCCTGAACTGTCCTATGTCCTTTCTAAGCTCTACAACTTCTGCCTATCTACTTCCTGCTTTCCTGCCTGTTGGAAGTCTTCCTCTGTAGTTCCTATATTTAATAATACTGAAGAACCCTCAGACCCCGCAAATTACCACCCTATCAGCCTTCTTCCGATCTTTCGCAAAGTGTTCAAAGCCATTATCAACGCCGAGGTGGTTCAGCATCTCAGAGGCTCCTCTCGGACAAACAGTATGGTTTCTGCTTCAACAGGTCTACTGCTGATATGCTACCGACCATCATCGAGTATATATACCAGGCTCTCGACAAGCATGGCAAAGCCCGAACTATTGCCTTGGATATTTCCAAAGCGTTCAACAGTCTGGCATGCTGTCCTTCTACTCAAACTGCGGAGCTATGGTATTATTGGACATTTGTTTGACCTAATCCAGTCTTTACTCTTTAACTGCACATTGAAGGTGGTATTAAATGGTCATGCCTCCCAGAACTACCATACGAATGCAGGTGTCCCTCAAGGCTCTATCCTAGGTCCTATGCTCTTTCTTATCTACATTAATGATCTCCCCGATGCCATAAGATCCCAAGTAGGCATGTATGCCGATGACACCACAGTTTACTCTCACCTCGATCAAAAATCTGGTGTGGGCAACAAAGTGAACCTCACTGCTGAGCTTGAAAAGGACCTCCAATCCGTCGTGGACTGGGGTAAGAAATGGCTCGCAAATTTTAATGCTTCCAAAACGAAGCTCCAATCAATTAACCATCATAGACAATCGCACCTACCTCCCATTAGCATGGAACAGACTTGCCTCCCAGAGCGTAAAACACTACACCTCCTTGGCCTCATACTCTCAGCGGACCTCAAGTGGAATGACTATATTGAATACATTACTAAATCTGCTGCTATGAAAGTAAGTTCTCTGTGCAGGGATCGGAAGTTTTTCCCGTCTTAATCTATCCTGCACATATATAAATCTACAATCCGCCCCTGTATTGAATACTGCTGCCACATCTGGTCGGGTGCCCCTGCTATTCTTCTCGGAGTTCTTGACGAAATACAACGGAGAATCTGTAATGTGATTGATCTCGATTTGGCAGACCAGCTGCAGTCACTCTCTCACCAGCGTGATGTGGCTTCCCTGTGCCTCTTCTATAAATACTTTCACGGCTTCTGCTTCGATGAACTTAGATCACTGGTGCCCTCTGGGTACGAATTTGCACAAGATACTAGATTAGCAACTAGGTCCCACCCTTTTACAGTGAAACCGATAAAATGTAACTGCAATTTCTACTCCAACAGTTTCTTTTCTCACACTTCCTGCCTGTGGAATTCCCTTCTGTATACTTGCTTCCCCGATGGCTACAATCTCTAGGAGTTTAAATGTAAGGTTAATAGACACCTCCTAACACACTAACTCACATCCATTCTCTCAAACATTCTTCCCATCTACCCAACCCTCATCCTCGGTATCCTTACTTGTCTATCACCCTCCTTCTGACATTTTCTATATCTAACCACTCTTTCTTATCACTTTCCCATATGTAACATCCTGTGCAATAGTAGCAGTGGAATGCCTTACTTGGGGTAAAACGATTAAAAACGTAAAAAGCAGTACAGTACGATAACAGTATAAGTGGTTGTGTGTGTGTGTGTGTGTGTGTGTGTGTGTGTGTAATGCTATCAGCATGGAAAGTGGAATCGGGGAGAGCAGAGTTCAAATTCTTGTCTTTCCCTGCCTGTTGCTAAGTGCAAAATTCACACAAAGAATTAAGTCACTGTGCGTTTTCATGGGTTGAAGCGTCCCCACAAGTAGTGTGGGCTTGCAGGGAGATGTGTGATTTTATCGAGTCACTATCTCTCAAATGGTTGCCAACTGAGGCTATAAAAAAAAAAATGATCTGTCCTGTTATTTAACCTTTAGTAAGTGGGAGAAGAGATGGATTCATATCGTTCCCAAGGATAGTTGTGCACAAGTGAATGTAATGAACTCAACTGAAATTCAAACTCGGCTATTTTCTCATTCCAAACTGCAATTTATTTGCACATCTGCAACTATCTGTTAAATAGCAGGGTAGACTGGACTCTCTCGTCTTGACTGCTAGCTAATCTAAGAGAAGCAAAACTTTGAATTTCATACCATGAAGAAGGAAACAGCTCAACTACCTTTCCTGAAACTCCTGAAAATTAACAGATAATAAAAGAAAAGGAATTTGTAGAGTTGGAATTCCCTGCATTCTCACTGGACATAGCATTTTAGAAAGTAAGTCAGTCATTGATAAGTCTACAGCCTAATGAAGAGATCATTTATTCTACACAACAAATATTTTTCAATATAATTTCCTTCCATGTCATAATAAATTAATAGCTATCTTTTAATCTGTTTTGTTTTTTTATTCATCAGATGTATACAATTGGTAAGGAAAATGTAACTTCTGGTTTTAATAAAAGCTTATAGCTTGTGTCATAATGCCGATCTGTTTTCTTGAGTGGACCATTTAAAGGCACAATGAAAAAATTTTGACATTCCATGATGTCAGATGTTACCGTGTGACTCTCTTAAGCAGTTTAGACAAACCATTAAAACAAATATGAAAAAAATCATCTTTTACGTCATACATAAAACATTAAAAAAAATTTATATAAGAACAAAACAGAGAACTAATGTTGAAAAGTAATCACATGCTGTTAAAATGCAGGACGATTTTTTTCTAACAATGTTGTTATATGCTTCAAAACTAAAAACTGTCTGGCTACAAACTTATTGATCTACCTTTGTATGTATAGTCACACACACACACACACACACACATACATATATGAATTTTTTATTTGTTTAACATTATTTTTCAATGAATACTCATATGTGAGTGGAAAGTCTGTTTATTTTATATATATATATATATATATATATATATATATATATATAAACAGTACATTATAATTTTTACTGGCCTTAATTGCTTTAGAAATCATTTGGAAAATATCTATCTTCCAGCAGGAATCAAACCTGCATACTCCCAGCACCAGGGAGATGCCATCTTAAGATCAGACGTGTCTTACCAATTGACACACGAAAGATTTTTTTATGCTAAAAAAAAGTTCAATTTAACCTTTATATAGTTATTCTCCAGATTCCTTGAATTGAAAGATTAATATCTGCTCAGATTGTATCGAATGTAAACAAACTCAACAGAAGACATCATAATGGAGTTACATGGAAATTTACAAAACTGGCATCAGCCGACATATTACATTTTTTTCTTTTTTAATTTAACTTTATTTTTTAATGGATACTCATATTCGAGTGAAAAGTCTGTTTTTATTTGTTATATATATATATATATATATAAACAGTACATTATGATTTCCACTGGCCTTAATCATTTGAGAAATCATTTGGAAAATATATTTCAGCAGGAATAGAACCTGTATACTCCCAAACACTGGCTGGGGGGATATATATATATATATATATATATATAATGATTATTATTGTTGCAATGGTTTATAAAAACATGACTACATGAAAATTTTCATGTTTCAGAACAATACTGTTCTTAAAGTAATATTTTAAAATAAATGGTGAAAATGATTTATTTAGAAAATATAAGATGAATTAATGATTATTTAGAAAATTAGGGAGTGGTAGTTGGAGAATATGCTTGTAGGTGTGTCAATATGGTTCAATCTAAATTGAAGTTGAAAATTTGGGTAACGAAAAGAAACAGTAGCCTGATGTCATGGCATAACACTTTTTAATTTTATCTGGGTAAAATACATCATGGGACCATACATTATTTGGAAGGGTAGACAATTTTTAACAGCAGTTTGATTTTAGGTTTGTTTTTTTATTTGATTTTGTACTATGCCATGAAATGTTTAGGTTTTTTTTTTTTTTTTTTTTTTTTTTTTTTAATCATTTCACCCCGAGCAAGGCGGAAATGCCACTGATGTGCAGGGGGTTACATAAATGTAAAAAGATTAATTAGAAAAGAGTGAGGAGTACAAACTAGTTAGAAAGGAACAATCCGGCGGGCATTCACACCATGAACTTTGCTATTTCCCAATCCCTTACGCAAGTGGTGGACTTCCCCACTCACTTCCCAAGCACTCCCTCAGGTCATTCTTCACTGCTAGATATATGTTTCACCTCTGCACCTGACGCCTGTCAAGTCTCGCAGCTTTGCCCTCTCGGCAACTCCGACCACGCTGTAGTCTCCCTCAGTATTTCTTTCCAATCTCACTCCCCCCAGGAGCCCCCTACTTATAGAACCTACTACCTCTACCAAAAAGTTGACTGAGATGCCTTTCGCGATTTCCTCTGCGACGTCCCTTGGGGAAAAGTGTTTGACCTATCAGTTGATGACTGTGCCTCTGAGGTCTCGTCATGGGTGAAAGCTGGCATTGATGCCTTCATACCCACCAGGAAGTATTGCTTAAAACCTCATTCCTCTCCGTGGTTCTCTCCGGCCTGCTCAGCCGCCATTTCCCCAGGAACTGTTACTTCCATCTATTCCGGAGACAGCCAACTGATCACAATAGGCGCCTGTTCATATCTGCTCGCAATGAGTGCAAGAGAACCCTAAATGACGCCAAACAGTTGTTTGCTGAGAGAATGCGACAGCACATAGCTGACCGCAAGTTCGGCTCCAAGGACTATTGGAGGATTTGTAAGTGAGTGCTCAACAATAGGAAATCCTCAATACCTCCTTTAATCCATGGATTTGAGGTTCTCACGTCATCTGCAGACAAAGCTGAGTGCTTTGCCCACAGATTCTCATCCAACTCCACATTCGACTCGTCCGGAGTGCACCCACCTGACTTCCCTATTAGAACTGAGGCCAAACTGCACGACGTATATATTACCCCGACAGTAGTATCCAGAGTAATTTCAAAACTCAACCCCCATAAGGTGTGTGGAGACGATGGAATCCCGGTGATAGTCCTTAAGAGGTGTGCTCCTGAACTTTCCCCTGTCCTCTCTAAACTGTTTAACTACTGCCTTTCTGCTTCCTGCTTTCCTGCATGCTGGAAATTCTCTTCAGTCATTCCTGTCTTTAAGAATTGTGGTGAACCCTCGGACCCATCCAACTATCGCCCTATCAGTCTTCTACCGATATTCGGGAAAGTATTCGAGGCTATAATCAATGCTGAAATAGTTCATCATCTCACCACCCACAAACTGTTCTCCGACAGGCAATATGGATTCCGCTTTGACAGGTCCACGGCCGACCTGCTAACAACCGTAACGGAGTACATGCTACAGGCCCTTGATGAGTCTGACGAGGCTCGCGCGGTTGCTCTAGACATCTCCAAAGCTTTCGACAGGGTTTGGCACTCTGGCCTCCTATGCAAACTACACAGTTATGGTATTACCGGTTGCCTGCTTGACCTAATCCAATCTTTCTTAAATAACCGCAAAATGAAGGTCGTTCTGAATGGGCGTGCCTCTTCGTCCTACAGCACGAATGCTGGTGTCCCACAGGACTCTATCCTGGGCCCAACGCTCTTCCTTGTTTTCATCAATGACCTTCCAGATGAGATTAAGTCCCAAGTAGGCATCTACGCAGATGACACTACAATATACTCCCGCTCCAGTAAGAAACCTGTCGTGGCAGACAGACATAATCTCGCTGCTGACCTTGAGCGGGATCTACACTCTGTGGTGAACTGGGGCAAGAAGTGGCTTGTCAACTTCAATTCATCTAAGACTAAGCTGTTGTCTGTCAACCATTACAGGCAACCTCTTCTGCCTCCCATAAGCATGGACCAAGTGATTCTCCCTGTAGTAATACACTATGCCTCCTCGGACTTACCCTGTCCTCAGACCTCAAATGGAACCACTATATTGAATCCATAGCAAAATCTACTGCTAAGAAGGTTGGGTCACTATGTCGATCCAGGATGTTTTTTCCACCTGAATCCATCCTGCATATATACAAGTCAACCATCCGTCCGTGCATGGAGTACTGCTGCCATTTATGGTCAGGTGCCACTGCCGTTCTCCTCAGTGTTCTTGACAAGCTCCAAAGGAGAGTCTGTAATGTGATAGGTACTGATCTGGCGACTCGACTGCAGCCACTTCCCCATCGTCGAAATGTGGCCTCCCTTTGTCTCTTCTATAAATACCTTCATGGCTTCTGCTCGGATGAGCTTAAGTCACTGATGCCTCCTCAACAGGTGTTTATCCATGCAACCAGACTGGCAACTGGGTCCCACCCATTCACAGTCAGGTTAGCCAAATGCAGACGACAATTCTACTCCTGCGGCTTCCTCTCTCGCACTTCCCGCCTGTGGAACTCACTCCTGTATTCTTGCTTTCCTGACGGCTACAACCTCCATAAATTTAAATGCAAAGTCACTCCCCAGGTTAGAATTAGAATTAAATAATTAATGGTATACTAAGGTATATTGTAGTTATGAAAAACAAATAAGTATTGTTTATTGTAAATAAATTTTTAGTAAAATAATTTTGTTCAGGCATAAAGGACAAATGTCATAGAACGACTTACAGATTTCCAGAATTTTCCCTTTTACTTTGGGGGTTTTGTTTGTATTCTTTAATTTCTAAAAATATGCAGAAAAGATGTTTGGTTTCGGTATGTGTTATTTGTAAAGAAAGTTAAATGCATATACCAACACTGCTTAAGAATGTGCTTAATAGATCCAGTTTAAACTTTTTTAATAGTTAGGTTTACATTTGATGTTACAGTCCATTGGTAAACAACAGAATTTGTTAGACACCTATTTTTCAGTGGGCAATAGTTAGGATTTTGACAATTACATAAATTTGTATTGTTATTTTCATTATTCGGTTAATTATTTTCATTTATGTTTACATGCTGATTTAAGATTTTATTATGATTTTTAATTATTTAATTTTTCTTTAATCATTTTGTTCTAGAATATTTATACAACTATAACCTAATTAAATGGTATTTTTATTAAAAATTTTACTTAGAGATTATTAGGGAAATGTTTCTCAATTAAACTGAGGAATTTCAGCCCTAACTTAGTGCTAACCATTTGGTTAAAAGGGGGGGTATATATCAAATGATTTTTCTAATTCTATTTTTCCTATTATAGCCATATTTTTTTATGTATTTGATATCATGATTTTTATAGCCACTATTCCTTAGTGTATTGTTATAAAAATATTTTTGTTTATAAAATACTTTTTCATTAGAAGAGTTTTTACTAATTATATATATATATATATATATATATATATATATATATATATATTAATCGTTTCACCCCAAGCAAGGCTACTGATGGGAATACAGGTGTGATGACAGTTGCAAAGGTAGAGAGAAAAGAAAAGATATACAGGGTGTCAAGTGGTTAAGAGATGGGTATTGACATTGCATTTAAATTCCTGGAAGTTGTAGCCATCAAGAAAGCAAGAATATGGAAGAGAGTTCCACAGGCAGGAAGTGCGAGAAAAGAAGCTGGTGGAATATATATATATGTGTGTAAAAAAATCACAAGATCGCCAAAACGGAAACGGAATTAGATTCTGTCTGTTATTTGTTGTCCTTAAAGTTTATTTTCGTATAGTTTTAGGATTTAGATACTTACAGAGTCAGTCTTGTTATTATATATATATATATATATACATGTGTGTGACTTTTGAATTCTCTATGAATTAATTTTCTAATTTTATCAGTTTTAAAATGTGAAGCATTTTGTACTATCATAAGTCCATCATCTCCATATATCTCTGTCATGTGTAATTTGTCACTTAGCTGATTGGTGTTATATTCAACACCCTGACTCCAGAGATTCACAGACAAACTTTCTTGTAATAGTTCAGTCCACTTGTCTGGAGGTATCTGCAAATTACTTCAAATGTTATTTTTAATGGATACCCATATTTGAATGGACGCTTTGTTTATTTTAAACTGCATTTATTTTGTCTACTGGCCTACATGCTCAAAAAAACATTAAAGAAAATGTGTTGCATTTATTTAATTTTTTTATTTCATATTTTTAAGTAAATTTTGTCAAGTGTACAGGCCAGTAGATGAAATAAATACTTTTTAAAATAAAACGAAGCATCTACTCAAATACAGGTATCCAATAAAGGTGTTTGAAGTTATAAAAATAGGTTGTATTATAAAATAAATCCATTAATTCTTTATATATATAAAAATGATGAAGAATAAAATTGCAACCATAAAAACGTTAATTTAAAACGGTCATCAATATAAAAATAAAGTAATTAATAATTGTAGCCTTGTTGCAAATGATATCGGTTATTACGGGAGAACATGTTCTCACGTAATAATTAATAATATATATATATATATAATTCCAAGTGAAGAGGACTCAAGGTTTTTTTGTTTTTTTTATTTTGAGTGCTCTGGCATTTATTTTATTGTAAATAGTGCTCAATATAATGAGTATTATAGAGCTTAATATAATATAATTATATGGTTATGTCAATTTTACATTGCAACATGGGAATTTCTATGTTTTGAGATAGGTTCTCATCATCAGGCAATGCTGGTGTGGTTGTGCAGATGATTTACATTTTAATTATATTATATTATATATATCTACCAGCCAGAGGATTCATACTTGCCGAATGATGGTTATTTTCATCACAAGATTTCTCAAAAAAAAAAAAACATTTTCAGGCCAGTGTGTGTTTTTATATATATATATATATATATATATATATATATATATATATATGTTTATGCAGAAATAATTTTTTTATTAACCGATATCATTTGCAACAAGGCTACAATTTATCTTTTATTATTAATGTCATGAGAAATATTTATGCACTTGCAAAAGACGTCTCAGAAAAGTTTTTCTCACAAACAAAAATTCTTTGAAAATGAAATGTAATGCACATGAATAATAACAATAATACATTTGTATTTTTTCATGAAGCAGACCAGGCCACTGTTTTAGTATCTTGAACCCTTACTTATATATGGACTTCAGTTAGGTATTTACTAACTTAGGATTGATGGACTGCAACACATCCTGACATTTGTCACATGAATCCTTCCAAGATCAGCTTCTCCATCCATTGGTAACTGTGATAATTTTCTTTTTGTACAAGAAAAGTATGTGTTTTTGGTTAGTACACATTATGATCTATTGAAACTTATTTTCTAAGTGCTGAGATATATTGCAGGGAATTAAATTGAATTTCTTATCATGAAGCACTATAACAGTCTTTAAGGATATTCTCTTGTGTGTTGCATGTCCTATTCAATCAAAGTGCTACTTTCATTGAAGTTGAAAGTTCAATCACTGGATCAAATAGTATAAAAATGTCAAAAACAGTGGAAGGAAAGGATAAATGATTCATTGGCAAATTAAAACTTGAGGAAATTAACTGCTATGAGATAATCTTGAGTATAGAAAATGAAATGAGAACAATCTATCTAGATTACTGAATAAAGGGTTTGACTTAAATTCCCAAGAACATTGACAGACGCCTGAAGAAGATGCAGGGTACAGTAACCAAAATGTTAGCATAATAAACAAGATAAGGGTACTAGTTCAAATTGAAAGATATATAATAATGATTAATTCCTCGTATATAAAATCCCAACATAAATTTTGCTTTATTAGTAAACAGAATTTGTGGAAATAGCTTTGAACAAGGATTGCCCTCTACTGGCCAATTGTAAATAAAACTAATTCTTCAGACAAGCATGGCTTATCTTGGGTGACCACAAAAGTGCTGGGTGAGATTGTTTAATCTTCCCTGTTAATCCATTACATGCAGATGATCAGAATTTCTATCATTGCAATTAATAGTCAAGCTGTAAACAAAGAAAATTTCTGCCACAGTTAATGTGTTGATATCTAAAGCAAATAGTTGTTTTTTAGTTCATGTTAATCTCCCCCACCCCACATTTTGTGTCAAATTAGATGAGATAAAATTAGAAAAGAAGAAAACATTGTCAATGTGAAAAGCTATTTTAATCAGGAGAGTGATGGCTAACTTTTCTTTTCAGACATTAATATGGTGAACAAAGTTCACTTGTTGAAATTGTTTTTAAGAGATGCAAATTAAAATGCCATTCGATATTCTGAAGTTTTTGTGACTTTGTTTAATATTTGTCACCTCATTTCAGTGTTGGCTGTAATGTTCCAGGTATACACAAAGCTTATTTAAGAATTTCAAGCTTGTTTAGAACACTCTTGTCATGGAGTTGAATGACGTACATTGTTGCTTTTTTAAAAAACTAATCAATCATGGAAAGTATGTTTGATATTTAAAAAAAAAAAACAGTACTTTTAAAATAGAACATGATTAATATAACCATATTGTTTACAGTAAGATTGGGGCAGAAATAAAAAGTATGGGTGAATATATATGTGTGTAGAGAGTGAATCTTAAATAGAAAATAAGTCATGATAACCAGATATTAACCTCAGTGAGGCATTATGTCACGAAACTATTGGGGTTTAAATTCACACCTGACCCCAAGTAGAACTTGTACATACAAGGCATTGCTAAATATCCACGTAAAATGGTTAGCTCCCTGCCCCCCCCCCAGTAAGTACTTGACTCCACATGATATCCTCTATTTTTATAAGAGCCATATCAGGAACAAAAATGGAGTACTGTTGTCATATTTGAGCAAGAGTAGCATAGACCACGCTCTTCAACTTTAATACTCAAAAAGTGTCTCTGAGTTCTTATAGGTAATAAATTATTTTCCCCCTTCTAACCTCTCTCTCACAAGCGTGATGTACCAAGCCTCTCACTGCTCTGTACTTTTACAGAAAGTGCTACATGGCAAGAACCCTCCATGCCACGTATTGTAGCAAACCAGCCACATCTCTCTCCATGTTCCAGTGGTGAGAAGTAAGCTCCATTCGAACAGCTTTTTCCTGCAAACCGCTGCTATATGGAACTGACTCCTAAGAGGATGTTTCCTCAATCTCTTAACCTGTTCAAGATTAGAGTTAACTGTTATGTCTCTCTCCTATTCGTACAAACTGCATCCTAACATAACCCTCTACCTTTAGTGACTCCGAGGCCTTTGAACCTTACGGTAAAAAAAAAAAAAAATATAGACAATGTGAAAAAAATACAAAGAAGATGTAAGCAGATAACTTTCTCTAATATCACAGCTTCATTGTCTTGTAAGTTACAAGATACAACTTTGACTTTTTTCAGTAGCTAATTTTATTTAAAATTTCTATGATTTGTTTAAATATTTGGTGTGTATCAGGTTTATTTTGGAAACAATTCTTTCAAGCATGTTTGGTTAAATAATATCAACAATTTCTGTCTATCAATTTCTTTATCAAATTTTTAGAATTTCTAAATTAGTTGTTTTATATTATTGGCAAGTTTACCAAAGCTCATATTTATTTTAATTTTATATTATTTTTTTTTAGTACTATCAAATGTTGCTACATTCATTTTCAAGGATTGTTCTGTGTATATTTATACAACTGTTTTTTTTTTCTTTTTTAATTTTAGCATTCTCACATTTGATGGAACCCATTTCATGTCACTCAAAGTGACATCATATAAACGCTCAAACTAAAAAAAATTATAATAAAAATAAAGTTTTAAGGTATGCTATATTTTGATGCTAAAAAGGTATATGCAAATATAAAAGTGGACATTAAGTTCAACACTAATTGTCATTACTTGAATTAAATCTTCAGATCTGAAAATTGCATTCAGGTTGACATCAGTGTCCACTTATATATGTGAAGATGAATGTCTTCATATTGATATGTAGGAATAAAATGGATTCTGATTTAACATTTTCAGTGTCATGTTTGATCTGTGATCCCCACTGAATTATGTTGAAAAATGAATATTTCTTTTATAAATATATTTCTCATCATTAAACTATATTTATTGATATACCTACATACACTGCTGACTGAAATCTTAAGGCCAAGGTAAAAATAAATATACCTTTTGCATTGTTAGACTCAACCAATTAAAGTCAGTCAGTTAAGTGCCATACGTGATACACGCTTGGGCGATCATGTCTCGAAAGAAACATGACTGACTGGGCAGAAGATTATCCCGCAGTAGGTTGCCATTGCTTTCTGCGGTAGACTGGTTGCCGACCAAGGCTATAGAACCCAATCTGTCCTGTGATTTAACCCATAACTGGAAGGAAGAGACGGATTAATACCTTTCCCAAGGATATTTGTGCGTAAGTGAATGCAATGAATTCAGCTGGAATTCGAACTCGGCTCCCCAATTTCTCGTTTTGAGCCGATATCCAATGCACCACAACACACATCCCCATTTAAGTAGAGCTTCAAAAAATGAAAATAAGAAAAAAAAGAACAGTTTTAGCATTTCATGTCAGCACTAGTAAAATAAAAAAAACCTAGAAAACTTGAAGATATACTAATGATCAGACAAAGGAAATTAGGATGAGTATGGTTACTAAATTTTTTTTTTCTTTTTTTGTCTGCTGGAGAGGTAAAAAGACCATTTGGTTTTGGTCAGGACTGAGATTAAGTGATGGCATATTGTAAGGACCACCCAGAAAGAAATAGATAATACTTTTATGACCATTGGATTATGGAGAGGAAATTTGGTCAATTGATAAGTATTAACTTTTAAAAGCAGACAGGTTTCCAAAAGAAAATAGGAAAAGAATGGTAATTAAATTTTTTGTTTGCCAAAACATGATAAAATGTCCCAAATCAAGGAATTGTCTCCTTTTTTTTGTCACTTTTTGGCTGAAGAGTTGATGAGAAAAAAAGAAAAGAAAAAGAAATGATAAACCACTCACAAAAACATAAAGAATTTTAAGTGCTGATTAAAATTTGGTAATTTGAGCTAGACCATGCATAGCCCCTGGGAGACAGGTTTGATTAGGTAACCAACAAGGAAAAGGCCCAGGTGGAATTTTAGGGAAAGCGGAGGACATTTCACATCCCTTGGGCAGTGATGGTGTGAAACAAAGCAAGAAGAGGGGTTTGATAAGGTGACTGAAAAATGAGAAGGCCCTGGTGCAATCCCAAGGAGGAAGGAGGGGTTTCCCCCATATATGGACATTTGCAGGGTGAGCAAATTGGTTGTTTAGGAAACACTGGTATTCTCAGAGCACATCATGCTCTACATCAGCCCTTGTGTAAGGGTCTATAAAAAATACAGAATGCCAAGTAGTGAGTCCTGCAGAGACAGGACTGAATAGAGAGATGAGGACCACTGTTTCACCTGATTTGATGTGATTCACAGCCTTGAAGAACAACCCCCAACTGAACACCTTGTCTCAGAAGTCTCGTTCAAAACTATGACAACAACCGCTGTGTCACAATAATCGGGAAGTCAATAGTTATTTCATGAAAAATATAGGCCTGCTTAAGCTAGCAATAACTGTACTATCAACTTTGTATCCAAGAACTATATATAATTTTTTTTTCTTTATCTAATTTTTTTTTTTTTTTTTTTTTTTTTTTCTGTGTGTGTGACTTAACTCTAACCAGACCAAACCAAGTCATTGATTTCAGTCAACCATTCTGACCAAGCCAGTCTTGCGATCAATTAACTCTGTGGGTGAGAGGACAAGATGTGGGTTGAAGCATCAACTCTACAATCAGCGGAGGGGATGGATTGGCCAAGGGTAGACATCCTATTCATAGGAAAAATTTTAATACTGATAAATTAGGCTAAATACTAGCTGGTCAGACATTTAAGACCACACCTAAAAGAAACTGTGTAATCAGTTGCCACCCAGTGATATGTAAACTTAGGGTAAAACTACAAAAATTGAAGTGGACTAAGACAGCACCCTAAATAAGTGAATGCTTTTTTTTTTTTGTTTATTTTGTTTATTTTTTAACTCCCCAGTAATTTGTAAAAATTAACGAAATATTTTAAGCAATCTAATATTTTATTCAATTTTCAGTTCTTCAACATTATAGCCTCACATTTGAAGGTGCTTTCTGAAAAAGTAATTAATATTATTTTTTTTTAATAAGAGAGGTATTGCATTGTGGTGCAGTGGATATTAGCTCGGAACAAGAAATCGAGGAGCCTAGTTCAAATTCCAGTTGAATTCGTTGCATTCACTTACACGCAATTGTCCTTAGGAAAAGTATTAATCCATCTCTTCTCTCCAGATTGGGTTCTATATCCTTGGCTAGCAAACCATCTTCTGCAGAAAGTAGTGGCAACCTACTGCAGGATAATCTTCTGCCCAGTCAGTCATGTCTCTTTTGAGACATGATTGCCCAAGCATGTATCACATATGGCACTGAACTGACTGACCTATAATTACAATACTACAAAATATAAATATAATTATAATGCATAACTTTTTAATGTTAATGTCATGTATGAACACTTGTATCTACAAAAATTGGCACGTTTATATGCATACAAAAAAGTTCAAACTTTTTATTAAAATATTAGTGATCAATAAATTGTATTAAGCTTTTCTGTTTATGATCAGTAAATATAGCTTTTCCTTAATAACAGTATCACTTGAAACAGAAAAATAAAACAGAAATCTAGAAGACTTAGAACTTTGTAAGTTACTTTAATTTTTTTAAAAATGAAAACAATTCATTATTCATCATTGAAGAATTTGATTTAAATTCTGATTTTAGTTCTTGAGTTAAGCTTTTAACTAATATAAACATTAAGAGGGACAAAATTTAATTTCTTGAAATTTCATAAAATTCAATAAGTGCTTTGCCTCAATGAATTCTTAGTACTTTTAACAAAAATCTTTATATTAAACCCAAGTAATATAAAGATTTATATTGGAAGTACTAAGAACTTGTCAAAGCAAAGAATTTATCAACACACTTCTTCATTTTACAAGTACCGGAATAGAACATCCCTATCGAAATATTTTTGTTATCTAAAAGAAACCAATAAAACTCCCACAATAAAATGGAAAATCTTAAAAAAAAAAAAAAGAAAGAAAAAACTAAAATATGTAAGTCTTTAAATGGCCCATGCCCCTTATGTATATATGAAAAACTACATATTATTAAATTTCTTAAAAATAAAAATCTACATAATGAAATTAATGTCATATGTAAACATTGCAAACTGTTCACCTTAGAATATGGTTAATAATTCTTCATAAAAGAATATCGATTAACTTACATATATCCAGTATTTTGTTTTGTATTATGATATAATATTAATTTAAAAGATATTAAAATTCATGCATGTTAAGGGTATATGAAAAATTGAAGAAAAAAATGCACTTTGAACCGAAATTAAAAATAATTTAATCATACCAAAAGTCCCTTTCAGTCAGATCAAAAATAAAAAAAATGTTTTCTTTTTTTGTTTTTAAAATATCTGGGATACATAGAAATCTAAGACAATAAACTTGTAGCGATAATGTATACATCGCACTGAAAAAAAGCAGTTTAGACTCTAGCTAAAGAATGACACTTTCCAGTTCAGCTTGAAAAAAGAAGCCGTATCTCCCAACATATAATCTATATATTTCATTTTAAAAATCGAACTTCATTCTCATTAGTTAAATTAAGCACATACATAAAATCTAAATTTTTTTTGTCTTCTCTCTCAATATTTAACTCTTTAAATAACAAATGTATTGTTTTCTACATTGAAATGTAAATCATTTACACCATAATTATACAACATTGCCTGATGACAAGGTAAACTCTCGAAACATAGAATTTTCCGTATGGCAATGTAAACTAAGTTTCAAATAAAAACAAGTTTAATAATATATATATATATATATATTTTAGCTATCCACATACAAGCCTGTTTTGATGTATCACAGCTTATCAGTGTGGCTAGACATTCACTTGCTTCCCGTCAGGATCTAAACTCGACTGATTTGTTAGCGAAGTCCCTACTCCTTAATCCATAAGTACATGGAATGAGAAAAGGGAAATTTTAGCATGTTATATATGTACAGTGTATACCCACGCCAGTCACCATGAGAACTCAATTTATTACTGAAAAGTAATATATATATATATATATATATATATATATATATATATATATATCCTAAAAAAACTCATAAACACTAATATCTCTCCGACAGACCCCAACAAAAGAATTAAATTTATCATATATTACACTAAATCCACAACATCCAACTCAATCGTCCGCAACGACTCCTCCCCCACCGTTAGCGATTTACAAAAGAACAATATAGTGTATAAATTTAAATGCCCCTTTCGAGAATGTATCTCTAACAAACTAAATAATACCTACATTGGACATACTACTAACTCACTTTTGCGGAGACTTACATTGCACTTAAATGAAAATTCTAACATATTCCGACATTTAAAACACCACGGCTATCAACACACACTTCTTAGGAAAACACTTGTTGAAAATACGCATATACTTAGACAAGAAAATAATAAATGAAAACTTAAAATTCTAGAAGCTATCTACATCAAACAGTTTAAACCTAGCCTAAATAAAATAAATTTCGACACCTCTACTAACATACTTCAATGCCTATAATCGAAGGGAGAGGTCATAGTTATTATACTTGCCCTCAACACCATAGTAGTAGCAGTTCCCAGACCAATCCCTCATGCCACTATACACTCAATTGAACAAAAAAACCCACTACCACCATTCCTTCTCAGCCTACAGCCATGTGTGACACAAAAAATGGACCTGTCTAATTTTCTCTGTATAACTCCACTCTGTTAAAAATAATTTAAATGTTCTA
Organism: Ascarosepion bandense; assembly: GCA_037127315.1. Lineage (NCBI taxonomy): Eukaryota > Metazoa > Mollusca > Cephalopoda > Sepiida > Sepiidae > Ascarosepion > Ascarosepion bandense. The sequence continues at coordinate 298,793 of JBBBDQ010000745.1, read as the reverse complement.
TGTTCACTGAACATTAAATGTTCATCCTTTGATAATGGCTTATGTAAGCCGAAAGCTCAGACCTGATAAAAAAATCAACAATTATTGCGATTTCTTGTCGTCTTTCCATGACAACACTATCAAGCTAATCAGATCATACAAACGGATCTTACACAAAATAAATAGACAGAACTTGTCTATATTATTCAATGAAACCTGTATTAATATATATATATATATATAAGAACTAGTACAAACAAATGGGTTAACAGTCCACAGTTTGTAGTAATTTACTTTTTGACATATTACTATAAATACAGATGTACTTATCTATCTATCTATATATATATATATATATAGAGAGAGAGAGAGAGAACAATATACAAAATATAATGTATATAAATGCGTTACTTAAATTTTGCTATTTTCTACGACTTAGTTTCATGCTTATAGGATTGAGTTTCATGTTCTTTTCAACCACTTGTCAATTGTGTGTACACTCACAAATAAACTGAGCCTGTACATGAAACTTTAAGCCATGAGAAAACAACATTTAGGTATCACTTTTTGATATATTGTATTTTGTGTGTATGCTTGTATATATATATATATATATATATATATAAAAAGCAATCGGAGTCTAACCATACTGATGAGCTGTGATACAGCAAAACAGATCTGTCTGTGGATGACTTATTATATATATATATATATATATATATCATATCATCGGCATACAGGCCTGTTTCACTGTATCACAGCTCATCAATGCGGCTAGATAAATTGTTTGCTTCAAGCTGGGATTAAACTCAACCGATTTGCCATCAGTTAGAGATCTTACCCCTAAGCTATTGGCACATGGCAGTGAAAGGTAGATTTCATAGCATGTTATTCACAATGTAAACCACCACCAGCAACTGATAGTGTTCAACTCAGAGTATTATAAGTCAGTTAAGTGCCATACATGATACATGTTTGGGTGATCATGTCTCTTTCCATCCATGGCTGAGTAGGCAGAAGTAGGTTACCATTTCTTTCTGTACTAGACTGTTTGCCAACCAAGGCTGGACAATGTAATCTGTGTTGCCGTTTAGCCCATAGATTGGGGGGAGAAGAGATGGTTTAATACCTTTCCTCAAGGGTATTTGCACATAAGTGAATGCAACGAATTCAACTTTAAATACACATATATAGTCTCATGGGAAACCACCATTTGATCCAGTGTATCATTTTTCATGACAGATTATTGAAGCACACTAAATCAAATGGTTGCTTCACTTACAAAGTGGGACACATGCTTGATCCTTTCCAGAGAAGACATTTTTCTTTGCTAAGATTTCTCAAATATGCAGACCAATAGGCATAATACACAGTGCTTAATAAATAAAAAATGTGGCGTCTATTTTAAATACAGGGTATCCAGTATGAAAAAAAAAATATTGAAATACAAATATCTTTACCTTGTAAATCAAAATTCTCCATTTCACCACAGGTATTTTTCTACCCTCCTCTTTCAGTTCTTACAAAGCCAGGAAAAGCTTAGACTCTTAGTGTTTTATAGTAACCATTTCTTGTACCTTCAGTAGCACTAATGTAGGTCAGGTTAGGTTCACCTCTAGTTTTCACAGTTGTTTTGTAAACTATATTAAACATTTACCCCCACTCTGAGGGCAGCTCTCTCTATATTTCTAGTCATAAGAGACAGTGAATTTGTAATCACATGTAGACAGTGCATTGTGTGCTTTTTTTTTTTTTTAAGATTAAGTTATCCGTGCAGCAATAACTCATTTTTATTGTGTTTCTACTAAATGTTTTATGGAGCTTACTGGTAATCAAGTGTTTTTTTAATTATCTTAAACATATGCCCCACTTTTGTTTTTGTAGCTTTGTTATATGATTTGGGGTGGGATAGGAGTAAACAAGATAATTTTTCTTTATACTTTACGGCTGGAATTCCTCGTTTTTTTCCACTCTTCTGAACTAAACCCACTAAACATCTATTCAAGAAAACCCTCATCCCTTCCAAATCTGTCTTAATTTGGATGTCAAAACTTTTATAATTTTCTTTTTTGCTTTTATTTGTCCATTGCAACCCCTAAGAAATATTAGGCTATCATATGGATATAATCCTACATTTTTCTTATCCACTATCTCCATTAATTTTGACAGAAACTTATAGCCATATCACATTGAAACACCAGTTACCATTCAATCCCTAAAGTTAAGCAAAATAGCTTGATGGGTGACCACTTGGGAATACCAGGTGCTGTAAGCTTCAGTGTGTTGATAGTGTCATGAAAAATGGCTCAGAATTGTTAATCTGAGACCTAGTTCCAATACCAGATTAGGCAAGGTAATGAAGCTGAATTCATTGCATTCACTTATGTGCAAATACCCTTGGGAAAGGTATTAATCCTACTATTGCTTCCAGTTATGGGTTAAATAACAGGACAGATTGGCTTCTATAGTCTTGGTTGGCAACCAGTCTACTGCAGAAAGCAATGGCAACCTACTGCGGGATAATCTTCTGCCCAGTCAGTCATGTCCCTTTCGAGACATGATCGCCCAAAGCGTGTATCATGTATGGCACTTAACTGACTGAACGAAGCTACCTTTTCTCCCCTCAGCTATGAGTTAATTAGTAAAACTCATCACTAAATAATTATTAGGTCCTCCTTCCTCCCCAAAATGTTTACAGTGTAAAAAATCATTTGTCTTATTTAAAACCAGAAATTTTTTACTGCAAAGGGTTTATAAACCGTAGAAAACAAAACAATAAATCCGTTTTGACTGTAGATAAATTCCAAATATTTTACATGCCTTCTTCTTTTATGTGCCTTGCCCTTTCAGAACATAGGCGATCATGGCCTTCCACGTCTCCCTGTGTCGGTGGCTCTTAGTACGCTTCCTTCTGTTACACCATGCAAACCCCCGCTCTGCCATCCACCTGCTTAAGATGGTCAAGTATGTTACTTGCTGTTTTCCCCTGTCTCTCCTTCCCTTTATCTGGCCTGTTAGTATCAGGTTCTCCAAACCCTCCTTCCTCATTGCATGTCTCGGGAACTTTAGCTTTCTTTTCTTGATGCTCAGTATTAATTTCCTTTTCGTTTTCATCCTTTCCAAAACCTCATCATTGCTCACATGCTCCATCCATTATATCCTCAGCATCCTTCTGTAGAACCACATTTTGGTTGCTTCAAGTTTTTCCTTTATCTTTCATGAGATTGTCCAGCATTCACTGCCATATTGAAGAACTGACATCATATAGCAATCCAGTACTCTCTTCTTTGTTTCTAGTGAAAGTTTCCTGTCTCATAATTCTCTACTCAGCTTCTGGAATCCATCCTTCGCCATGCCAATTCACCTTTGGATCTCTGTATTGCACATTCTATCTTCTGTTAGAACACTTCCCAGGTCTTTAAATTTTTGTACCTGCTTTTATTATCCCCCATCTGTATTTGGCATTTTGGGCTGCCTTTTTTGCTGATGATCATGTATTCAGTTTTCTTGTTGTTTATTTGTAGTCCTTTCTTGTCACTCTCTTCAGCTACCTTCTGTAGGAGGTCTTGTGGTTTCCTTTCCATGTCTGCTATCAGCATTGTATTATCTGCGTACTTTAACTTGTTCAAATCGTGGAATGTTGTTCAGATTGACGAATCTTGGCATAACTTCTAAAGTCCTCATGATAGTCTTGCTCTACAAGTTGAAAAAGACACATCTTGTCTTATGCCCTTTTCTATCTTTGTATATCTGCTGAATTCGTTACCTGTTCATATGCAGGCGGTTTACTGCCAGTAGAGATTCTTGATTACTCTTATGTCTTTTCCAAATATGTCAAGGTTGCTGTGCATTTCTATCAGTTCTTTATGGCATACTTGGTCGAACCGTGGAAAATCTTTAAAAAAAAACAAAAAAACTAGAATATGTAAGTCTTCTATGCCCTTTACGTCCATATGAAAAACTACATGTTATTAAATTTCTTAAAAATATAAATCTATTAAATAAATGTAATGAAATTAATGTCATATGTAAACATTGCAAACTGTTCACCTTAGAATATGGTTAATAATTCTTCATAAAAGAATATCAATTAACTTACTTAAATCCAGTATTTTGTTTTGTATTATGATATAATATTAATTTAATAGATATTAAAATTCATGCATGTTAAGGGTGTATGAAAAATTTTTAAAAAAATGCACTTTGAACCAAAATTAAAAATAATTTAATCATACCAAAAGTCTCTTTAAGTCAGCTCAAAAATAAAAAAATGTTTTCTTTCTTTTGTTTTTAAAATGGCTGGGATACATAGAAATCTAAGACAATAAACTTGTAGCAATAATGTATACATCACACTGAAAAAAAAAAAAAGCAGTTTAGACTAGCTGAATAAAATCCGGTTAAGCTTTAAAAAAACCCTCTATCTCCCAACATATAACCTATATATTCAAATTTAAAAATTGAACTTCAAGAACAAAAGAAATCTGAAGAGTGACTAAAAGGACTACAAATAAACTGCAAAAAAACCAAATGCCTGGTCATCAGCAAAAAAAGCGTCCGAAAAGGCCAAATACAGGTGGTGAGATACTAACATCAAGCAGGTACAAAAATTTAAATACCTGGGAAGTCTTCTAACAGAAGACAGAAAGTGCAACACAGAGATCTGAAGGGGAATTAGCAGTTCTTTGTGGCGTACTTTGTTGATCACCTTCGCATAATTGATAAAACATAGGTAAACATCCTTTCTCATTTGTATTGTCCTTTTGGATAGCATCCTAATAATGAATATGGCATTCTTTTTTCCAGTGTCTTTGACGAACCCGCACTGTTCTTGTCCTATTACTGGCCTGATTCTGCTTCTCACTCCTCATCGGGATTTGGATGATGAGTTTTGTAATGTGGCTCATCAAACTGATTATTTGGTAGAGTTTGCACTTAGTTTCTTAGGCAGTGCTAGGAAAATGGACTTGCTTAGGTCATCTAACAGTACACCACTGTCATAAATTTCATTTATTATTTCTGTAATTTTCTCTACGCTGAATTTGTCCAGAGCTGTCAGCATCTCTATTACAATGCCATCTAGTCCGGCTGCTTTGTTTCTATTCAGTTTGGCCATTGCAGCTTCCACTTCAGACTTTAATATTTCCAGTCCATCCTCCTTTTTGTGTATTATTGGTTTCTCTCTCTTGTTGTGGAAAAGATCTTTTATTCCTATGGTCATATCGAAGCTACCAAAATAGACTTTTCTAATTCATGCAGTTTCATTGAAAAATAATTATTTTTCAGTAGTATTTGAGCATTTTTTGTTATCTTCACTGATGAAATTTTGCAAAGCCCCATGTAGATGTTCCATATAACATTTGCAGGCTAAATTATGTAGAACATTTTATTGATGTTTCCTTGTTAATTTACAATATCACCAAACACATGTCTACAAGTGAGTCATATTTGAAACTTAATGTTAAAAAAGACATGCAATAAAAATCTGGCAAACATGGGCTTTTGTGCCCGCAAAAAAAAAAAAAAATTCCAGTTGAGTACCCTGCATTCACTTCAGCACTGGTACCCTTGGGAAAGGTATTAATCCATAACTTCTCTCCAGTTATGGGTTAAATAACAGAATGGGGCCTGGAGGCAACCCATCTAGTGTTGGTGTCACCTTCATCAGATTAATGGGAGTTAAAACATTAAGGAAGGGAAACAAACAAGGGAAGAATAGGATTGAGGAAAAAGGAAGAAGGAAAAAAGTGGAAAAAGTTGGTTAGCATGATTTCTTCAGGGTCAAACCCCAAAGTGAATCTCCATTCTGATTAGCCACCAAGAAAAAAACAAAACAAAAAAAACACCCACATACATTCACAGCAAACCAAAAGATTGCCATTTAAATGTAAATTATCTGCACAACCACATCAACATTGCCTGATGATGAGAACCTATCTCGAAACATAGAAATTTCCATGTCGCAATGTAAAATTGATACATAACTATATAATTATATTATATTAAGCTCTATAATACTCATTATATTGAGCACTGTTTATAATAAAATAAATGCCAGAGTACTCAAAATAAAAAAAACCTTGAGTCCTCTTCACTTGGAATTTTATATATATATATATATAATCGATTTTATGCACTATTGTAAGAACTGCAACCTTGAAACTTCTGAATATCATTTCTTATGTCTTTGTCTATGAGTGTATCAAATTTAATTAAAATTAGACCACTCCTTCTATAACCCGATTTTTTGCGATTATCAATTTCTGATATTTATCGGAAGTACCTCGACACAAATCCTAGCTAAGAAGACTCACAGACGCTTATAGTACAACTGTGTAAATTTTCAAGAAAATCGGTTCAGCCGTTTCGGAGTCTATAGGTAACGGATACACACACAGACAAAGTTCCATTTATAAATAAGTTTAGATTAGATTTAGATAAGTTTAGATTTAGATAAATTGGTAGAGGAGAAATACTGCATTGCAGATGTGCGTTTTGGTGCAGTGGATATTGACTCAGAACAATCGGGGAGCCGAGTTCGAATTCCAGTTGAACTCCTTGCATTCACTTACGCGCAAATACCCCTGGGAAAGGTATTAAGCCATCTCTTCCTTCCAGTTATAGGTTAAATAGCAGGACAGATTGGGTTCTATAGCCTTGGCTGGCAATCAGTCTACTGCAGAAAGCAATGGCAACCTACTGCGGGATAATCTTCTGCCCAGTCAGTCATGTCTCTTTCAAGACATGATCACCCAAGCGTGTTTCACGTATGACACTTAACTGACTGACTGATTAGTTACATTTAGAATGTTGTAAGTATAAGATTATTCTTGTAAATAGGGTTTAATATTTTTGTTGCAAATTTTCAAGAACAAAAAAAAATTGTATAAATTCCTTTTCAATATATATTTAGGTTTTAATCCAAATCAAAACAACACTTTTTAAAACAAACACTGCCACGGAATAGTTTAAATAAAAGCAGTGTCATGGAAAAAATCATTTCTTTGTCACTCTGGGGTCTCTTTTTTTTTTTTTCTGTGGGCATGACAATTTATATTTGCTAAAGGTTTTTTCTTTGCTCTTGTGAAAAACAGAAAAAAACAGGAAATGACTTTAACCTCCCGTGAACAAGAAGAGACTAATGTGATTATAATTAAGTAATTTAAATGAAAACTTTACAACACTAGAAGTTTTCAGACTTTACACTGGGCTTGATTTAAGAGCAAACTATAATTTCTTCCATAAAAACATGCAGCAGGAGTAACCATTATGACTTATTTTTCATTTTTATTATTTGTTTAATGGGGAGTGTCAGAATGTCCATAAAATTAACATTTAAAAAGAAAATAAAATCATTTGATTTTAGAGATTACTTTCTGTCAAGGCTGATAATAGGTATAATATTTTGATCACTTACTGAGCTGTAAGGTAATTTTGTGACAGTATAAGTACACCGTCACCAACTCTCTTCTCTGTTAACCCTGATGGCATGCTGAGTAACATGATTTTATAGTGAGTCAGGGTTCATGTGAATTCATCTTTTTCCCAAAGATATTAGTGCAAAGTGAGCATAAACTCACTCACTCAGGATTTGAACCTGTTTTGCTTGCTACATTTTTCATACAAATAAATATTACTCTACTTTGCACTTTTGATTTTGTAAAATTTCTAGATTTGCTGCTTGATAGCATTAATTTTTTTGAGGTTTTTTTTTTTAGTTTTCACTGCAACTATTCTCCAAAACTTTGGCTGCACATCTGACAAAAATCTAATCTACAAAAATACATGCACTGCATCTTGCATTATTTAGCCCTTTTTCATTTAAGATGAAGGATACTTTATATCACATAAATAAACTAATGTAGATAACAAGTCACTTTTTTTCATTATCAACAGTTTTATGAATTTTACTAGAATTTCCATGTTTCATATTAATGGAGGTAAACAAGGTTCAACAGTTAATGACTGATAATAATATATGACGGATAAAAATATTGTGTCATGGGAGAGCTGTGGTAGAAAGATTTCACTCATTATGAGCATTATTATATCAATAATATAACACCATACTTCACGGATGGAAGAGAACAGGTGAATGGAAAAAGAAAGACAAATAAGCTTTGTTCTTAAAGAAAGTTTTATAATACTACACCGTACACAAAAGTATGTTTTTTTTTTTTTTTGTAAATCTAATTTCACTGTTAGACATTTCAACTAGTGTATCTACAACACAGTCTATGACTATATCATGTTGAATACACCGGTTCTCGTCCGATCACAGAAGTTAAACAACATCGAGCCTGGTTAGTACTTAGATGGGTGACCATTTGGAAATACCAGGTGCTGTAAATGTAAGGACCAAGAATGGTCTGCTGGTCCACCAGGTTCGCAGGTTGGGCGCAGGGCTAACAATCCTGCCCCATAAAAAACAGTTTGTTACGGAAACAGTAACAAAAAGTTGCTACCAAATCCACCATTGGGTGTAACATTGGGTGTTTTTTTTCGTAAATCTAGTTTTGCTGTTAGATATTTGAACTAGTATATCTACAACACATTAATATATGGTTATAATGGAGCCTCACATCAGGGAGGGTCGCCAGTGTGCAAGTGAAACCATTGAGAGGAAGGCCCCGAAATGGTGCACATTCTCTCCTGATGACCCAAAATTAATTTAAATATAAATTTGAGAGGAACGCATTAAAAGAAATTCAATGAAAGCATATGCCGTAGAGCGGCTCAGTCAAAATGTCATTGGCATGAGGAGCATTACAGTCAGCTTGCTTCAGGTGAGTTTCAATTACTTTCCAGTATGCATATGTCCCATATGGAGAACCATCCTCTCTTTATAATAAAGACCATTGTGTATTTTTTTTTTCGTGTGCGCATTATTTTTTTTGTGTGTATGTGTATATATATATATATATATATATATATATATATATCCCTCCTGTTATGGTCATGGAGAGAGAAACAATAGTGTGGCAGCATTGCATCAGTTTATTAGAGAGACGATAACAAGGCAGTGTCAGCTCAGTTCATTCTATTTACTACCAGTTATGAAAGCTCTTGTCACAAGTTTGCTCTTTAGCATTGCTTTATTTTTTTTTCAATAATTTTGTTGAGTAGTGAAGAATATGTGTATATATATATATATATATATATATATATGTATGTATGTGTGTGTGTGTGTTCTCTCTTATAATAAAGGCCGTTGTGTATTTGTGTGTCTGTTTGCATATATATATATATATATATATATATATATATATAGATAGATAACATAGTGATGATCCACGTATATTGTCTTAATATGTACAGGAAAAACTACTAAAAAGTTGTAAGTTTAAAAATGTATTTTTTTGACAGTATTTGTTTACTTCTATTATTATATCTGATATTTCAGACCGGCCTCGGCCCTTCATCAGAAACAAAATTTTGTATAATAATAGAAGTAAACAAATACTGTCAAAAAAAATACATTTTTAAACTTACAACTTTTTAGTAGTTTTTCCTATCTATATATATATATATATATATATATATATATATAATGTAATATATTTCCCTCCTGTCACACTCAGGGATTTGGATATTTCTGCTTTTTCTTATGTATTTGTATAAGATACTCAATAGTAGGTACATCAATATATACATTGCCATCATTTTAGACAGCATATCAATATAAATATTTTGACAGCATGGGTCCATTCATATATTATATATCTACACAGCAAGCATAAGGAGAAACAAAAAGGGAGGCTTTTACATATAATACGGAGATTCTTCTTTGTTTCTGAAGAAGCCATATTTCGAAATCCACATTCAAACAGGTCAGATTCATCTACTATATCCTAGGCGAGGACATATTCCATGAAGGGGAAACTGCAAGTCTTGGGTTTTCCCAAATCGAGAACTACACAATATATTTTCTTTCTATATCTGGGAAAGATATATTCCAAAAGAGAAATGACACCATAGACTTGTAAGTTGTGGGCAGGGAAGATTGAGTATCTGCCTGGGCCAAGGAGGGCCCAGGCTAAATAAAGCAAATCTCTTGGTTTGGTTATTGTAAACCAAGTAAATGACTGGCCACTTTCAGCATTATATGAAGTGATATCACTAAACAGCCATCACATAACTTTATTTGGTAGCGACAAATCAAGTGCCTTCTGTATTCCTACAATATTACCCAAGTCACGGAAACTCTAAAAAATATGTTTTAGTTAAAGATCACAATTACAAAATATGCATAAAGTTTAAAAAGACAAACATTTTTAACAAGATTACAAAGACAATGTCATTATTACAATGATAGCATTAGACAACATTATATATGTGTTTTTGTATTTTTTCATACAACTAAGTCAATGGATTGGTAACTTTTAGAACTAGTTTCTTCTAAAACTAGTTCTAAAAGTTTTAGTTGTATTTTTTTTAGTTGTATTTTTTCATATAGGCATGGTGGAGTAATGGATAGTGGCTCGGATTGAGGAAATGGACAGCCGAGTTCAAATTCCATTTGTGGTGCAGTGGATATCAATTTGGAACGAGAAATTAGAGAGCCGAGTTTGAATTTCAGTTGAATTTATTGCGTTCACTTACATGCAAATATCCTTGGAAAAGGTATTAATCCTTTGCTTCTCCCTCCACCTATGGGCTAAATAGCAGGACAGATTGGGTTCTATAGCCTTGGTTGGCAACCAGTCTACTATAGAAAGTAATGGCAACCTACTGTGGGAAAATCCTCTGCCTAGTCAGTAAAGTCACTTGAGACATGATCACTCAAGCATGTATCACATATGGCACTGAACTGAACCCTTGGGGAAGGTATGAATCCCTCACTTCTCCCCCCACTCCAAACTATGGACAGACTGGATTCTATAGCGTTGGGTGGCAACCAATCTAGAAGGAAAAACTCTGAATTCAAACCAGCCTGGTGAGAGTTGGGTTTTGTCAGGCTGGCATGCCAAAAAGAATACCCCAGTTGATATCCCCTGATTTAAACCTTCTCCAGAGGGCTCTATATGCTTTCAATCCAGCTATGGTCAGTTAAACAAGCAGGCTGCTTCATCAAGCAAGAGTCTTTGACTCTCATTTTCTTTGAATATGATGGAGCATTATCATGCCTAAAAATTATCTTTCTGAAAGCATTTGGATTCTCCTTGAACCATGGCTGTGTGCCTTCGAAAACATCAATGTATATCTGAGGTGTGATGTGGAACTAACCATGTGGCTACCACTTTATTACTTATGATGGCTGGATTTTGTATCTGAGTATGCCTAGCTACTAGGATGGCTAGCCAATCCCTGTTGCAGACTCATGATATTTGTGTTTCTTCAGCACCCACAGACCCTTGGTTACAGTTTCTGCGAGAGAGCACATACAGTCTGAACATGGCCAGTACACTCAGACCCTCAGTCACAATGATTTCTGACATTGTGCTAGCCATCGATATCTCCCAAATAGTTCTATCTATCCAATTTTCACTCACAGTTGATATGGTTTTCAGGTTCTTTCCAAAGCTGCTACATGCTAAAATCACCTTCTCTGTCTGATGACATCAAGAAGTTGTCTTCTTGATGAATCGGCCAAGATGAAATTCAAACCTGGGTCTTAATTGTGAAAACGTGAGCATTACAACCACTTAGTCACATGCCCATATGCCACCTAAAATTCTACCCTAAAACATTGCATCACTTATACCATGTTTATGTCATAACCTATAAGGGCATTTTCTGTCAGAGCCCACTCACTATTTTTCTCTGTCTTTTGTCAGTGAAAAGACTTGAAAAATCTATATTTGTGTTTGACCACCCATTTCATTTCATTTTTCTTATGGATGTTGTATAAAGGTGACCTAGTAATTGGCTTCACATCTTTTGCTATTTGATTTGGGATCTAGCATTTTGTGTTTGTTTTGTTATTTCACATATTGTTGCTACAATCCTAAAAGAATATATGGCTTGAAATAGGCAGAAATTTTAAAACTTCTCTCTTGATACAAGACACAGTTGGGAATGATAAAGTTCTCAACTTATCAAAGTTGTCCAAGCTCTTCAAAAAGCTTCTTTACAGCTTGGCATTATCTGCCAATCACTTCTGCAATTTCCAGCTTTGTTTTACTTCTTGCAAGCTCTGAAATTAATAAACTTTTCCGTGTGACTATAGTGTGAGGTCTACTTCCCATTTTGTCTATAGCATGAGGTCTATCAGAGCATTGAACTATCTTTACGAACAGACTGTAGTTTGGCACTCCTTTCAAGGACGATGTAGTACAGGCTTGAATTGTCCTCTGTTATGCTTTCATTTTTCTTTCATGACATTTATAGTATAGATCTGCTTGCTGAACTGTATCTAGCAGATTGTGTTCTCTTGAAAACGTGACTGCTGCTTCCTTTGTTTCCTTTGACTCTTCTATAAAACACCTTCAGCAACATTTTGAAGTACTCTGAAATTCTGAAATATCTGTTAACTGGTTCAGGTCAAGGAGGATTCTGATTTATGAGCTTCATTTGCTTCTTTTATATAGGCAAGTCACATGACCTGAGGACTATGTGAGGGGAGGGACATGATAAACCTCTATGTTGTATCTAGGTAGAATGTATATTGAGGTAGACTTCATGCTATACTAGCACCAACTTTTCTTATTTCTGCCAAATCAATGTTATAATCTATTTTAAAGCTTCAAACTCAATATGGCTATTAATTTGAGACTTTAAAATTCAGGACATGTCATAGAAATTTCTTTTTGTTTACATCTGCACAGAACAAACAGGCTTTCATTTTAGTTGAGCAGATGTTGCCATCACTCCACAAATAAAATGAATTTCCAATCGTTTAGTTCCTATACATTTCTACAGCTGACGTAATGTTCAGGCTCACAGCCATATTGTGTTGAAATACTAGTTCTCAGACAATTGCCAAGGTTAAGCTACATTGACCCTGTTCAATACTTTGGTGACCACTTAGCTACTGTGAGCTTGAATGTGCCTGTGGTTTATTTGATAACTACTCAGAATTGGAAATCAGAGCTGATTTCCTATTCCAGTGATGTTTGTGATATTCAGTCACATGCAAATACCATTCAGGAAAGGTATGAATCCACCTCTTCTCCCCCAACCATGGGTTAATTAGTAAGACTTGTATCCAAAATCATTATCTCTCAAAAATTCTTAAAATCTAAAGAAAAGTTTTCTGATATTTATAAGTCTGCAGTAAAAAAAAAAAAAATCAGTCAGGTAATGCTCTGCATGTCATATTTTTCACTGATTCTTGTTCAGGAAAACTTTGAGTATTTGTAGTCAGTTTCTTTAGTTTACACTTTAATCAAAAACTGAATATTGTCCTTTCTGGTTTCTATTTCACCGAACCAGTCTCCACCTTTAAAATGCTCACCATAGTTTTGGGCTGTATGGTCAGATCCATTTCATTTCACTTTCTAATTTCCATAAGTAGCATCTATTTTTAGAAAATCTGAAGCTACAGTTGAATAGGATTTTTACTGATATACCATATATGCTCATCTGTAAGTCTACTACATGTTAGCATGACCCCTGAATTTTTGTGACAAACATGATTTTTTTTTCTATAACTCATGCATAATGTAACCCCATACTAGTGTGCCTATCTTAGTTAAATATAGCACTGCAAGGCATCATGGACGTCTTATAGCAAATAGTTTTCATTCTTTTTTGTACAAAAATGAGGAGAAAGACTACCATAAAATAGATTTAGATACCATACTTTTGTTTTTTTACGTGTCTGATTACTGTTAGCCTGACTATTCACCAACAAACAATTCACAGACAGGACAATTGATAAACACTTTAAATCTTTTCACTTTCAAGGTCTCATCCAGTGTTGTTGTTTTTCTTTTCTTTTTTTTTTTTTTTTAAATATTCTTTCTAATTCCTTTATTAATTATGGAGTTTGTCAAGACAGAATAAGGAAGCAGAAAGCTTTTCTTTGAGGGATACGCCTATATTGTTGACAAAACTAGAGAATCTAAAAGTTACTGGATGTTCGAACAATGAAAAAACTGCAATGCAAAACTGACAACAATCGATGATCCACCAACATCCGGACACTTTATAAAAACGATATATCCCGGGAAGGAATATCAGGGAAAAGAATAGTGTAAGAATAATACTTAACACTGAAGATAGATTAGAAGAGATTTATTATACAACAGTACACTAAACCAATAGACGTACAAGAACAATCAACGAATAGTAACAGGAATAACGATCAAGTAGAAAATGTCTCTGCCTATGACGCATGCGTCCGGCTAGTGACGTATGCTGACAGTTTGCTCTAGTCACAGTCTTTAATAGACTAGGCCATATCCATTATGGGGTAGGATAGGATGTTCTTCTACAACAAAAAGAAACAACTGTATGAGAGCTTGAACATGACAAGGCTTAGTATCGACCAATTGTCCTGTCTGTGATATCTCTGTTGGCAAACTATTTGCACATGCTGACTATGTCGTTCCTTTATCCTGGGTCTTGTTTCTATATAGATTGAGTTTTTTTTTCCTTTTGTTGCTACATGAGTAAAACCTCATCCACTATGTATGACACTTACAATCAACAAATACCTTATATAAATATAGTGCAACTGGTTATTAAAAAATGCATGGATTTTTAACCTTCTCAAAAAACCACCTGTGCATATTTTTTGCATAAAAAACAGATTATAAAAACTGGCACTATACACTAGCATTTATGGGATGTAAGTTGTAATCATTTATTTTGTTATTTGTGTTGAAAGTGTTCATAACTGTTATCTCATCCAAACAAAATATAGTTTTTTAGATTTGTTGTAGGCTGATGCAGTTTTCGTTATTTTCCATTATATTTACCCTATAATTTGTTGTTTCTAATTTTCCATATGCTTAGAAAAGTTTGTTCTGTTAGTGTCATAACTTAAAAGATAACCCAAATGAAGGTTGGAAATAAATAGTAATATTTATAATATCATCAAATACAAGGCTCACAAGCTGCATGCAGTAAATAACCACTGCTAGTAGAGAATTGCTAGACAGTAAGAAAACACCACTCTCTCAATAGTTAAATGTATTATATAAGAATTAGGTCACCCATGTCCATAGCTACATACATAACAGTATATTTATTATTTGTAAAGGATGTTTTTTGTGTGTAGTTACTTTTTCCAGGGTCTTCAGTTACTCTTATGTATATTTTTTTTTTCATTGTTATCTGCTGAGTTTACAGTGGCTTCAAATACTATATTGCTTTGCAAGCAATTGCCATTTAAGGAACATTCATTCATTGCCGTACAGTAACTAATGGGTTTGATTTGTGCAAATGGCTATTTTAATGTTCACAACAAAAAAATAACTGACAAACTACCTGCACTAACCCAGAAAAAATATTATGAAATTTTTTTGAAAATTAATAACGTATAAAACAAGTTTTTTTGTGTGATGCATTTTGTTCTTTAGGACTTTTAGGGTCTAAAGCGATGTTTTCTCTGATGTAAATACAGATGTGCACAAAGGGGAGAGGATGCTGAAATTTGAAATTGCCAATGAATGGCTGCAGCGTAGGAAGTGGATGTGTGATATCTGCATCTTGCATGCATCCAACTCATTGTATGGTAGCTGCAGCAAGCAACATTATTGATGATATTGCTGAAATCATGTGCGTATGTAACAACCTCAACTACCCATTGCAAGGAAAGGAAATAGACATACAAAGAAGGCTGACCATATGCTGGAGTTGGGCATTTTCCTTCCTCAATCAAGGGCAAAAGTTGGAGGTTCAAAGATGATCAGATACCATTGTATTTCCGACTGTAAATTATACCAACCTCTGATCTGCTAGCATTCATTTCCATAACCCACCGGATATCCTGCAGGAAACCAGAGTTCGGTTCTGGTGGGGAAGTATGATTGCAAAGCTGAAACTTGAAGATTTTGACGGAAGGACACCACCAGGAGTGGAGCCTGTGTCTTCATTTGACTCGACATGGCAAAGCTCACACAGTACGAACACTGGTAGGATTAACAGATTTCTCGATTGGGTGGTTGGTGGTGCATAGCCATTCTTATTTGGCTCGAGCCATCTGGTTGATTCTGATGACGAATGAGACACTCTAGTTGGAGAAAATGATTTAGATGTATCAATATTGTTAAATCAAAAATGAGAATTATGTAACCATGTGGTTTTAACATTTGATTTATGAAAGGGTGCTAGATGGCTTGGTGTCTAGACATGTCACTTTTTAATTTTGTCTGAATAAGATACATAGTGGGACCTTAGATTTTTTAAATGGGTAGACAATAATTTTAACAGGAGGTTGGATTTTAGGTCTTATTTATTGAATAATAGATTTTTTTTACTACTATTTCATGAGTAAAGGGGCTTAAATGTTTAGTTCAGAATTAGGATTAAATAATTATGGTATACTTAGTTATATTAAGAACAATGATTAAGTATTGCGTGGGTCATTTATTTTAGTAAAATAATTTTTAATCTTTTAATTATGTTAGAGTATAAATTATAAATGAAACATTATAATTCAATTTTTAAGAAAATTATTTTTTCTAATTAAGTTACATAGTGAGAACACACAATACTTAAATAGGTAAATAACTTTTGACAGTAAGTTAGATTTTTTTAAACTACTTCATGAGTTTAAGAATGTTTAAGTTAGAATTTGGATTAAATAGTTATGGCATATAATTTTCCCTAATTTTCAAAATAACCATGAATTCATCTTATATTTGAAAAATAAATCCTTTTCACCATTTATTTTAACATATCACTTGAAGAACAGTATTGTTCAGAAACATGAACATTTTTATGTAATATTATGCTTTTATAAACCACTGTAATAACAAAGTTATAATAAGCTCTACTCTGTGTTGAGCACTCTTTATAAAAGGAAATACTTGAACAGTGGGTTTTAATCTACATGTTCTTTCACTTTCTTGCAATATAATACACACACTCACAAACATATATAGTGTGGACAGTGTCTAAAGTCCTTGTGATATTATTTTTGTCTTAATAATATCTCTTATATAAGCTATAATTATGTGACAATGCATACAAAAGCAATTCAAAATTTAAATAAATTATTAATGATTCAGTCTTCCTACTTTCAAGCTAATTAACCCAAATTCTTACTTAATTATATCAATTGGAATATTGTTTTCACTGATTTGAAGAGTTGAAGTCTGGGTTAAAGTTCACAAGTCAATTTAGGACATTTGAATAAATGTAGTTACATCTTTATTTAAAAAAAAAAAAGAAATAATTAAAAATAATCTAAATTTTTAATGAGAACTTTATCAACACCATTTACAAGGAGGTGCTGATAAGTTTTCAGGCCACTTCACAAAATCTCACTAAATATCTTCTTTTTATTTATTTTTTTTTACTTTTTTTTTTTTTTTTTTTAAGAAAATCTTACTTGGTTCTCCGCCTTTCATTCCCTAATCATATATTTTTCAGTAGGCATCTGACAATCTCTGGAGACTATGGAGTCTACTATAATGATTAGCTAATCCTTGTTGCTGATGCTGGCTGAGAGCCATCTTGTAGTTCCTACTGCAGTTTGAGTGGATAGACATTTCACCAGTGAGTACATAATCTGGTGTGATAAATAGAGGAATAAGCCCAATACACAAAAAACTCAGTTGGGCTAAATTGTGACTTCATGTTAGCACAACTGTCAACAATTTCTGAACTGTTTCCTGAATTCAATATTGTATATTTAGGGCATCGAGGCAGCAGATAATTTTCTAAAAATATATTGTTAAATATAACAGACAATGAATGTCTAATAATAAACCCACTACATATATTGGTTTTACTACAACCACACTCTCCCATAGTGTGACACCTTTCTGATCATAGTTCAATCAAACGTCATAGAACAGCATTGCATTACAAATTTATGAACTGTGTCTGCTATTTGGTGATTGTTATCATTGCATAGCAATGTTTTATGTCAACACAAGATAAAATCATCTTTGATGGTGGATGTCTTTATGTTAATGTCCCTGGAACCTCTCTGAAGATGTCCTATGTGAGCTGAAAGCTTAGAACCAGCATAATAAAAAAAAAAATAACCAAATGTTGGACAATATTTATCTGTATTTTCACCTGAAATTAAATCCAAAATACGATGTTTAGAAAAAAATATATATATGTTAAAATTGGCGTAATCAACTGTTCTTTCTATTATAGATTCACTGATTTCCTAACATTTTTTTTTTGAACACAAGAAGAATTTTAAAATGTGTAACAGGAAGTTTAAAATAAGGGGAAAAGTTAGTCATAAACTAGCAAAATAGTATTGGACATACTTTCATCTAGGTTTGTATAGCGCCAAAATGTATTTTCTAATATGTATAGATCTGGACATTCTTTCGAACCTTTCATTTAAAACCTTTCTCATTCTGAAAATGATAGCCAATTTTTTTTTTCTTGGCACAATCTGCAAACATCACCACCACTGCAACATCTGGTCTTTCTCAATATACTCTAGTTCATAATTAGGATTTTTGTTGTTTTTTTCTTTTAATTTTCACACATATTTAGCCAATTTGGTACAATTAAGTTTTTTTCATTCAAACTAGAAAATCTCAAATATTCTTTTCACTCAGATCATGTGGTACCCAAACATCATAGCGATTTCAGTAACCAAGTTTCCCTAAATGGTTATAGTTGGTGGATTTTGATAAATTTAATGTTTCTATCAATTCCCGCGTGTAACACAAATTATCTTCAATTAATGTCTTGATTTGGTCAGCATCTGTAGTGGTGGTTGGGGAGGGGATCTTCCAAAGTATTCTTCATCAGTGAGGCTATAATCACGATCTCTAAACTTCTGTCAGCTAAAGCACCTTCACCGTACACAGCACATATCGTTTTTGTAACTTGCAAGGCATTTTTTACAAAAAAAAGCATTAGTCATCTAAAATGCAATTTGACATGGATTAAGTAATTTTAAACTTTCTTTCTCATGAGATACTTTAAAGTGTTCTCAAATTGGAAATGTAAGCATATCTGTCAATATTTATCTGTTCTGACATGTTGGAACATGAACAACTAAAAATCGGCATGAACCTCCTGGATAAACCTATTGTAATATCTTTATTATAAGTAGTTATAATAAAAACCTTTTACATCACTGCTCAAAATCTATCATATTTCAGTACTATTAATTGTACTTCATCAGGCAATGGTTGGTCACTGATGTTGAGAATGATTTTTATAGAAATTTAAAAACAGTTTGTTACCCATTTTCAGACAGTGTGGGCGGGGGGGATAAGGACAGAATTAAGAATTTTCTTGTAGGTAAGACTTGATTAATAAATAGAAAGTTAAATCTATGTTGGATGGGGGAATGAGATTAGAGGGAGGAGGTGGGTGAGTAAATTTAAGAGGTTACAATAACCTAGTGATTGGGCTGTCTACATTATGTAACATTTGATAATGGGGGAAAAGGCGGCATTGAATGTGTCTTGTGTTTCTCTTTGTGGTGATCTTTTTGTAGAGGTGTCCCCCCCCCGGATGTGTTTTAAAGGGGTTTGTTGATATGATTTAGAACTGAGGAATATCTATATAGGATGCACATAATACTAAATAGACAGCAAACCATAGCATTATTAAAGTTAATTCAAATAAAGTAACTATCAGTGGATGGTGGCTCCTTATATATGTACTACCAGCCATAATTATTAGGATACCCCAGTTTCAAAAAAATGATTTCATATTATTTTGAGTATTATTTGCCAGGTGGATAATTCTAAATGAAAGAAGAAAGGTTCTTTTGTTATTATTACTTTGCAAAATTTTACAAGGCAGCCAGGAAGAAGAGACTAGCATGGGGAAGAGAGCACAAAAACTGGACACCAGAACAGTTCATTTTATGCACATGTTATTGTGCAGTATTAATAAAATAACCATTCTATTTTCATTTAGAATTATCCACTAAATGATAACTACTAAAAATAGTATGAAATACTGGGGTGGCCTAATAATTATGGCTGGTAGTGTGTGTGTGTGTGTGTGTGTGTGTGTGTGTGTGTGTGTGTGTGTGTGTGTATAAAATATAATATGATTCAATAAAATTTGATACTTAGCTGATTGATATTATATTTAGCACCTTGGCTCTTTCATAAACAAACCTTTTTGTAATCATTCTCTCCAATTGTCAAGAGCTATCAACAAATATATATATAAAAGAATGAAATGTTCACCACTTACTTGCCACCCAGGTTTCAACTATATTGGTCTCCCTAGACTGTGAGAATAAACTAAATTTCTTAACACTTATTCTTTACACACATGACGGCCAGAATTCCTACTTTAGGTGAAGGGAAGAGCAAGAGGAAGGGTCTGTGTGTGTGTGCGTGTTGAGCTTTTCATTGGTTAGCCTGATGATTGCACTTAGCATGAAACAGTCTGTCACCCCTGAGTGTTGACTTCAATGTTCACTCTTTTATATTTACATACGCTCTATCTCTGATATTGAACACTTTATCCTATAAATATAGCACACCTTAAAACTATATTTATTCACATATATATATATATATATATATATATATATATATATATATATATAAATTTTTCACAGAACAGAATTTAATAGCAGCAAGGAATAAATAGCATTTGAATGGCATTTTATTAAGAACTAAAAAAAAATACCGGTTTCACCCAGATCGTTATCAAGTTTATATATATATATATATATATATATACACACACACACACACACGTATATAAAACACAGAGTTAGTCACTTTAACTGAGCAAGTTCATGTTGACTTCAAAGTATTGTGAGGACACTATTATGATATTCTCACTCGCTAGGACTGATTTGCACACCATGCTTTATATAAACAAGAAAAAACTGGGACCTAACAGCAAACCAGCCCTGACAATTGAAAACATAATGGTGTCCTCATGAAACTTCAAATTCTATCTCCACCTCGATAATGAACACTTTGTAATAAAAAATCTGCTTACCAAAATACAGTTTATTAGTAAAACCACTGAAAAACAACAACCTTAGCACTAAATATTATCACAACTCAACACTATATATATATATATATATATATATATGAAGAGCAGTCAATAAGACCATTACCTGATACATGGGTATTGTCTGAATTTTTAATATATTTTGTGTAGCTGATTAATATTCGTTTTTGAATTAAGTGTATTTACAAGAAGAAAAATAAACGAGGCCATTCTACCTTTGATGGGCTTCTCATAAATGGAATAAATTGTCACTTGAAAATTGCCCTATTATCTTTGTCTTCCTCATGTCAATTGCTTTCGTCCTTTTCTTCACCACAGGCAGAAGAGACACTTGAATGTTAAGTACACCGTAGCAGGTTTTATGATGCAAGTCAATGTTTTCACAATAAAATTGGTATTAACCAACCAATGTTGGTAAAATTATCATAAAGTATTTATATAATAAATATTCCATGTGAATTTCTGCTTTATCTCTTTTATTACAAATATTTATAAAAGCTTGTTTGTTGTCGACATTTTATTATCCTTCTTGACATTGGTTCCTTACATTGTAAATTCAATATATTTGGGCAGCAATTGTTATTTTAAAAGTATTGTTAAAAACAAGACATTTTGTATCTGTTAAATTTAATTAACATTTTCTTTTTTTTTTGTTTCTTTTTTTTTTCTTTTTTTTTTTTTAACCTCTTCATCCTAAGGAAAGCAATAAAGCCACTAAGTCATTAAAATACAAGGAGTTTAGTGAACGTTAGAGTATATGAGAAAAGAATACAGGTGTACCTCACATTTGTAATTTGATCCAGGAGAGGCAACTTAAGTTGTAAAACAACTCAAATCAAATTTACTTGTCTTGAGGTTAAACCATTCCTGCAGGGGTCATCATCTCTCAGTTGTGTCTGTGTCTTCAGCTAGAGTGCCGGCTCAGCTGTATCTCCATCCAAGGACAGATATGCTTCTGAGAAAAATTAATACTGACAGGTTCCCAGGTCCTGGGAAACAGATGTCTGAGGCTGATCCACCACATTGCACTAGTGGTTCCCAACCTGTTTTTTATCCCTTTCCCCTTGTTCCAGTTACTTATTCACTTGTGGACCCCTACAACAGAATAAGTTAAACCAGCAAAAAGAAAAGATTTTTCTGTAAAAAAATATATTCATGTAAGATGCCCTACGTTATTATGCTAATTAATCTTTAAACTTATATAAAATCAAAAAAAACATTTCATTTAACCCTCCTTTATTTAAGTAAAACACCTAGTAAAAATGTTATCTTAACGTTGTTATAGTTGTAAGTATTGTACACAAAAACTATCTTTAGAAAACTGTCTTTATTTTTTTTTAACTTATGAGCTAATGTATGAATAAAAAAATCATAAAACCTGTATAAATAAGACACGTGTATGAAAAAAAAAACTAGAAAATCCCAAAACAGAAGTGAATGAACTTTTTATATATTGAAAAAAAAGTATTTTACTCTATTTTGGCAAAGATGGGTATTGAACAAATAAATAAAGCCTGCAATTAAAACATAAGCTTTACTTCATTTGACACATCTGTATATGATATTTCATTCATCTTATTGATGACGTTGAGATTTGCACTGCCAATGGGAAGAAGCATCTTTCAAGTAGAAGAAAGCAAGTTTGAAACCATGGATAGAATTATAGGGTGTGCGCCACACATCATAAATATACGTCAGTACGAATTAGAATCTTTTGGACCCCTTGAAATTATTTCATGGACCCCTGTTTGGGAACCAAGTGGACTAGTGACTAGAGGGATGGATTGGTAGCCAACTGTTGCAGAGGCTGGGCAATTTTTGACTCTGGCCTGAGCGTATGCACTTGAGTTCCCCACAATAAACTCGACTATCTCAGTGGGGAGACAAGTAAATACCGATACATAAATCTGTGTTAGAGCTGAATATGTGGGTTGTGTAAGGGTTAGTGGCTGAGAATAAGAAATTGGAAGGCCAAGTTCAAATTCTAGTCAGGTTCATTAAATTCACTTATACCCTTGGGAATGGTAGGAATGCATCTTCCACTAGCTATGAATTAAATAGTACATGTATCTGAAAAAAATCATTGCTATTTTATAAAATTTGTTAATGCAATGTTGACTCAAAAAAAAAACAAATGAAATATTACAATCCAAAATATTCTGGCTTTAAATAATCCACAAAAGGTTGATAAGACGTAAGAAAAAAAGTCAATGTGGTGGAGCAATCCAGGTTTAGACATTATTTGACATATTTAAATATACTCCCTTATTATTCTAAATTTGGCTTATTTTGTTTTGTTTGTACTTTTTATTTCTAGGAGAGCAGAAGTCCTTATATGAAGTGTTCCTTAACTCATTGTCACATTTCCAAGATGACATTGGACCTGAAATCTGTGATGACGAATCACAAACTTTAAACAGCTTGGTGCCTCTCCCTAAAAATCCCATTTATCAAATGTTGCAGGATCGACCTGATGCACTGTTACAGATCAACATGGATTCCTTGTTTGTCCAACCAGTTCGTACAAAAATGTGGCAAGATCATCAGAATGTTCGGAAAATGTAAGAATTTAAAATCATTTGTTTTTAATTTTCCATCCTTTTTTTTTTTTTTTTAATTATTTCACTAAAAATGCAAGTTGTTACTGATGCAGCTGTCTCATGTTATGCTCCATTGAAAAGAAAAAGAAAATAAAAAGGAATTAAAAAGACAACAATTGACATTGCATTTATCAATTTACTTAGAAAATCAATAAAAATTCATGATTTTGTCATGACAAATTGTTTTAGAAAAATGTTTTAGGTCTAGACGGAAGTTTATCCACAAAACATGTCACATGATTTTTAGACATGTAGTCAATATATTAAAAAAATTCTTAAACAGATCTGTTGATGTCATAAAAATAGCCAGTTTTAATAATGTTAAAAATCAAGTAATCTTCAAACATTAATACTGACTTTCCTATAACATGATTGAATATAGTTACAGCATAGAAATAAAATAATATATTAGGTCATAAATGACAGTAAAACTAATTTCGATGCTATATCTAACTGACTTTGTAAATGAAAATCTCTCAAACTAGACAGCATCTTTTTGCATTTTAGCCATTTTCAGGTTCTTATAAAAAACTAGCAGTATAGCCCAGCGTTGCTTGGGTGTAATGAAAGCTTTAAAACTAATCCATGGTCCTGGAGCTCAGACTCTTTGGACGTTGGCACGAAAGACTAAAAAGCAATAGTTATTTCCAGTTAAAGCAAATCCGTAGACTGAAAGAAAAATGAATGATGTAAGTCAAATTTTGATTTCCTGGTATCAATATCAAATAAGTTTTTTTGTCGTAAACTGAATTTTGAAGGCTAAATAAGTCCTCTGAGTAAATGGTATCATGGCTGAGACTAAGAACTACAATTATACCTACTTAGAGCCAAACCCAAAGCAAAAACTAAAATAAAAGGGCTGAAAAAGTACAGACATACAGGCAGATAGACAGACACACACACACAAACATCTTGCCTTATATATATATATATATATTATCGATTTTCTGCACTATTGTAAGAACTGCAACCTTGAAACTTCTGAATATTGTTTCTTATGTCTTTGTCTATGAGTATATCAACTTTGATTAAAATCGAACCACTCCTTCTATAACCCGATTTTTTCGATTATCAATTTTCGATATTTATCGAGGGTACCTCGACACAAATCCTAGCTAAGAACACTCGCGGACGCTTATAGTACAACTGTGTAAATTTTCAACAAAATTGGTTCAGCCATTTTGGAGTCTATAGGTCACGGAGACACACACACACACACACACACACACAAAGTTCCATTTATAAATAAGTTTAGATAAAGTGAATATGTTATGGTGCAATGGATATCAACTCAGAATGAGAAATTGGAGAGCCGTGTTCTAATTCCAGTTGAATTTGTTGTATTCACTTACACAAATACCCTTGTGAAAAGTATGAATCCATCTCATTTCCCTCCAACTGTGGGTTGAAAGCAGGGCAGACTGGGTTTTATAGCCTTGTTTGGCAACCAGTCTACCGCAGAAGGAAATAGCAACCTATTGCAGGAAAATCTTCTGCCTAGTCAGTCATGGATCAAAACAGACATGATTGCCCAAGCCTGTATCACATATTGCACTTAAGTGACTGTAAAAATAATACTCTCTATTATAATAAAGATCTTTGTATGTTTCTCTTGTTATTAAAAAAGCAGTAACTATATAAGATTTAATTTGCATGAACATCGAGTGAACTTAAATTCAAATCTACTAAACTGTCAGTTTGAAATATGTCCCTGATTATTGCATAACACATGAAACTCCAAGTCGTGCCATAGACCTAGGATAATATGTATATTTATTAATAAAGAAAATGAAAATAAGTTGGGTGTTTTTATAAATCTCTAAAAACATCCAACTTATTTTCATTATAATACTCTGTTAAATTCTAACATTGAGTTCTCATCGGATTTAATCCCCTGTGGAATTAATCTTACCAAGTACCAAGGATACTACTTTATATCAAATCTAAATCTATTTATAAATGAAACTTTGTCTGTGTGTGTGTGTGCGTGTATCCGTTACCTATAGACTCCGAAACGGCTGAACCAATTTTCTTGAAAATTTACACAGTTGTACTATAAGCGTCTGCCAGTGTTCTTAGCTAGGTTTTGTGTCGAGGTACTCCGATAAATATCGAAAATCGATAATCGAAAAAATCGGGTTATAGAAGGTGTGGTCCGAATTTAATCAAATTTTATACACTCATAGACAAAGACATAAGAAATGATTTTCAGAAGTTTCAAGGTTACAGTTCTTAGAATAGTGCAGAAAATTTGATATCGATACCAGGAAATCAAAATTTGACTTACATCCATTCATTTTTCTTTCAGTCTACGGTTTCGCTTTAACTGGAAACAACTATTGCTTTTTAGTCTTTCTTGCCAACGTCCGAAGAGTCTGAGCTCCAGGACCATGGATTAGTTTTAAAGCTTTCATTACACCCGAGCAACGCCGGGCTATACTGCTAGTTTATTAATATATACAGCTCTGTTCATACATTGAGCACTGTTTTATTAACACCTGAATAATAATACTATGCATTTGTGCACCCTCATATGTTTATTAATTTACGTCACTCTATTTCACTCCTTACTGTTGAACACTTTTCTTAGGTGTAATACTATTGTATACTTTATTTCCTACTTGTCGCCAGAATATGGAACCTATGAATTTAAACTACTCCACCAAAAATATCTTGGTCTCCGGCAAAAAATATTACACACTTGACACCATTACACAAAATTGAAAGTGTACTAAACAGGATGACATGGAAGCTCTACTTCTCCAAAAATAATAAGGAACCTCCACTTTAGATTATACAGTGTCTTATCGATTTAAATCTCTAAAAACCCCACCACCTGATGAGCAATTATCAAAATTTGAGAATGACTTATTTGCTCTAATTAACAAAATTAAATTCCATCGTACAACCAACAAGCTGCAAAATCAATGCCAATGGACATAAATAAGTTTGAACAATCTGACAAAATGATTATTAAACCAGAAAAAACAAGCCAGCATTGTTCTATTAATGCAGAGTCATACCACAAAGCCATTCTCTGTGAAATCAATAAAAATTATACACAGGTACCTAGTAACTGGGAAACCAACATAAATAGTGAAGCCAAGAAAATAACTAAGGAACTAAAGATAGATGATAGGCAACAGGCATTCATTACAATCAAAGACCACAAAGACAATTTCATAAACAATTCACAATACAGATTATTAAACCCTTCAAAAAAACTATCTGTAGAATTAGCAAAATTATCCTCGCAAGTGCTTCTACATTAACTAAGAATGCCTTAGGCATGAACCAGTGGAAGAACACAGCCAATTGAACACTAGATTGGTTCAAAAAAAATACAATAAAAATGGATTGCACTTTGATCTGAACAATTAAGAGTATGAGACTCACCTTCACAAGGATGTTTTTAACTAGCGTCCAGTTGGCAGACAAAAATAAACGGGGTTGTAACTCAATACATGTCCCATTCTCCTCTCACAATAACGTGGATATTGTGCTGATATTTATTGAGCACAATATCCACATTGGAATCATCAGCCAATCAGAACCTACAGAATAAACTTGCCTAGATAGCAGAGTCGAATCTCTCAGGCTGTTATATAAACCACCTATCAATTTGCTGGGCATCTCGGAGCTGTCTGTTTCAACTTCAACTGATTACTGGCTGTTGCTATCTAAGAATTCTACATCATCCAGTTTGATATTTGTGACTTCTACTCATCGGTATCTGAAAAACTTTTAACTACAGCCTTAAGATTTAACAACCACATGTTGTCTTAAATCAACAGTCAATACAACAATAGTGCTGCTTTATCTATACATTATTGGAAATTAAAAAACAACAATAACAACCTAATTGTTACCTGGAATATCGTAGCTAAATCCAAACCTTACAAAAGAAAAGGAGATAGATGTAATCTATGCCTTTTAGAAAAACTTGTCATCTTAGACCATATTAATAATCTTAATTTGCTTAATAAAAAAAGTGATTTAATGTCTACATGCTGTCATAGAAAAAAGTACTTTAATTCTTAGACCCAGATTGATATAGATTCCTTTATACATTTGCCCCTTTTTTCCCTCTTTCGTCATTAAATCTTCCTTCTTTCTTTCTTTCCCCCACAACATTACTTTTAACAATTATAAATTAAACCCCTTTAATTTTTTTCTCCCCTCAATGTTTAATTTTAAATTTTAATTCTAAATTTTACTTTTTAATTTTTATTTTATTTTAACAGTTTTTTTAATTTTAATTTTTTATCTACATGTAATATTTTGAATATTTAAATTTTTGTTTTATGATTTATGCCCCTTTGATTTCTTCTCCCAGCATTTTATTATTTTTAATGTTTTTTTAGGTTATATTTTAATTTTTATCTACATGTAACCTTAGAATATTTAAATTTTTAATCTTATTAAAAAAGCAGTAATTTTATAAGATTTAATTCTCATGAACACCGAGTGAATTTAAATTCAAATCTATTAAACTGTCAGTTTGAAATATGCACCTGATGATTGTATAGTGCATGAAACTTCAAGTCATGCCATAGATGTAAGATAATATGTATATTTATATATACCTCCTGTCACGCTCATGGATAAAGAAACTGCATTAATTCAGTTCATTAGAGAGACAATGGTAAGGCAGCATCAACTAATATATATATATATATATATATATATATATATATATATATGTACTAGCAGTATAGCCCGGCATTGCTCAGGTGTAATGAAAGCTTTAAAACTAATCCAGGGTCCTGGAGCTCAGACTCAGCTTAAAGAATATTTGCGTGAAGTTTGGTGAGAATTGGATAAAAATTGTAGATTTGTATAAAGGACATACAGACAGATAAACAGACACACACACAAACATCTTGCCTTTTATATATATATATATATATATATATTATCGATTTTCTGCACTATTGTAAGAACTGCAACCTTGAAACTTCTGAATGTCGTTTCTTATGTCTTTGTCTATGAGTGTATCAAATTTGATTAAAATCAGACCACTCCTTTTATAACCCGATTTTTTCAATTATCGATTTTTGATATTTATCTGGGGTACCTCGACAGAAAACCTAGCTAAGAACACTTGCAGACACTTATAGTACAACTGTGTAAATTTTCAAGAAAATCGGTTCAGCTGTTTCGGAGTCTATAGGTAATGGATACACACACACACACACACACACAAAGTTCCATTTATAAATAAGTTTAGATATGTATATACCTAATGTAATATATATATATATCCTCTCTCTCTCATAATATAGACTTGTGTATTTGTGTGTTTATGTAATATATATATATATATATATATATCCCTCCTGTCATGCTCGGGGGTTTGAATTATTTTGTTTGTTTTTTTTGGTTTTTGTTTTGGTTTTTTGTGTTCTAATGTAAGATATTCAATAGTGATTATGTCAACATATATTTTGCCATCATTTTAGACAGCATATTGATGTAAATATTTTGCTGTCATTTTCTATATCACAGCCTCACTTATAGTTCATAATACAAACATAAAATTTTTTTTTTCTAATCTACAGTAAAATTTAATTATAGTCATCAAGTTTCAATGCAATATTCTTGAAGCTGCGAACGTCAAAAATTCAGTGAAATCTTTATTTAGCAAAACACAAGAGGAGTGAAATTTCAAAAGGCTCTGATTTTAAAACTATTAAAGATGCAGATCTAATATTTGAGATCTATCAGTTCATTTGACCAAAAAATACCTACTAGCTTTGTTAACAGGCACACAAACAGACTAATTACAATTAGTAACACAAAAATAGAATCAATGAAATTCAATAAAATTGTGGCTAAGTATCATCCCTGCTATTTATATAGAATTGTTTTTAACAATTCTATATAAACAAAACTCGCCAGGACGTCTCTCAAATCCCTACTTACATATATAACTTACCTAAAACTCTAAACTTATCCAACGATGCTTATTTAATAAGTATGATGTTAGTTCTGCTAATAACATCCATTAAAACTATATTTTGATAATCATATGATCAGTATCAGGGATAGAAATTACATAAATGTAAAAGTGGGCACCGATATGAACACTGATTGAGCACAGTTTTTTGGCTATATGTGAAGGTTGGGTCTTGCTGTCACATCTGTTTTGGTGCTTCTGCTATGAATTTATAGATTCATGATAAAATCCAAAGAAGAATCTGCAATTGATTCTGGCATCTCAGCTTTGGTCACTTTCTCCATCACCATAATGTAGCTTCCCTGTGCCTTTTCTATAAATATTTTCATGGTAATTTTTCTTATGAGCTTTCCTCTTTGGTATGTAGATTTACAAATTTATGCACAGTACTAGTTTGGTTTCAAGGTCTCATCATTCTTCAGTTGAGATGCCTAGATGTAACTGCTAACAGTTTCTTCTCTCATACTTCTCTCTTGTGGAACTTTCTTCCTTTTCAGTTAACTTTGATCTTCAAAAATTTAAATGCAATGTCAGTCATTATCCTCTGTCTTCCTAATTTCCTGTTCTTCTTGGAGTAGATAGACTAAACTATCGCCCGGTTCACACTCCACCTACGTCTATTGAACAGGTGAAGAGGCTTATCCCTTGTTTCCTGTTTAGGATGCAGTTTCCGGTTTTTCTCTTTTCTAATCTTCTCACTCTTATGTAGCCCCCTGCACATCAGTGGCGTTACCGCCTTGCTTGGGGTGATATGATTAAAAAAAAAAAAAAAAAAATTCTCTCTGCTTAATAATGTCTACTACTTTTCATACTTTTTTACACTCTGTAACTCCTAGTGACTTAGTGGCTTTATTACCTTGCTTGGGGTGAAATGATTATTAAAAGAAATGTCTGTGCATACATATCTGTGGTTACTACTAAACCTGATGGTTTTATTCTTTCTATTTTATCTGATTTCAAAGTCGACACATTGTATACATAGTGTTTTTACATTTTACCTCTGATGTAGATTATGCCTGATTTAGCTCCGTGATCCCAACACTCCCAGCCATACCACATTTGCTTTCAGCTTTGTATAATTTCTCTTCCTCTTGGAGCATGGTTGATTGTCAACATCCACTGGGCATATAAAATGGCTTACAACAATTTAATGTTCTTTCTTTGAAGTAACATTGGATTTAAAGATTGACGGAAAATGTGACTTTAAAAAGAATAGAGAGGAAAAAAAAACTACTTTGCTATTATTAAAACAGAGATGATATGCCTTTCGATGTACCTACAGAGTCACACATCCATGCTATAAATGTAAAGTTTAACCTTCCTTGTAATGTACAAGGGGATGATGGGGTGCTGAAAATTTCTTGTTCATCTCACTTCTCAGAAGCTTATCATATCAGCACCTCCTCATATAATTACACATTTTAACCCTTTATAAATCGAATGAGTATCTATATACTCATCATAAGAAGGATAAAAACATACTCCTGAAATACTTTTAAATCCATTTTGTATTATGGCTAAAGATAGGAAGCTTATATTTAATTCCACCCTCAGGAAATCTGGCTCCTCTGGCTTTACCTCTCCTCTTTTGGAGTAGGCTAGTGTTACATACTTGTCCCTGAGACGTTCCATATAAATGGTAAGTTCCAAGGGGGCTGAATTCCTTTTAGATTCTGGAAGCACATATGTGTAAGACTCCTACTTTAAAACTGAGCTTTGTACCATATTTGGAACAGTGGACATTCTAATAGATATCGACTCCCTTTTTAATGTGTGTGTGTGTGTGTGTGCGTGTCTGTGTCTGTTCTGCTTGTCGCACCTGAGGACAAAGACCAAGGTGGGCATGGTACTCGTCAGAGAAATGATGTTTAATGATGGCACAGTGCTGAACAGGCACAATGAACATGTCTTACAACAACTGATTACTCAGTTCAACCAGACCTGTTACGAATTCAGGCTAGCTATTAACACCAGGGATGACAGTTAAGTTTTTGTGGATGTTCATTGTAGTACAATGTATATCAGCTTGGAATGAGAAATCAGAGGGCCAAGTTCGGATTTCAGTTGAATTTGTTGTACTCACTTATGCAAAAATACCCTTGGGGAAGATATTAATCCATCTCTTCTCCCTCTAGCTATGAACTGAATAGTAGGACAGATTTGGTTCTATAACCTTGATTGTAAATCAGTCTACTGCAGAAAGAAATGGCAACCTGTTGCAAGAAAATCTTCTACCTAGTCAGTCGTAGATCAAAAGAGACATGATTGCCCAAACATGTATCACATATGTCACTAAACTGATCTAAACTTATTTATAAATGGAACTTTGTCTCTGTGTGTGTTTGTCCGTTACCTATAGACTCCAAAACGGCTGAACCTATTTTCTTGAAAATTTACACAGTTGTACTATAAGCATCTGCGAGTGTTCTTAGCTAGGTTTTGTGTCGAGGTACCCCCGATAAATATTGAAAATCAATAATCGCAAAAATCGGGTTATAGAAGGAGTGGTCCGATTTTAATCAAATTTGATACACTCATAGACAAAGACATAAGAAACAATATTCAGAAGTTTCAAGGTTGCAGTTCTTACAATAGTGCAGAAAATCGATAATATATATGAAGCAAGATGTGTGTGTGTGTGTGTCTGTTTGTCTGTATGTCCTTTATACAAATCCACAATTTTTATCCAATCCTCACCAAACTTCACACAAATATTCTTTAGGCTGAGTCTGAGCTCCAGGACCATGGATTAGTTTTAAAGCTTTCATTACACCCAAGCAATGCTGTGCTATACTACTAGTTAACATATAAAAATAAATGCTGTTGGTCAAGATGTTTCTGCATCTCTTATCAATCAGCATCAATGACAATGTGCTTGAAATCACAGATCATTTCACATATTTGGGATCTACCATCACCAACAACCTATTGCTTGCCATGAAAATTGACAAATGCATCACCAAAGCAACAGCAATAGAGGAGAAATTGCACAAGAGAATATAGAATCTTGCGCACCAAACTAAAAGTATTGCATACTTGTGCGCTTAGTGTAACACTATTTTAGCTTGGCAATAGAGCAAAAGAAATTATATTAGTTTGTATCATTGATTTTTATCGAAAAGAACCAACTGGGAAAAATTATTCTGTCCCAATATGAACAGAGGAAAAAAAGGAAGATTGCAGGCAAGCTGAAAATAAAAATGAGTTAAAAGATTGCAGGTGTGCAGGTGCGATTGTTTTGCACAAAATCTAACCAGCAGGGTCAGACGAGATCATTGCATCAGTCGGCCATTTTTGACAAGCGGAAGCAGCATAACTAAGAGAAGTTAAATTGTTTTCGCCAACACAGCTGATAAAAATGAAAATTTTAAAATTTTATTGTTTCGGTAATTTTTTTTTTTTAACAAGCTCATACGAAATATAACCAAAGCTGTGGGAAGCCCACAACACAGCTGTGGAATGTCAGGAAAAGTTGTCCCAAATGTGGAGAAAGGGGATTTTGCGTATTCCTGCATCTTTGATAGGTGCAAAGGTTAGCTTTGTTTATTATGAAAAATAACTAAATTGAAATTTTGCCTGAGAAAGGAATTGGAGGCATAAAAGTTCCACCCAAAACAAGTAAAGAGAAAATGGAAAAAAGACAGAAAGAATAGATGTCATAAAAATATCATTACTAAATTGGTTGCACCAAAAGGAAAAGAAGACAGAAAGAAATAACTCCCCTCTAAAGCTAGGGGCGAGAATGATTTCATTGGCCACAAGGGCCAGAAAGTAGATTTGCATAGACACCCAGTGTCCAATATGCCCTACACCAGTAAAGCAAGGACAAGCATAAAAACAGAGCTCGGCGGGGCAAACACCAGTTGAGACCCAGCTCAGATCGAAGAGCCAGTCCGAAGTACGGAACCAAAGACATCTTACCACTGTCACCAGCTTTACCCACTGCACTCAAAGACAATTCTTCGGTAGTTTCCGTAAAACTTCAGTGTGAAACAAAAAAAAAAACCATTTTGAATCACCACAAACGTTAAACTTTGATTGAAGTGATATTGCCAACCAGAGACTTGAATTAATGATAAGAAAAACACTTTGCAAATTACTACTTAGAGAAATTGATCGAAACTTCCGTTCCGTTGCCACTTGATAGGAACAGGGTTTGGGAAAAAGACAATTGGTGATTGTTTCTCCTATTTTCTTTTTGTATATAATGACTTTTCTACAACTGATTCAGGCATCATTCTAATTATTTTTGGTGCCATTTCATTTGCCCAATTGTACCCACATATCCAGCTTGGTTGGTATTGGCGAAGATACATCTAGTGAGAATTCCACGGGACTTCCTTAAGATGAAAGTTCACAACATGAGCAAGAGAGATCACCTTTGGAAGAGTCAACTTGAAAACCAGCTACTGGATCGAAGCCATCAACAACCAGCTGCAGAAGGCGTCACATAAGTACTTTGCTTTATTACAGGAATACTGCCAGGAAAGATCTCATTTCCTTTTGCAGGATCCAAATCTTCGTCCCTTAGGAGAAACCATCATTAAATCTGATACTTCTTAGACCGCTCAACCATGTAGGAACTCCTGATCAAACAATACATGAATAGTGCTTTTGAATACATATCTTTCCTGATTCTCGAAATATACATGTCTGCTCTGTTTCGTATCTTAATTTAAACAAAGACAATTTATTTATGAAATGGATTAAATCCAACATATTTTTATTTTATGTGTTTAAAAATTATTTTTAATGGTTACACATATTTGAGTAGATGCTTTATTTTTATTAACAAACAGTATATTTAATTTATTTACATCTACCGGCCTGAATAATCGAGAAATCTTGTTAGAAATATATTCATCCTCTAGCAGAAATGACGGTTTATTCAGTAAGACATATTTTTCTAACAAGATTTCTTGATTATTCAGGTTAGTAAATAAATAGATATATTGTTTATTAATAAAAACAGAGTATCTACTCAAATATGAAAATAATGTTTAAGGAAATAAAATAAAAATACCTTCATTTGTTTATAAGTATAAAAATATCATTTCTTATTTTTTATGCTAATCTGAACTTTGATCAATGAAGAATGGGATAGTGCCCTTCAGAGAGATTGAACCAGTAATTGCTTTCATTTAGGTATCTTTTGTTTGTAGCGTTGATGAGTACCTGAACCACTGGCAATGTATCCAGCCCTTGGACTGTCTTCTTGAGAACTGCCTATATCCCCACATTATAAATAAATCAACATGGGTATGTCGCGAACTGGTGAATGCCTTGATTAAAGAACACCATCTTCTTGATTACCTGCAAGCCATGAGGGTAAGTCTTTGTCTTGTCCAATACAATATTCCTTTATTTATTAAGGTAAGAATCAACCATATAATAATTATGTCCTCTCAGTGACGCTACTTTGTAACACCCAAGATGAACCAAAGACAAGGATTATGGCAAAACTGTCCAGAAGAGTTGCAAGAGATGCTGAAGTCATCTGGACTATGTGGTTGAAGTCAATGGCAATTTTATTGAATAAATTTACTCTATAGATATTTTTATCTAATTGTGGTAAATATGTTAAAATGTCAATGATATTTTCATTTTTGCATCACTTAGACAACAATTTAACCATTACACCTTGTACATCTGTTAAAATGCGATGTCAGTGTTATTTTCCTTTTTCTGTAAGTTAAACAACACCTTATCCATCGCACACTATATATATGTATATAAACAGCATTACAGATTTGAAAAACACTCGACCGACTCCATTTTCTTAATAGTTGCCTTATGCAAACAGCATGATTCGCTGACAAAAGCAAAAAATGAAATTTTAATTAAAATTTTGGACGTATTAGAAAGGACTTTTAAAAATTTTAAAAATAACAAATTTTGATCTTTCATCTTCATAATAGCATAAACATTTTGATGATAAAACTTTGTTTTTATTAAGTTTGAGCCCTTTTAACATCGTGATATGCTGTTTTTTTTGTTGGTTTTTTTTTGGTTTTTTGGGGGGGTTTTTTGCCAATTGTGTGGAGGTACCTAACTTCATAGTTTCTTTCTGCTGTTTGACTACAACCTCCATCTCATATATGATAAAAAATAACAAATCTCATTTTCTGAATGATTTTCTATAAAAAAAATCACATGTATAATTTTTTTTTTGGTGAGTGGTTGAAAGAAGTATGCATATTTTTTTTTCCTTTCAAATGTTCATTTTTACTTTTCGTAAGCGAGAAGGAAATATAGACGTTGAATCAAGGATAATATTTTTCCAAATGAGTTTCTAAAAATCTGTGAGCATCTTTAATCTGGGTGACAGACATATTTTGTCTCCACTCTGGAAGCGTTAATTAAGCGAATGTTTACACTGACCAGGACAATAAAAGCGAGACAGGAGCTTGTCAATCTAAATTCCATTTGTCAGATCTTGCTTTAGTGAATGCGGGATGTCACTGTCTTCTGTTTAACCACATATTTCTACATAAATCAGGCGCCATGCATAAGACCAAAGAGTTCAGTAATGTCATTGTAGGTCATTCTGAGTAACTTGTGAATCTTCAATGGCATACTTTTGGGTTGTAAAAGGAACCAGATTTCCTTTTTCTATGTTTGGAGGAACACGTTTCATTTCGAGATTTTTAATCAACCGTGGGTGAGTAAAGCAATAAACTTTAATTGCGCAATTAAGTTTTTAATTGACTGAGTCGATCTGGCAAGTGAAATCTCAAAGGATATATATATATATATATATATTGTGTGTGTTATAAATAAGAGAAGAAAAGATATGCACATATAATGAATAGATATCAGTTGATCCTGGACATAAAGAGATGCAGATTGTAACTGCCAGGGAAGCATTCTCTCAAGATTATAATCCCACAATATTTTATACTGGGGAAGAAGCTGTCTGAGTTGAACTTACTTCTCATCAAGGGAGCCAGAAGGGAATGGAGATGGTTTGTCACTATGGACTGGCAGTTCCTGGCTTTGAAGGTTTATGCTGGTGGAACTAACAAATCTAACTTGTCCAACATCTGCCATTGTAATAACGATAGAGTAGTGAGAGGATAGCAACGTTTTGTCGATGGGGATAAGCGCCACAGAATGCAGAATAATTCACCCCTCCCTACAAGGCCACATAAGTGCTTTTAAACTCTATCTAGTCTAAACACTAGATTGGACAGCACCAGCCTCAATATGGTAGCAACTTGATCTCTGCATGTGTCTATATATACACACACCTCTTGTCACTTATTTTCTTTTAAATTTTCATGAATATACTGATCATGTTGTGCAATTTTGTGGAATCCGTATTTTTATGAAGTACCTGTCAAAAAATTGTCTCAATTCAATCTTTGGACCCAGACACTAACCTGGGTGGTTCCATTTTAACTGTACTCATTGAACTCTCATTCAATTTTTGTCTCCCTGGTACGTAAAGACATACACATACCCAAAATTTCTTTCCATTGTAAGTAATTATTGATGAAGAACGACCTCTTTCACTGTTGTTATCTCTATGATCTCATACAAATATGAATTCCACTTAATGTCAACCATCTACTTTGATAAGATGTCATAAAATCACAGGATTATAAATCCATGTGCTACCTCAATTTGATGAAAGCAAAAGTTTTCTGTTCAGTCCTCTTTGTGACACTGAATTTGTTTAACTCGATGGGTAAATTGTTGACATTTTATATTTTTTAATTTCACACATGCACATTGTTTTTGATTTTGTTGACTGCACAGTGTAGTAGGTCAGTTGGGCACCATTGGTGCCAGAAAGAGTTTTAAAATCTCCATGCCTTCTTTCCTGA
This sequence comes from Ascarosepion bandense, assembly GCA_037127315.1. Classification (NCBI taxonomy): domain Eukaryota; kingdom Metazoa; phylum Mollusca; class Cephalopoda; order Sepiida; family Sepiidae; genus Ascarosepion; species Ascarosepion bandense. The sequence goes on along the minus strand of JBBBDQ010000745.1, from coordinate 261,396 downwards.
TTATGTACCTTGAAATTTCAGTTCTTTTCTAAATGTGAGCAACAATTTCTTTGTATTCTCCTTAAAACTTCTATGCTTCTTATAGCTCACAGCTACACCATGTTGAAACACCAGTCCTCATACAATCACCAAAGTTAAGCAATGTCAAGCCTGGTTAGTACCTAGATGGGTGACCACTTGGATATGCCAGGTACTGTAAGCTTTGATGTACAGGTGGTGTAATGGATAATTGCTGAGGATTGTAATGGGAGAGCCAAGTTCTAATTTTGTAGAAAACGCATTTAGCTATACAAAAGACGCACTAGAACACAATTTACACACAGAGATAACAAATTAAAGTCAAATTGATACAATTATGAGAAAACATGTGTAACTACTCACCAGTTTCATTTAGCTAAGTTATACACATGCCACACTCTACTCAAAACAAATTTTAAAACAAACACAAACATACCAGAGTGCTGGCCATTATTAACACAACTTTCATTTGTCATAGGTGTCTGCAACTACGTCTACACATTTCCCTTATATAGGCTATAAGAAAAGCCAGATACAGAGCGAGATACACTTGACGTACACACACTAACGACAGAGGCTACTAGAGGGCATGGCTGACTGCCCGTCCAACCAGTAGTCTATGAAAACGACCTCCTGTAAGCACAGAAAAAGAAGAGACTCCACTATTGACATAACAAGCCCAAACAAATAGCCAGCAAGCAGTCAGCCATATTAAGTATACTCTTTCACACTCTAATTTTTCCTTCTGTGTAAAGAACGCTTGGAAACTACAATTTGCAAATCCTCAAAGACATTGTCATATTTTGTAAATGAAAAGAAATCTTTGTTCATTTCTTGAAACCAGTGCTTAAATTTTTTTTTTTTTTTTTTTTTTTTTTTTTTTTGCTCCAATCAACAACTTCTACCCGAACTGGATCAGTTCCATTTGGGTTTGTTATATTCTCTTATTTGCAGATACCTTCAGGAAGGTCTGATTACATCTCTTCTGCATCAGCTATGGGTTAATTAGTAAGACTAATTATTATTTCCCCACCAAAAAAAAATTTCTTCCAATCTAAAAATATTTTCTAGCTTTAAATAACTCGTAGAGGTTGATAAGCCACAAAAAAATGGTTGAATCAATAAAAGACATTTTTCATAAAAAATCTCTTTCATCATATTTGTAGCATTCATTGATAGAACAGTATCACCATTCCATCAAGTCTTTTCTTCATCTGTAATGAAAGTGACATATAGAAGGGTAGAATATCATGTTGATGTCCAGCATTCTGTATTTAATTTCTAATGGTATTTTTCAATCCTTTAATACTCAGTTTTTGAAAAGCATTTTTGCCGTTCCTATGTGCCTTCAGATTTCTGTATTGCAATTTTCAATTAACTTTTCCCACCTGCTTGATTTTCACATCCCCGATACCTCTAGCAATCTTGGGCTGCCCCTTTTTGCTAGCAACCATGTGTGACACGATAACTAGGCATATATGTATTTTATTATAATAGATTAAAATAGAAAATGGTTAAGAATAGAAAATAGTTTAAAAACATATTTAACAAAAGTGAAAAAGAAAAGGAAAAAATAAATAAACGCTTATTCTTTTTTGACGAAAATTGTGGAATTTGGTGTGCTCTGCGATGCCCAGTTTTCAAAAAAATCAAACTTTCTTAGAGTCCGATCAATTTATGCAACCTGTTGCGTATAAATCCTTGAATGTTTTAAAATAGAAGGCGATGGTTATGTGACACGATAACTAGGCATATATGTATTTTATTATAATAGATTAAAATAGAAAATGGTTAAGAATAGAAAATAGTTTAAAAACATATTTAACAAAAGTGAAAAAGAAAAGGAAAAAATAAGTAAATCAACGCTTTTTCTTTTTTGAGGAAAATTGTGGAAGAGACAAGAAGATTATCCGATTACTGTTTTAAATCCTACCGCTCTTCCGCTAAATATTTGACTCAGTGATTTAATGTGATAAAGAGATAAGTTCTGGAGATAAAAGTTCAGGAGGTGTGTTTCTCGAATGACCAGGTCAAAGGCTGTGTTTTACTGTATCTTGACCACACATTAAGAATTTTCCGGCAGAAGCTTTATTAAGATAAAAAAAAAGATAACTGAAATTTCAGACTTACAGTCGCCAATGTTTATCACCGGTGGTCTAAAGGATTTCCGGATTCATTTTAAATAAACAAAGTCAGTTAAGTGTGTAGAATCTCCATTCGTCTTGTTTCAGTCAGTTCGGATTTGTTGATCTCCATTAATTAGAGTTAGAGCTGTGTGTCACATTCGCCTGCCCCAACCGAAAAGGCTCACTCTAAACTAAATAAAGCATCCTTTCAACTCATCCAAGTTGTGGAAGTTCGTTCCTTATAGTTCAATCTTGTACCCCCAGCTTGAGGCTCTGACATTTTCAACAAACTTCCGGCAACATCACAGCGTGGAGAACGGCCGCCGGAGAAAATTGTTAGGACGGTCCGTTGGGGAGTTACACATGCATACTGTTTTCTTGTTGCTAATAGTGTTTCTTGTTGATTTCACTAGTTACATTGCCTTTTCTAAGCACTATTCCAAGTAACTGGAGAGTTTACTTATGAACAATAAACTGGGAATATTAATCCTTGTTAATCATTTAGGTGATCTGATCTTTGACATCTGTTTGAATTTTATTAGTAGAATCATATTCTGTTGAGTCTCAAAAGAAATAAAATCAATAAGGAAAATTTAATGTAGGACTTCAACAAAATAAAAAAAATTATTAGAACATGTCCATAAAAAAAATATTAGTAGTAAATAGAATGAACTCCAATAAAAGTCATGAATTGATTCAATGAACTTGAGAAGGGATAGGCATGAAAACTAGGACACAGTTTTATTCAACACTTGTCAAGTAGTTTACAGTAAAAGAAATTAAAAAAAAAAGATATCTTCAAATCTCAAGAACTGATCTTTTTTTTTTTTTTTTTACTGTCTATAAAAAAACTAATTAAAAATCCAGTCGATTTACTCTTTTCAGCTCAAAAACATACAAGTCAACAATTTTTTTCTAATACCAAAAGCATGTGAAAATTACTTTTTTTTTTTTTTTTTTTTGCCTGATGATTTAAGATTAGAAATCATTCTTCTTCTTCTTCTTCTTTTATGTGCTATGTCCTTTCAGGACATAAGCAATCATGGCTTTCCACATCTCCCTGTCCCTGGTGGCTCCTTAGCATGCTTTCTCCTGTTGCACCATGCAACCCTCATTCCGTCATCTACCTGATCAGATCCTTCAAATATGTTATCCGCTGCTTTCCCTTGTCTCTTTTTCCCCTCTATCTGACCTGTTAGTAACAGGTTCTCCAAGCCCTCCGTCCTTATTGCATGTCCCAGGAACTTTAGTTATCACTTCCTGATGCTCAGTATTAATTTCATTTCCTTTCCAAAACCTTATCATTGCTCACATGCTCAGTCCATGATATTTGCAACATCATTCTGTATAACCACATTTCAGATGCTTCAAGTTTTTCCTTCATCTTCAAAGATATTGTCCAACATTCACTGCCATATTGAATAACTGACATCACATAGCAATCCAGTACTCTCTTCTTTGTTTCTAGTGAAATTGTCCTGTTTCTTAATACTTTACTCAACTTTTGGAACGCTTCTTTCGCCATGCCAATTTGTCTTCGGATCTCAGTGTCGCACTTTACATCTTCTGTTAGAACACTTCCTAGATATTTAAGTTTCTGTACCTGCTTGATTTTAGAGTCCCTCATCTGTAATTGGCATTTTGGGCTGCCCTTTTTGCTGATGACCATGCATTCGGTTTTCTTGCAGTTTATTTGTACTTGTCACTCTCTTCAGCTACCTTCTGTAGGAGGTCTTGTAGAAGTTATTATTTTTATTATTATTATACACTATTTTTTTCAAACAAGTGTTCTCATTTTAGTTATCAGCACAATGTTTTGGTTGTAATACACCCCAGTGTCTAGCATTGTTGTTTAACCTTCCAGTGTCTATCATTGTTGACTCCCATACCTGCCAGCATCAATTATTGTTGACTATCAAACTCTCCAATGTCTATCATTACTAGCTCTTGTGCCTTTCCATATCTATTTTTGTTGCTTGTGATACTTTCCAGAATCTATGATTGTTGTCTGCCATACCCTCCGAAATGGTTCAACATCTCATAGCCCACTGCCTTTTCTCCGATAGACAATATGGCTTCCAATTCGCCAGGTCTTTCACTTATATGCTAATGACAATCACTGAGTAAAAATACCAGTCTCTTGATAAGAACAGCAAAGCTTGAGCTATTATTTTGAATATCCCTAAAGCACTAGACAAAGTATGGCATGCTGGCCTTCTGCACAAGCTACAGAGCTATGGTATTACTGTACACCTGTTTGATCTAATCAAATTGTTACTATCAAATCGCGTAATGAAAGTCATACTGAACAGGCATGCTTCCAAATCCTACCATCCAAATGTGGGTGCCCCTCAAGGCTCTATTCTAGGTCTTACACTTCTACTGATTTTCCTCAATGATCTCCCTGATGTAATCAGATCCCAAGTAGACATCTACATTAATGACATGACCATTTACTCCCGCCTCGCTAAAAAGTCTGCTGAGGCTGACAAAACAAACCTTGCTTACTGCTCTTGAAAATAGTCTCCAATTAGTGGTGGATTGGGGTAAGAAATGGTTTGTTAATTTTAATGCTTCCAAAATGAAACTGCTATCCTTTAACTACCATAGACAATCTTTCCTACCCGCCATCAGCATGGATCATGCTTGTCTCCCTGAAGGTAGTACTCTGCACCTCCTTGGCCTCACTCTCTGAGCTGACCTGAAGTGGAATGACTACAATGAATTAATAGCTAAATCTACTGCTAAGAAGGTTGATTTCCTGTGTCAGATCAGGAAGTTTTTCTTTTCTGAATCCATAATGGACATATACAATTCTACCTTCCGCCCATGCATTGAATACTGCTGTCATATCTTGTCAGGTGCTCCTGCTGTTCATCTAGGGATTCTTAACAAATCCAAAAGAGAATCTGCAATGTAGTCAATCCTGACCTGGCAGCTTGTTGGGACGCTCACGCCTATTCGGCTATAATGGACTATTCCATTACTATGTAAAGTAATGGTGGCATCTACGTAAGAGAGTGTGCCGAGCAGCCGATCGACAAGTCAGTCGTAGACTTCCGGTGACAACCCGGAAGTACCCATTGCTCATACTACGTCTTACGGTGGTTGGGACGATTAACTTTTATTTTTGTATTGGATACTAATAACCTTTGTAAATCCTATTTTCACGGAATACAACAATTAACCTATTCCTGTTGTTGAGTTATTTATTCTTACTCACGACACAACAGTGGCGACGAAGATTGCCGAACACAACACGGCTCGACTCCAGTCCCTCTCTCATCAACCAGATGTGGCTTCCCTCTGTCTCTTGTACAAATACTTTCACGAATTCTGCTCTAATGAGCTTAGCTCCTTGATGCCCCACTGCATGAATTAACACAAGCTACTAGACTAGCAACAAGGCCCCACCCTTTTACAGTGAAAATTCCATACAATACAATCAAGTATAACCACAACTTCTACTCTAGCATCTTTTCTTGCACTTCACGCCTGTGGAAATCCCTTCCGTATTCTTGCTTCCCTGAAAGCTACAGTCTCCAGGAGTTTAAATGCAACATCAGCTGTCATCTCTTATCTCCTAAACTCCCATCTATCTTCTCACTTTACACTTTCCTCTCATGCAGCTCTCTTCACACCAATGTACCTCTCCTTCTCTTACCCATTCTCTAATACCTGCTGTGAACTGTTATCCTCTCTTTTCTCTCTCCTATTATGTAAGCCCCTGCACACCAGTGGCAGTACTGCCTTATAAAAAAAATGTTGTCAATTTTCTTGAAATATTGTACTGAATCCTGCATTCATTATTTTCCACTGAATTGGTTAGCATTTAACCACAAATAACACAAATTCTACTGATATTATGATCATAGTTCTTAAGTGAATATTAATAAGCATTCAAAGAGCTTTCTAAAGATACACAACTTGACCATATAGTGGCAAATACCAAAATTGACCATTTTAAATTTGACCCAACTCTGTAAAACCCTTCTAGCTAAGGCTACAATCAAAAGTCCACCACAAAATTTTGTATATATCTAGCCATAAAGCAATTATTTTTTCTTTTAAATTAAACATGGTTTTTGAGAAATTAAATATCAAGCATCAAGGTCAAATTATGATATTTGACTTTTTAACAAAAAAATAAATAGATCAGCTTTTAGATATATCCAGGTACTTTAAAATGGTATGTAATTTACCTTTCCAGGTGAAAAAAAACAACTGAATTATTGGTATTTAAACTTTGTCCCTATTTTCCAAAATGCAACTTTTTGGCAAAAGTCAAAGGGTCATATCTTGGTAATCCTTTGATCTAGAGATGTAAAATAGTTACCATTCAATTTGTAAGCATACCAAATTCGAAAAAGATCTATGTTAGTGATGGTCAGATCCTTGTTGATTTGACACAGAATGGCTAGTACACATCTATATTGATATTGAGACATTTGTTTTAGTTTGGATACTATTCTACATTCTTCCAATCCCTATATATATATATATATATATATATATATATATATATATATAAAATGATTTTTTAACATTATTTTTGATCGATAATCGTATTTAAGTATTGATATTGAGACATTTGTTTTAGTTTGGATACTATTCTACATTCTTCCAATCCCTATATATATATATATATATATATATATATATATATATAAAATGATTTTTTAACATTATTTTTGATCGATAATCGTATTTAAGTAGATATTCTGTTTATAATCAAACAGTATTATATTTTTTTTCTACTGGCCTGGTTACGATAAATTTTTGTTACGAAAATGTGTGTCATTCGGCAGGATTTGAACCTGCAACACCTATCCACATAGGGGAAGCCACCATGTGATCTGGCGCATCTTAGACCTCTCGACCACAAATGAATATAATCATGTTACTTTGCTGACAGCAACATGATCAAATTTTCAATCTACATTGTTTGTCCATTGTTTTGTAAAAGACTGCATTTGTTAATAAATATATAAATTCTTTAAATACAGAAGGATTCATAAAAATGACTTCAAAAGACCCTACATTTCAAATAATACTTTCATACCCTTTTACCTAGGAGTTGCCACACAGAAAGGTTAATGAATCCACACATATCAATTTCATTTGCATCTTGTGTGTATATACTTTGGTATATGAGTGTATATATTTCAATTCAGTAACTGCCCTGAAAATATTTTTACAAAATTTAAAAAAGAAAAAAAAAGAAACTTTAAATATTAATTTTATTTATTGAATTTTTTTCCAAAAAGTTTGATGAACCTTATAATTATCTGATTGTTTGTCAGGATTTTAAAAAAAATTTTTTTTTTTTTTTTGCCTCCAACTTGATGATTTTATTGCTCAGTCTGACATATGGGTTATCCAGATTTAGTAGGACAGAATGTATTATTCCAATGTCTTATTTCAAAAACCCAGTCAAAACATAACCATATATATATGCATGCTAAGTCACAGACTTTGTGTGACAGACTGGCAGACAATCTGTTCTTTTTTAATATTACTTTTTCTATATCTATATATATGTGTGTGTGTGTGATGATGCTTAGTTCCAAGAAGGTTGTTTCTTTCAGTGGTTTACTGATAAAAAGATATTTTGGCAAGCACGTTTTTTGTCATAAAGTGCTCGATACAGAGATAGAGCATTAATGTGGAGAAGTTAAGTGACAAACTTCTCCACATTATTCTTATACACACTCACACACTCACACACAATTTCATAATATGCACCTGGTGATTTCATAGGGCATAAAGGCCAAGTCATGCCATAGATGTAGAGTAATATGCCTATTTATTTATTTATCAGTCAGTTAAGTGCCATATGTGATACATGCTTGGGTGATCATGTCTTGAAAAAGACATGACTAAGCAGAAGATTATCCCACAGTAGGTTGCCATTGCTTTCTGCAATAGACTGGTTGCTAGCCAAGGCTATAGAAGCCAATCTGTCCTGTTATTTAACCCAAAACTGGAGGGAAGAGATGGATTAAGCCTTTCCCAAGAGTATTTGTTCGTACGCAAATGTAAGGAATTCAACCGGAATTCACTCGGCACACTTGATTTGTCTTTCCAAGTCAATATCCACTGCACCACAATGCACAGTTATCATATATATATATATATATATATATATAAACAATATATACATTTTTATATTTTATATATCAATGACAAACTTAGAGAAACATTATAAAAACGTGGAAAAGGTTTTCATGTGATGCATTTCATCTTTAAAGATTTAATTGAATTAAAGTGATGTTTACATCAATTCTACTAAAAAATTCTAGTTTAATCAAGAGAAAGCAATTTACGAAAATATATAGAAAGTACTTTCATCACTAGATCATCCACAGTAAATTTAAACCCAGATTCTTATAGCATTGTACCTTTCTTGTCAGATCTTCTATTATCACAATGTGGCACATTATTTAACAGGAGTAGTTGAAACATGAATGTAAAAAAAAAAAGAAACTAGATGAGATTAGACAGACTACATACACTCCATATATATATATATATATATATATATATATATATATATTAAAAAAGGATTAATTCAAAGATGTTGAATGGCCATTTCGATATGACGATCCCCACGGGGAGCGACACATCACCTCAGCAACAGAAAAAAACCTTTCAGAAACTGGAGAAAAATTAGTCTACTTTTCCTTTTTAAATAGATTGCAAAGAAATTAAAAAATAAATAATAATAAAAAAATAAAATAAAATAAAATAAAATAAAATAAAATAAAAATAAAAATAAAGGGAAAGAAAAAGAAAAGGAAAAAGAAAAAGAAAAGGATAGAATAAAATCAAATAAATAAGAAAAGAAAAAAAATTGACATCGTCTGGGTTTGCAAAAAAAAGGGGAGAATGTAACTAAAAATTAACAGACCCCGTGTTGAATCATTTAAAGCAACACGGAAAAAAGTTGGTAAGAGAGATAAAAGAAGGAAGGGAGGGAAAAAGAAAGAAACTAAAGAAAAAAATTTTTTTAAATATTACAGACGCTGGACAAATTCAAAAATCTAATTTCCCCAAAACGTTGAAGTATTAAAAAAAACCTTTACTTAAAAAGGCATAAATTATTGATAAAAGGGAATAAAAAGATATAGGATTTGAAATAAAATTATTTTTTTTAAAAAAATTAGGTCATTTGAAATTAAACTAAATAAAGACAATACTAGGTAAAAAAAATTACAATTATTATATATACATATCAATAGAAGTACACACACACATATATATATATATATATATATATATATATATATAACACACACACACCATTTAACGAATAAGAATACATATATACATACACATACACACACATACATTCAATTTATTACACACTAATATACATATACATGCGCATACACACATATATATATATATGTGTGTGTACACATATATACAAAAAATTCATATAGACATAATATACATGTGTACACATACATGCACACATATACACACACACGCACACACATAGACATAATATACATGTGTACACATACATGCACACATATACACACACACGCACACACACACATATATATATATATATATATATATATATATATATATTCTTTATGCACTCACACATACATATTAATGAATATTATGAAAAGGAGCTAAAAAAATTTTTTTCCAAAATAACATATAGCCCACATACATAAATACATATATACAAATATGCACATCCACACACAAACGTACACATAAAAAAAAAAAAAAAAAATTAAAATTAAAATTAAAAAATTTTTTTAAAATAATAAAAAATTATAGAAAAATATAGAATTTAAAAATTAAAAATTAGAAGTTAAATTTTAAAATCCGCCCTATGGCGGCACTTGTTTATAAATTCCCTTCTAAAGTTCAAAAGTAAGTCCTGATGAGGATACTTCAAAATCAGAATCTTCTCCAATAAACACAGACGACACCTATCACGAAAACTTTTAGGAGTACAAGCTGAGCCTATTAATTTCCAGCTGATTATGGGGTCCTGCCCCTCCTCCTTCATTTCCCAGAACCTACGTGACAGTGCCGTCTGGAATCTCTGTTTAGGGTTCGAAAACGAGTACCTGTGATTATAAAGCCTCTGTTTGAAAGAGCCCGCGGACATGCCAATATAGCTCCGGTAACTGTCCTTGTTATTAGATGGAGAAATGCGGGCTTCATAAATTACATGAGTGGATTTACATTTGCCTTGCACCGGGCAGGCATCCACAGAATAACAATTGCATTTGTCGACAATTCCGGATTTAGCTTCCGTATTATTTAGGTTCGTTAAAACTTGTTTATTGTGGGAATTAATTATATTATCTATATTAGAGGTGCAAGAATAACTAATTTTTAGGGTGAATCTATTAAAAATTTTATTTAAGGGATTGTTATTATTATTAAAATGTTTATCAATTAATTTGAGAAAATACCTACCAATATTTATATTAGTTAGCTTACAATAAGGAGGGTTAAACCAAATTATCTTCCTTTTTCTACATTTTCGGGTGTTTTTAGTTTTTGAAGATTCAGGGTTTATAGCAGGCTTATCATACTTTAACTTATTAACAAAACCGCTTTTCTGAAGGGCCTTATCGTAAATTACTTTGCTTGCGTTGAAAATTTTTATATTGGAAGATAATTGGTTAACCCTATTATTTACTATCTTGGGTATTTGTCTTATAATATTCTTAGGGTGGTTGGATAAACTATTTATATAGGTGGGGGAACTATTTTCTTTGAGGAAGGGTTGGTAGGAACCATTCTTTAAGTTAAGGGTGATATCTAGATAGTTTACAATTTTGAGATTGGAAGTAACCTCAACCTTAAAACCAAGAAAATTTAGGGCTCTGATAATTTTCTTATGTATTCTATTAGTGTAAGGCCCATTGGAATTGGGAATACATATCAGTCCATCATCCCGATATAGGCCTATTAGTTTAGGGTCTAAAAATCTACCTAAAATATCTAAAATATATTTTCTTGGTTTTAAGGTTGAGGTTACTTCCAATCTCAAAATTGTAAACTATCTAGATATCACCCTTAACTTAAAGAATGGTTCCTACCAACCCTTCCTCAAAGAAAATAGTTCCCCCACCTATATAAATAGTTTATCCAACCACCCTAAGAATATTATAAGACAAATACCCAAGATAGTAAATAATAGGGTTAACCAATTATCTTCCAATATAAAAATTTTCAACGCAAGCAAAGAAATTTACGATAAGGCCCTTCAGAAAAGCGGTTTTGTTAATAAGTTAAAGTATGATAAGCCTGCTATAAACCCTGAATCTTCAAAAACTAAAAACACCCGAAAATGTAGAAAAAGGAAGATAATTTGGTTTAACCCTCCTTATTGTAAGCTAACTAATATAAATATTGGTAGGTATTTTCTCAAATTAATTGATAAACATTTTAATAATAATAACAATCCCTTAAATAAAATTTTTAATAGATTCACCCTAAAAATTAGTTATTCTTGCACCTCTAATATAGATAATATAATTAATTCCCACAATAAACAAGTTTTAACGAACCTAAATAATACGGAAGCTAAATCCGGAATTGTCGACAAATGCAATTGTTATTCTGTGGATGCCTGCCCGGTGCAAGGCAAATGTAAATCCACTCATGTAATTTATGAAGCCCGCATTTCTCCATCTAATAACAAGGACAGTTACCGGAGCTATATTGGCATGTCCGCGGGCTCTTTCAAACAGAGGCTTTATAATCACAGGTACTCGTTTTCGAACCCTAAACAGAGATTCCAGACGGCACTGTCACGTAGGTTCTGGGAAATGAAGGAGGAGGGGCAGGACCCCATAATCAGCTGGAAATTAATAGGCTCAGCTTGTACTCCTAAAAGTTTTCGTGATAGGTGTCGTCTGTGTTTATTGGAGAAGATTCTGATTTTGAAGTATCCTCATCAGGACTTACTTTTGAACTTTAGAAGGGAATTTATAAACAAGTGCCGCCATAGGGCGGATTTTAAAATTTAACTTCTAATTTTTAATTTTTAAATTCTATATTTTTCTATAATTTTTTATTATTTTAAAAAAATTTTTTAATTTTAATTTTAATTTTTTTTTTTTTTTTTTTTTTATGTGTACGTTTGTGTGTGGATGTGCATATTTGTATATATGTATTTATGTATGTGGGCTATATGTTATTTTGGAAAAAAATTTTTTTAGCTCCTTTTCATAATATTCATTAATATGTATGTGTGAGTGCATAAAGAATATATATATATATATATATATATATATATATATATATATATATGTGTGTGTGTGCGTGTGTGTGTATATGTGTGCATGTATGTGTACACATGTATATTATGTCTATGTGTGTGCGTGTGTGTGTATATGTGTGCATGTATGTGTACACATGTATATTATGTCTATATGAATTTTTTGTATATAGGTGTGTACACACACATATATATATATATGTGTGTATGCGCATGTATATGTATATTAGTGTGTAATAAATTGAATGTATGTGTGTGTATGTGTATGTATATATGTATTCTTATTCGTTAAATGGTGTGTGTGTGTATATATATAATATATATATATATATATATATATATGTGTGTGTGTACTTCTATTGATATGTATATATAATAATTGTAATTTTTTTTACCTAGTATTGTCTTTATTTAGTTTAATTTCAAATGACCTAATTTTTTTAAAAAAAATAATTTTATTTCAAATCCTATATCTTTTTATTCCCTTTTATCAATAATTTATGCCTTTTTAAGTAAAGGTTTTTTTAATACTTCAACGTTTTGGGGAAATTAGATTTTTGAATTTGTCCAGCGTCTGTAATATTTAAAAAAAATTTTTTTCTTTAGTTTCTTTCTTTTTCCCTCCCTTCCTTCTTTTATCTCTCTTACCAACTTTTTTCCGTGTTGCTTTAAATGATTCAACACGGGGTCTGTTAATTTTTAGTTACATTCTCCCCTTTTTTTTGCAAACCCAGACGATGTAAATTTTTTTTCTTTTCTTATTTATTTGATTTTATTCTATCCTTTTCTTTTTCTTTTTCCTTTTCTTTTTCTTTCCCTTTATTTTTATTTTTATTTTTATTTTATTTTATTTTATTTTATTTTATTTTTTTATTATTATTTATTTTTTAATTTCTTTGCAATCTATTTAAAAAGGAAAAGTAGACTAATTTTTCTCCAGTTTCTGAAAGGTTTTTTTCTGTTGCTGAGGTGATGTGTCGCTCCCCGTGGGGATCGTCATATCGAAATGGCCATTCAACATCTTTGAATTAATCCTTTTTTAATATATATATTTGCTCTGTAATATTTTATTACATGGAGCTCTCTTCCTGTATCATTTTTTAATATTAAAATAAATTTTTAATATTAATTAGGATCGGGTTTTTTGGAATTTACCTTCCTGCTTTTTTCCTTTGGATTGAAGTATCTGAATTAAAATATATATATATATATATATATATATATATATATATTTTAATTCAGATACTTCAATCCAAGGGAAAAAAGCAGGAAGGTAAATTCCAAAAACCCGATCCTAATTAATATTAAAAATTTTATTTTAATATTAAAAAATGATACAGGAAGAGAGCTCCATGTAATAAAATATTACAGAGCAAATATATATTAAAAAAGGATTAATTCAAACATGTTGAATGGCCATTTCGATATGAAGATCCCCACGGGGGATAACACATCACCTCAGCAACAGAAAAATCCTTTCAGAAACTGGAGAAAAATTAGTCTAATTAAAATTAGACTAATTTTTATTTTATTATTTAAATTAGTCTAATTAAAATTAGACTATTTTTTCTCCAGTTTCTGAAAGGATTTTTCTGTTGCTGAGGTGATGTGTTATTCCCCCATGGGGATCTTCATATCGAAATGGCCATTCAACATGTTTGAATTAATCCTTTTTTAATATATATATATATATATATATATATAAATTCAACAATACTCAAAAACCTCTTTCCTTTGTGTGCATGTGTAATTGCATCAATGTAAATATCATTCTAGCATGGTTAAGTCCTGAAGGATGAAACACTTCACAAAAACATTTTCCTACTTTCTCATAGTTTTTCGCCTAAAACATAATTTTATTTATCAAATAATTTCCCAAAAATTTTGATAAACCTCATAATCATTTTTTTTTTTTTGTCTCAACTTGAATTTTATTGCTCAGTATGATGTATGGGTTGTCCAGATTTAGTGAGACAATAATATATTATTCCAATGTCTTATTTCAGATTCAGTCAAATTGTGTGATTTACATAGGCAGTAGAACCCCACCACCCACTGAATCACTAACCCATCATAGCTTTACTTATGTTCTAAACTTTTATTAGACTAAAGCTGCATTGTGAAACATATCTTCTTTTTATATATATATATATATATATATATATATCCTAATTTAAACACATACACAGAGCTCCATGAAAGAGTTGGGCCAAAAAATATATTTAAAAGCTCACAGGGGAAGACCTTCCAATTATAATAAGGATTTTAAAACATATCACTTTCATATATGTTGTTGTTTACTGTCTGGCTGAACTCCTATTATTTTTATAGAAAGACGAAACGTATACACTTAACAAGAGATTTATGTGCTCAGGAGACTCAATTTGTACGTACTTTTGACTGTGCTATTGCTGACATTTTAATTTATCAAAAAAAAGATCTTTTAGAAAAAGAAAAAATGAAAAAACAAAAATTTTCCTTACCTTACCCACTCTTGAATTACCAACAGGCTGCCATGTTTAGCTTTAGTTAACTAAGTCTACAGTATAAAGACTTCGCCATCTGTAGAATCGGCCATTAGTTTCACTTATTTGAATGTTTTGTTTTAAATGAGCCTGGCCTAAGCAAAATATTTAATGTAGTGGAAATGGAAAACCTGGATTTCCACAAAAGAAACGTCAAGTTGGTTGCATTGAGTATAATGGGGATGATGGCCTAGTGGATAGAAGTCTTGGTTGGATGTAGTGGACGTGACCCAAAGAGATGTGCATTCAATACCTGGTTATAGCAAAGATGAATAAAAAGTTTAAAGTTGAATTGTATTGTGGTGCAGTGAATATCAGCTCGGAACGGAGAGCCAAGTACAAATTCCATTTAAATTCGTTGCATTCCCTTATGTGCAAATGGTATTGGTATTAATCTGTCTCTTTCCTCCAGCTATGGGTCAAATAACAGCACAGATTGGGTTCTACCAGTCTATTGCAGAAAGTAATGGCAACCTACTGCAGAAAAATCTTCTTGCCATTCAGCCACGACTCTTTTGAGACATGATCGCCCAAGCATGTATCACACATGGCAATTAACTGATACAGAGACCTCTGAAAGTGGCATGACTCATGGAACTAGAACAGTCTACTCTGGGGGACGAAATAAAGGGCTCAATTCAAAATTCCAGTCACCTGAAGAAGGTCAGAGTATACAACAGCTGAAACGTTGTGAATATGGCAACAAAGATGAGGACATTAATCTGCACGGTGTACATAGTGTAAATAAAACTTGCACTAACTTACTGCAGGGAGAAAAATGTATAAAAGTGTAGAGCCGATGTCATGTCCACAGAAGTTATGCACATGCAAGCCAATAATCCTTATCCTTAATATTTAAATGGAAAAATTAGCAGTGTTTTCTGACTAACAAATGAATACATGTGCAAAAACTTCATTATGAGAAAAGGGGGAAGGGGCACAAAGGAAAGGGAACTGGAAAATCCAAATTAGTATTGAGCTGGAAAGAAAAGTTTTTAGAATTCATGGGACATTAATCATCGTTGTTGACTGAGTTAGAATCTGCTCCTATTGATTGGTAAATCAGGAAAAAGCTGACTGGCTGCACCCAAGAACTTTGCTGAATTTCACAAAAAATGACAAGATTTACATAAGCTCTACCTATAAGATTTATTTAGGACCTCACCACCCACTGAATCACTAACCTACCATGGCTTCACTTATGTTTTAAACTTTCATTAAATGAAAACTGCTTTGTAAATATATATATAAGTCAGTTAAGTGCCATACATGACACTAGCTTTGGCAATCATGTCTCGAAAAGAAATTTGACTAGGCAGAAGATTTTCCTGCGTAGGTTGCTATTACTTTCTGCTGTAGACTTTGCCAACCGAAGCTATAGAACCCAATCTGTCCTGCTATTTAACCCATAGCTGGAAGGAGAAGAGATGATTTCCCAAGGGCATTTGTGCATAAGTGAATGCAATAAATTCAGCTGGAATTCAAACTCAGCTCTCCAATTTCTCGTTCCGAGCCGATATCCACAGCACCACAACAAAAAATGCATCAATAAACCAAAAACAAATCTGTTACTTTCAACCCATTCTGAAGGATTGTATGTGGTTTTGCCTAAATGCATAATCAAATCTATTTTCTGAAACATTTCCCTTTGTCATTTATTTTTATATATATATATATATATATATATATGTATTTTGCTCACACCTTACCTCATACATATGATCTATCATTAAAGAATGGTCAGCTCCCTGTATTGTTCTAGTAAATACCTGACTCCACATGTTATCCTTTGCCTTGACAAAAGCCAGATTATGCTGAAAATAGAGTATTGTTGTCACATAAAAGCATCTCAGAGTCCTTGTGGTGGTGTATTATTTTACATCCTCTGACTTCCCTCTCACAGGCAGGATGTGGCAACCATCTCACTGCTATATTGCTACTTCCATACTGTTGTGGTGACCTCCTTAAGTATCTGTTGGACTCTTCCACCTACTATAAGATTATTAGGAGAGAAGGCCTTGGAGGAACAGTTGAATTGATTGAACGCTGGACAACTGACACACATACTAGTTGTGTAATACTCTTCTGTTGTATTTACTGTTAAATATACAATATTTCTATAAGATGTGTTTTGCTATTTCTAAAACGTTTCACTTGGTCACAACACATAGAAGAAAGTGCTCAGACAAACTACATTCCTTTGTGCCACCAGGTCTGACATTCATGGCTAGGAACTGCTTACATTGTAGCAAATCTCCCATATTCCCTTTATATTCCATTGGTGAGAAGTAAGTTCCACTTGAACAACTTCTTCCTGCAAAGCACTGTTCTGTCAAACTGACTCCTAATAGAAATTTTCCCTAATCACTGCAATCTTAACCTGTTCAAGTCTAGAGTTAACCATTATCTTCCCATCCTAACCGTATAAACATCCCATTAATGTAACCCTCTACTTCAAGTAAACCTTACTATATATATATATATATATATATATATATAGAGAGAGAGAGAGAGAGAGATCACTATTTACACTCTTACATCCCGATTGAGCATTATGGAGGAATGGTAGACTTTTTAAAAAACAGTAACTACTCACGTATCTACACATCATTCATTCAGTAATGAACTCAAACGCACTCAGCTACTGGCGTATGTTTACATTGTATATATAACAAGCTAAAGTCCGCCTTCCTCTACTGAGCACCCATAGCTCAGAATCGCTGACTGATGTCAATTCGGTCAGGTTTCAATCCTGGCTAGAAGCAATCAGATGTCTAACTGTACTGATGATGCAGAAAAACAGATCTGACTGCAGATTACTATATATATATGTATATAAAAATCCCTCTTCATCCTCTCCCTCAACAGTTTCTATACTGTCACCAAAGTTAAGTAACATCAAGCCTGATCATAGCTGGAATACCAGGTGCTATAAGCTTGAATGTGTGTGTGGTGTAAAGGATAATGGCTCAGAATTGTTAATCAGAGCTATTCATATTCCAATTCCAGTTGGGTTCATTATATTCACTTATGTGCAAATATTGTAAGGAAAGGTATCCACCTTTCTGCTCCAAGCTATGAGTTGATTAGTAAGACATGTATCTCTCAATTATTATTATTATTATCGCAAAAGATTTTACAATCTGAAACTATTTTCTGGCCTTAAATAACCTACAAAGGGTTGATAATCCATGCACAACAAATTAATCAGTCTTCCTTCTCCTCTTTGTCTTTAGAGACATTCAACCTGCTGGTGGAGAACAGAGCCACAGACTCACCATAGTAAGTATTGTATTGAGTGAAGTTGCTAGCCCCTTTCCCAATCAGTTGTCCTCATAAACTGTCTGCCAACCAGGCTTAAGTGAGTCCAGTCTGGTCTGCTATTCAAACCATAGCTAGTTATGAAAAGAGATACTTACCTTTCACAAGGGTATTTATGGGGAAAGTGAACACGACATATTCAAATGGAATTCCAACTCAGCACGCCAATTCCAGTTTCTGGGTTAATTCCAACTGTGCTCTGAGCACGTCCATAAAAATATATTTCACACAAATAAAATTAAACAAAAATATGAAATTTTAAAAATAAACAATAATAATAATAGTAGGATTCTGAAAATATAAAATAATTTAAATACCTCAAAAAAATAAAAATCTGAGCTGAGGGGTGGGGGGTGTCTAAGTCAGTTATATTTCTGAGGGTGTTGAGTCCCCTCTAAAAACAAAAGGGTCCATAGTAAAATACAGTCTGTTAAAGTAAATAGTAACTTTAGATTTCAGTCCTCTTTGTGCTGTAGGATGAAGAGGCATGCCCATTCAAAACGACCTTCATTTTGCGGTTATTTAAAAAAGATTGGATTAGATCAAGCAAGCGTCCGGTAATACCGTAACCCCGTAGCTTGCATAGAAAGCCAGAGATCTATCGCCCGGTTCACACTCCACCCACATCTATTGAACAGGTGTAGAGGCTCATCCCTTGTTCTCTGTTTAGGATATGGTTTCCGGCTTTCTCTTTTCCAATCTTTTCACTCTTACGTAGCCCCCTGCACATCAGTGGTGTTACCGCCTTGCTCGGGCTGCTCAGTCAATGAAAGCCAAATGTTTCTATACAAGGAAATGAATAATATTACCATTACCAAAGAAAGACTATTTTTGATAGAAATCGAACCTGTATCCTCATTTCAACCAAGAAATAAAATGGGGGTTACAAGCTTTCTTTAGTAAGACTTCTCACTCTGTCAGTTGTTATTAATTTCATTGTTTAAGAAAATGAAAATCAGAGACAGCAAATCATGAATAACATTTATATTAACAAGAAATAATGCTGAATAAAAAAAACATTCTAAAATTACTCTTATATGTAAATAAGAAGTGTCAACTAAAAAAACGTAAAGTAATCTTTGTAATTTTTTTATGTAACGTATGTCAATATCTATCTATATCGTGTGAGTTTAAGAGAAAGAGTCTTGCTAATTGTAAACATGTTTTCTTCTTGAGTATGCGTGTTGTATTTGATACTTATCTGTAAACAGACTATACTTTTCAGTATAGACTTATAAATAGCAACTATTTGTAGTCTAGTCGTGACAGGTTTAATGGGCATGTTTCCAATCCAGACCCTGCACAGTTTCATCTATTTGGCAAAAATTATCTTAGAGCCTCTCTCTTGTTCCACATCCGACAAAGGAGAATTGAATTGATGCAAATAAGTGAAGAATAAAGGCAAGTGTTGCCTTTGATTTGGATTTTTAATTTTTTCTTTTTAAGTGACAGGAAATTATTTCTATAAATTAATGGAGAATAAAAGTTTTTTTGTTTTTTTTTTAATCATATCACTCCGAGCAAGGCGGTAATGCCACTGATCTGCAGTGGGCTACATAAGATTGAAGAGATTGGAAAAGAGAAAGCCAGAAACCACATCCTAAGCAGGAAACAAGGGATGAGCCTCTTCACCTGTTCAATAGATGTGGGTGGAGTGTGAACCGGGCAATAGTTTAGTCTATCTACTCCAATTCTTCCTAAAATCTGAGAATTGTGTATACCCAGTATTAGGTTGAGTTGTAAGTAATTTCTGTTTTGAGAAATCAATTGTAATGACGAATACATCATCCTAATTACTAATCATACATGGCAGTTAAATGGAGTACACTAATACAGTACTGTGCAAAAGGACAAGAACTATTTTATCTTTTATGAGGCATATTGACAGAAAAACAGTTTAATTAAATTTTATTTGATTTACTCAACAAATGCTTTAACAAGAAAAAAATTTTTGTTACAAAATAAATTTGATATTTAGTATAATAGCCTTTTGCTTTGATCACAGCCTTCATTCTGTCAAGCATTGGCATCACAAGCTTCTTCAATGTATCTAATGGTATCTCCCCCCAAGCAGCTTGTTACTTTGCAAGACACACTTTGGGAACAAAGTGTGTCTTGCAAAGTAACATTAGATTTCTGATTTTTTTTTTATCCAAAATATCCCATATATGTTGAATAGAGTAGTTTCAAAATAACTTAATAGAAAATAGGAAAAATTAAACTTCTTTTTAATCCATTTCTTTTACGCCTAGTTTTAAATAATCAATATTTATTAGCAATTTACTTGGCTTTTCACCTTCTATTTGAATTTCAGTGAGGTTTTTAGGAAAATCGCCCCATTGTGATTTTGAACTTTATTTTGATGCCTCATAAAAGATAAAATAGTTCTTGTCCTAATACTTTTGCACAGTACTGTATATAATAGATAAACTTGAGTCATAAGTAATTTCTGTCTTGGCAAACCTATACTAATGATGAATGTATCATTCTAACTACGAATCATACATGACAATAAATTTGTTGCATACTAACATACAAAAATGTTCAATGCAAAAGGATTCATTTCATTCCCAAGTAAAGCAATAAAGCCACTAAGACGCCAAAGGGATCTTTATATGCCATATCCCAGGATGCAGGTGATAATGTCTCTCCACAACTTCCTGCCCCTTGTAGCTTTTAATAAATTTTGTCTTTCTGTTATTTCTTTTAAACCTATTCTACCATCCACTTACTCAAGCTCGTTAAGTACATTATGAGTCGTTTCTTCTATCTCTCTTGCCTTCAATATGTTCTGTGAGTATCAGATTTTACAAGCCCACTTTCCTCATTATGTGCCCTAGAAAACCTCAATGGTCTCCTTGATGTTAAGTGTAATTTTTTTTTGTTTTTATTTTCTCTAAAACTTCATTGTTTCTCACATGTTCGCTTCATGGTGTACTCAGCATCCTTCTGTAGAACAACATTTCTGTTGCTTCAAGTCTCTTCTTCATAGAGTTTTTTTAATTTGCTTGAAGCATTGTGTATATTAGGTGTATGGGTATGTTTTGAAGGCTGTCACAATGCGTTTAGTAAAATAAAGGCGGTAAAGAAGGTGTTGGGTATTACCTATTTATTATTCATTAATATTTCGAGATCAAAATCTCATCTTCAGAATGTTAGGAGAGCTTGTTTTCATGTCTGCTTGTGGACTGTGCCTTTCATCGTCATCAGATCATAAAATGGCATCTACTATCACTTTAACGAAGATGCAAAAAAGCCAAACCTTACTATCGATCAAAGCACACATATTTAAACCATACACACACACAAACTCACTACAATTAATGACAGCAGTAGCAGTGAAAAATGACCATTCGTTGAAAGGCACAGTTCACAAGCAAATCTGAAAACAAGCTCTCCTACCATTCTGAAGATGAGATTCTGATCTCGAAATATTAATGAATAATAAATAGGTAAAACCCAACACCTTCTTTACCTCCTTTACTTTACTAAACACATTTTGATAGCCTTCTAATACCTACCCATACATCTCTTCATCATCTTTATCCAGCACTCACTGCCATACAAGAGGACAGATGTCACGTAACAGTTTAATTCTCTTTTTTTTTGGAGGGAAGAGACAAATTTCCCAAGGGTATTTGTGCATAAGTGAATGAGAGGAATTCAACTGGAATTTGAACTCAGCTCCGCGTAACAGTTTAATTCTCTTTTCCTTGTTTCTACCTTCCACAAACCGTTACTGAGTGTGAAAAACATCAGAAAAAAAAGAAACATTATTAATGAGTGAGAACAATAAAATAAAAAGAAGTAATTTTGATATTTCATTTAGATTTTTTCAAGATAAAAGTTGACAGGGAAGTGATAAGTGCAAGAGAAGAAACTTATGGTTACATCTGGCAAATCCAACTGTAAGATGATGAGACCTTGTTGTCAATTTTTTACTATGCTTAAATTCATAACGCACCATAGAGAAAAAGCTCATTATAACAGTTACCATGAAATTATTTATAGAAAAGGCATAGGGAAGCTACATTACTGCTTCCCTGTGATTGAAAAGAATAATCCTCAATAACTGACTCTTCAATCAGTCAGTTAAGTGCCATACGTGATACATGCTTGAGCAATCATGTCTCAAAAGAGACATGACTGACTGGACAGAAGATTATCCCACAGTAGTTTGCTATTGTTTTCTGTGGTAGACTGGTTGCCAGCCAAGGTTATGGAACCCAATCTGTCCTGTTATTTAACCCATAACTGGAGGGAAGAGACAAATTTCCCAAGGGTATTTGTGCATAAGTGAATGAGAGGAATTCAACTAGAATTTGAACTCAGCTCCACGATTTGTTGTTCCAAGTCTATATCCACTGCACCACAAAAAATTCTTAAAGTACCATAAAGAAAAAGCTCATTATAACAGTTACCATGAAATTCTTTATAGAAAAGGATCAGGGAAGCTGCATAACTGCCTCCCTGTGATTGATGAGGATAATCCTTCATAACTGACTCTTAGAGGTCTTAAAATTTAATGACATCTGTTAGAAAAATATTGTTCTTCTACATGACAACGCAATGTCACATACATCATCATCAGTCACTTATTCTGCATTGTTGCAGATATTTTTCTCATTTGAACTTTTTGAGCCTACTTTCCCATACTGGCTCAAGGCATGTTGGAAGAAAGCACTCAGAGATTTACCTGCAGTAGATTGCCAGTTCTATCTGCAGTAGACTGGTTGCCAACCAAAGTTATATAACCCAGTCTCTCCTGCTGTTATGGTTTTGAATTCAGTTTCCTTCTCCTAGACTGATTGCCACCCAAGGATACAATGCTTGGTCTGTTCTGCTATTTATTTATAACTGGGTGGAGAAGAAATTCATACCTTTCCCAAGTGTATTAGCACAAAAGTGAATATAATGACTAGAATTCAAATTCAGCTCCTTCGATTCTTTAATCCAACCAACTATCCATTACTTCACCACACCTCTGAGGTTGAAAGGCTACATACAATAAGAATAGTATAAAGAAAAAATTTGGGGCCGACTGTTCTGCCCTACCCACCATATTTTCCTGATGTTATCAGCCTGGAGAAGCGATCAGATCGCACCTTTGGAAATTGCCTTGACTCAAGTTTTGTGAGTAAAATTGAATAAACAGAATTATTTGGGAGTAGTCAGTGGTTATGCTAGCATGAAGAAACAAGTCATCGTGCCTGAGGGTTTGAGTGTACTGGCCATGTTCAGACTGTTGATCCTGCCAGATAATGTGCTCTCTCCCAGAAACTGTAACTAGAGTCTACCCAGCAAGGTTGCAATATAAACCCCAACTGTGCTCTGTAAGTGTTGAACAAACAGAAATGTGCCTGACCAAGCATCGGCATTAACTACCTTAACAGGTAGGCATACTCAGATATCAGTGGCCAGTCATTAAATATATGGGAAAAAAGATGTCAGTTTAAACTTATGTGAGGAGAATATGGGTGTGTAGCATCATACATTTTTCATCATGACATCTATAAAACTGCTTTACAAATAAGTTTTGCTACTTTTAGATTGTAAAAAATTATTTTTAAGAGAAACTGGTTTAGTGATACACACTTTACTAATTAACCAATAGAAGAGAAGAGGTGGATTCATAATTTTCCCAAGGGTATTTGCACGTAAGTGAATATAATAAACCCAACTGGAATCAGAACTTGGCTCTCAGGTTAACAATTCCAAGCCATTATCTTTTACACCACCCACACATTCCCTAGCAGTCAGCTATCTAGATATAGACCAAGTTCAACATTGCTTAACTTTGCTGATCATACAGCAACCCGTGTTTCAACATGATGTAGCCATAAGTAAATAACTGAATGGGGTCATAAGACCTGCACTGTGAAATTCTGATTTGTGTAGACATATATACATTTTCTAATTCCATATATATATATATATATATATATATATATATAGATCAAAATTGGTGCCTACTACCACTCTGAGAGAGATGTGAAAATGCCAATAACACGCACATATATAAACCATAAATTAAAGCAGACAGGTATCATCAGATCGTAAAACAGCACCCACGATCACTTTAACAAAGATGCGAAAAAGCCAAATCCTTCTATTGGTCAACGCACACATATATAAACCACACACACTCACTACAATTAATGACAGCAGTAGCAGCGAAAGATGATCATTCATTGAAAGGCATGGTCCATGAGCAGACGTGAAAACAAGCTCTTCTACCATTCTGAAGATGAGATTTTGATCTTGAAATATTAATGAATAATAAATACATAATACCAATTACCTTCTTTATGTTCCTTTATTTTATTAAATGCATTGTGATAGCCTTCAAAACCTACTCATACACTTTCTTACATTAAACCACCCATGATTCTTGTCATACACTTAATATAAAAATTTTTCTATAGTTTAAACACACTTGACACATGCATTATTTTTGCATACATACATGTAAACAGACATTTATACTCGCTTACATTTGAAATGTATTGCACATGATACACACATATAAACAGGCCTAGGTTTTCTTATATTTAAAAATGATAATCTTTTGTTATGTTTCAGATGATATGTATCTGGCCAGTGAAATGAAACCTTAATCAAGATACTGTCTCTGTTTTTTTTTTAATTTTTAAATCATTGTCTTAACAAATTTCTGAAGAAGTTTATTAAAGTGAAACTTGTTAGATAAAGACACTTTTTCCTACCTGTTCTTTACTTATTTTATTCATATATATATATATATATATATATCGTAAAATAATCAGGCCGGTAGATATAAATATAAAAATACTGTTTAATTAAAAAACAGAATATCTACTTAAATATGAGTATCGGTAAAAATAATGTTCAAAATAATTCATTACAAATTGTCGGTTGCTTATAACCAAGTTTCGTTAATATATATATATATATATATATATATATATATGTGTGTGTGTTAATAAATTTCATTTTTTATATATATTACTAAATGCATTTCATTCTTTATTGCAGAACTTTTTCTTAATGGAAGCAGGCGATACAATGTTTGATTTCTACACAAATCTTTTCAGTCAGGTAAGTAAACTTGGGATATTTTTTTTGGTTGCTTGTGGTACAGTGGATATTGGCTTGCAATGAGAAATTGGAGTGCCGAGTTCAAATTCCAGTTGAATTTGTTGCATTCACTTATGTGCAATTACTCTTGGGAAAGATATTAATCTGTCTCTTCTCCGTCCAGCTATGGGTTAAATAATAAAACAGATTAGGTTCTATGGCCTTGGTTGGCAACCAGTCTATCGCAGAAAGTAATAGCAACCTGCTACGAGGAAATCTTCTGTCCAGTCAGTCATGTCTCTTTCAAGATATGATCATTCGAGCATGTATCACATGTAGCACTTAACTGATGTAAGTTGTTTCCTTTTAGGATACGTTTTTTTAATCATTGTATATTGTTGTTTCGGACAAGCTTTTCGGACATTTTCAAGTACAAGCTACTCCCTTAAAAATAAAACCTGAGGAATACTAAAATGCTATAATGCGTGGAGATGCTTCAAAATCAGTTATAGCTGACCAGGTGTAACAAGAGAAGGGTAATGCACCAGCTTTTATCAAAGGAAGTCAAAATCATAATCAGCAGCATTTGCAAATGAAAAGGTTGACAGTATTTGTGCACACACTCTGCCCAATCCCAGTGTTTGCATGGTGATGAATTATTTTCTTACCTTCAACCCCCGCTCCTCACTGATGAAAGGTTGCTAGCCGTTTACTACTCCATTGCTATTTTAATGGCAGATGTCCAGAGGAACTAAATTCCTCGGTTCCACCAGTTCAAACCTTTACAGCGTTGACAGTATTTGTGCACACACTCTGCCCAATCCCAGTGTTTGCATGGTCTTGTAGGTGATGAATTATTTTCTTACCTTCAACCCCCGCTCCTCACTGATGAAAGGTTGCTAGCCGTTTACTACTCCATTGCTATTTTAATGGCAGATGTCCAGAGGAACTAAATTCCTCGGTTCTACCAGTTCAAACCATTACAGCGTTGACAGTATTTGTGCACACACTCTGCCCAATCCCAGTGTTTGCATGGTCTTGTAGGTGATGAATTATTTTCTTACCTTCAACCCCCGCTCCTCACTGATGAAAGGTTGCTAGCCGTTTACTACTCCATTGCTATTTTAATGGCAGATGTCCAGAGGAACTAAATTCCTCGGTTCCACCAGTTCAAACCTTTACAGCGTTGACAGTATTTGTGCACACACTCTGCCCAATCCCAGTGTTTGCATGGTCTTGTAGGTGATGAATTATTTTCTTACCTTCAACCCCCGCTCCTCACTGATGAAAGGTTGCTAGCCGTGTACTACTCCATTGCTATTTTAATGGCAGATGTCCAGAGGAACTAAATTCCTCAGTTCCACCAGTTCAAACCTTTACAGCTTGGCCCACCATACAAAATATATAGTTAACTCATTTATATTTTCTTCATATTTCAATGATAAAGAGGAAGTTCTACTCGGCTTCTTCCCCAGAAATGTGGCAATGTGGAACAGACTCCCAAAATGATCACTACAATCTTAGTCTCTTCAAGTTGAGGATCAACCATTGTCTATCCTACATATTCTCATAATATGCAACCTTTGCTCCTCCTTATACACTTTTTTATTCTCCCCAATAAACAACCCTCTACCTTGAGTGGAAATTAGGCCTTATATTGGGTGAACAATGAAAAAAGATTGAAACAATTTGAAACATCCACAGACAGATCTGTTTCGCTGTATCACAGCTCATCAGTACGGTTAGACATCTAATTGCTTTTTACCCAGGATTGAAACCCAACCGGATTGCCATCAGTTGGAGATTCTACCTCTGAGCTATGGGCGCTCGGTAGAAGAAGGCAGACTTTTAGCGTGTGATATATCATGTATACATATGCCAGTAGTTAGAATGTTCTAGTTCATTACTGAATGAACAATGCATAGATGCTAGAGTAGCTACTGTTTTTTCAAAGTCTACCATTCTTCCAGAGTGCTCATTCAGGGTGTGAGAGCGTAGTCATATAGGGGACTGTATATGGAAGTGTATTTTTAGTTTTTTTAAACACACACACACACATAAAAAATTTAAGTTTTAGCATTTATATGAACAACTTAAAATTAGTCCCATCAAATGTAAGAACATCGGTATATATATATATATATATATATATATATAGATTTGTGGGGTTCAAGACCCTTGCACCAAAGTTGGATGTCATGTGGCATCAAACCTGCTCAGAAATATTTAAACTGTTATTTGTATACAACCACTTTCTAACATCAATGGCTTTAAGTGAGTCAAGATGTTGACATTCCACACTACTTCAAATAAAAGGCTAGGAAGGAAACTCCCATCAATAGTGGAAAGACTGATAACAGGTACTGAACTTCAGAAATTTAATTTCCTGAAAAATTGTTTTAAGGGAAAGAATTTAATAATTTCAACCTTCAGTAATACTGGTTACTCAGTTAAGGAATGCTAAATGTTTCCTTATAAGGAAAACACTAATATTAATCATTACCGTTATGATAGTTTTATAAAAGACAACATGACTGCAAACATGAGAAAAATATTTCATAAATAGGTGTCTTTTTCCATAGGAGACTGTATATTGAAGTGTGTTTAATAAATTTTTTTTTTTTTAATCATCTCACCCCGAGCAAGGCGGTAACGGCACTGATGTGCAGAGGGGGGGGGGCTACATAAGAGTGAAAAGATTGGAAAAGAGAAAGCCGGAAACCACATCCTAGACAGGGAACAAGGGATGAGCCTCTTCACCTGTTCAACAGACATGGGTGGAGTGTGAACCGGGCGATAGTTTGGTCTATCTACTCCAATTAAAAAAAAAAAAAAAGGTTGGTGACTTGCTAAGTTTTAACTTAGTTAAAGTCCAGTCAAAGAAATTTCTGCTAAAAAAACAAAACCAATCCTTCAATTAGGCATGAAAAATCTAAAATTAAGCAAAAATTAGGCAAAAACAAACAAAAAAAAATGGCTTTTAACAATATTCAAGACAGTTGATTCCATCCCAAAACACACATTATTTCTGCCAATGAGTTGGAAAAAAAAACATTTTTTAACTTTTTGGCCAAACAGATACACACATAAAAGTTTCAATTTGGTCGTTCGTATGACATCACTTTCAGTGATTGGTTCCATTAAACATGAGAAAGTCAGGATTAAATATACACAGAACAATCCTTGAAAACAAATGTAGCAATATTTGAAAGTACTCGGGAAGAAAATAATATAAATACCAGTATGAACAATGAAAAGCCTAATTCAGAAACTTGAAAAATTAAATTAAAAAAATTGATAGACAGAACTTGTCCATATTATTTAACTAAACATGCTTGAGAGAACTATTGCAGTAAAATATACATCTTATTTGAATACAAAATATTGCATAGTGATTGATAGTGGTAATATGATATTACAAACGATGTATTTATTATTAATATCATCGACAGCAGGCTTTATCTCTCATATTGAAGAATTTAATTTCTTTCCTGTTGATCAGTTTGTTTATGGTGATTGTGTTGATGACTAAGTAGGCCATTTGTTGCCCGGAAGATTTGATGGCATTGAGTGCAAGTTAATGTTGATGGAAGACAAGGTTGATTTTCTTAAGCCTTTCTATCATGTTTGATTTCTTCCTTTCCTCTTCTGGTAGCTTTGAAGTTTATTTGATATAGTCTCAGGCTTGTGTTCTAGTGGCCTTCAGTGTTCTTTCGATTTCGTCCTTGTATCTTAAAAGGAGGCAACACCATAGTTTTTTCCCTGAAGTGAACTTACAGAATAAAATTTCATGTGAAAACCTTGATTTTTTTTTTTTTTTTTTTTTTTTTTTCCATTCAAGACAGTATTTTATGATTAGCGATTCAATAGAAAGTGATGAATTTTATACCCAGGAAGACAATGATGTATTGGAATTATATTAATGTGAAAATATATTGAAAGGGCACTGACTTTCAGAATTCTCTGCAGTAAATTTACATCAACGATCAGCTGATGTATGTCTTTTTTCACAAAACTACAATGTGGAATAATTTAAACACTCTAACTGGTTATAAAGCACCTCCAGTGACTAATAAAACTATAGCACTCTTCCCTTGTCTTTAGGGTTTACGGCCATATCACGTTGAATACACCGGTTCTCACTCGATCATCGAAGTTAAGCAACATTGAGCCTGATCAGGACTTAGATGGGTGATCGCTTGGGAATACCAGGTGCTGTACGTGTTTAGTGACGGATATGCGTTGTAGTGCAGTGGATATCGGCTCAGAAAGAGAAATCGGTGAGCCGAGTTCGAATTACAGTTGAATACCCTTCATTCACTTTAGTACTGGTACCCTTGGGAAAGGTATTAATCCATCCCTTCCCTCCAGTTATGGGTTAACTAACAGGGTAGGACTTGGGGACCCTGCCCTTGAAAACAAATCCCAATGAATCTTGATATTCAAAAAGAAAAAAGTATTACGAGACACAAAACTTATATAAAAAACAATAAATTGTTGAAAGAAAAAGGTATTACCAGCAATAAATAAATAAAATTTAGTTGGCAATAAATGACCCACCAAGGTTGATATGCCATAAAAACAAAACAAAACCAACCAACAACCTTGTCTTTAGATACTTTTCTGTTGGAGCGGTTAACTGAATCCTTGGAGGATAGTAGCTGCACAGGGCAGATCAATTTGGGAACTGAGCTGTTGCACTCAGTTTGAATGTTGGGGTTTGACACAATAAAGACACAAAATATTCTTTTGCAAGTCATTACCATGTTCTGAGGAACACTATTAACCTCATCTTTGTTGCCATTTTTATGATGTTTCAGCCATTGTATGTGCCGGCCTTCAGGTGCTAGGAATTTTGAACCGAACCCTTTATTACAATCATTCTCATTCATTGTGCAAAGCTACTTGCTTCATGAGTTATCTCCCTTTAATTTAACTCCCTAAGTTATTTGTTCAATACTGCTGTAGCCTGGTAATGAACTCAAAACTTTTTGGGTCAAGAACTAACCAACGTCTCTATCCACTGGGCCATGTGTCTTTGAGGACAGCAGCAAGTGAATTTCTAGAACTTATATGTAACCTTTTTTACCAGAGTTCATATTGCAATTTTTTCATGTTAATGATATTCTCTACTTTTTTTTACCAGAGCTCATATTGCAATCTTTTTGACACCAATGATTTTCTCTAGCACTCCATATTATTGGGTCCCATATTGTATTCGTTTTTATGCTTAGTCGGCTTAGGAGATATTTGTAGCCTAGCATATGCACTGAAATTCCTAGCACTTGAATAAAGCTGGAGCATACAATGGCTGCAACGTCATAAGAAAGGCAACAAAGATGAGGACAATAGTCCAAATAATGTAAATAGTATTGATTTTTATGTTGAAATTTGGAGCATTGGAAATTCATTCCAGTGATCAGTGATGTACGTTGTGGTGTAATAGATATTGGCTCGGAATGAGAAGTGAGTAGAGCAGAATTCGTTGTGGGAAAGGTAAGTATCCATCTCTCCTGCCTCCAGCTATGGGTTAAATAGTAGGACAGATTGAGTTTTATAGCCTTGGTTGACAACCAGCCTACTGCAAAAAGTGATGACAACCTACTGTTGGAAAAGTTTTTGCCTAGTCAGTCATAGATCGAAAGAGACATGATCGTACAAGCATGTATCACATATGGCACTTAACTGACTGATTGATCAGTGAAAGTCTTATAGCACAGCCTTATAAAATGTATAATTTACTAAAGCTTTACAAATTGTCTATGGACAAGATGCTTAGCACAAGGACATCATTACTAAATCATTGTGCCATTTAATATAAGTTTCTTTCATTTTAAAGTGAATTTATACTGAACAATTGGGCTATATTATGATGTTATACAATGCAGTATTAGTAGTGTGATTTTCCACAGACATTTTGTCTTATAAGGTGTACACAATAGAATTATGTTGTTATATACACTTTTATGTCATTTTTATTTTCATTAATAATCTATCAAACCTTATTCCTTGAGTAGCTTTTTGTTTTTTGGGGTTTTTTTTTTTGCAATCTTTTACAAGTTGTTTACACAGTTTTTACTTACAGAATATAGTAAAAAACAAAATTGTATATTTTGCAATTCATAAATAGAATTTTGGTTTGAATATATTTTCCATTTAATGTATCTAATGCAAAAGATATAAACTTTATTTGGATTCATTCTTGAAATAGTAAAATTTTCAAGTCAGTTTGTAAGCAGAAATCTGCAAAAATTAGGTATTTCTGTACCTTTTTTCAGATGGACTTTAAAATTAAATGCTCAGAGATTGATGAAAATATTAATCTAATTTTTGGTATCGGTACTTCTCACATAAAATTCCAGCTTTCTTACCTAGAGCAATGTTGATTTTCTAAAGGAAATAAAATAAAATATCCATCTGCCCTCAGGCTAGAGTAACAAACTTTTAAAAACAACTAAGAAGTTGAAAAACAGTGAAGATCACTTTCTTAAGAGCTGAATGAACTTTTATGAACCATGTCTCTTCAAGATGTGATGACTATGGATCACCATAATTTTTTAGAAATGATTTTTTTATGAACCATGTCTCTTCAAGATGTGATGATCATGGCTCACCATAATTTTCTAGAAATGATCTATGCACCATGTCTCTTACGGATGTGATGATCATGGCTCTCCATAATTCTCTAGAAATGATCTTTTACGTACCATGTCTTTTCAGGATGTGATGATCATGGTTCTCTATAATTTTCTAGAAATCTGAAAAAGGTACCAAATGATTTTTTTCTTGAGTTATTGTAAAAGTTGTAGCTACTGTTTTTTTTTTTTAATTTAGTAGTTGGATTTTTTTGACAGTTTCATGAATTCTGCATGGATGCAAAAGGTGCTGGAACGATCTTTTTACCTTTTCTGCCTATCAAAGATTTGAATTTTAACGTCACTGTGACTTTTGAAATATCAAAAATAGAAAAACAAACCTTCCCTCTGTCCTCGGTTCTCGAATGATCATCTATGTTAATAGCACAACTGTTTATTACTTTTTATTCAGTCAAGTTAGCTCAACTATTCATGAGTCTATCATTGCCAACCGGTCTTGCATCAAGTTTGGTAGCTCATTAGGGAGGTATTTTTTGTCATAACATAGCTGGTCAATGTAGGTTGATGCAGAGTAACCAACTTGTCTCGCTTCAAGGCTAGATGTCCAGAACAGTAGATCACTCACCATCAGTGTCCTGCAAAACATAATCTGTGTTCATGCAAGATTGTAGAAATAGAAAGCATCCCACTAAATCACAGCTCTATGGACCCATCCTTGATATTTCTACAATCTTACATGAATGCAGGACACAACAATTTACTCCTATTATAATGGGAAGTCTGATTGGATTGATTAGAACAAACTAGCAGCTGATCTCAAAAATGACTTACAATCTGTTGTTAACTCGGTCAAGAAAAGACTTGTTAATTCCAATGCTTTCAAAACATAACTGCACTCTTAATTCTTTGAGAGAAACTTTTTTTATCTTCCATAAGCATAGCTGATGCTAATTTCCAGGAGAGTGACTCATTGTGCCTTCTCAATCTACTGTTTTCTACTAACATGTAATAATTTTATTGAACCAATTGCTAAGAAGGTTGGTTTACTGTGTCATTCTAGACAATTTTTCTTTCCAGAATCTATATTACACTTCTATTTGTCTATGCATTGAATATTGCTGTCACATCTGTTCTGATGCTTTTGTTATGGATCTAGAGATTCTTGATAAAATTCAAAGAATTTGCATTGTTATTGATCTGGACCTGGCATCTCAGCTTCAGTCACTTTCCACTACTGTAATATAGCTTTTTTGTGGTTTTTTTTTTTGTTTTTTTCTATAAATATTTTTATGGTAACTGTTCTGATGAGCTTTCCTCTTTGTTACCTCAACTTTACAAATTCAAGTGCGGTACTAGATTGGCAGTTAGGTTTCTTTATTTTACACTTAAAATTGCTGGATGTAACCCTAAGTTCTATACTGACATTTTTTTTTATCTCTTACACTTCTCACTTGTGGAACTGTCTTCTGGATTCTTGCTTTCCAGTAAACTTTGATATTCAAAAATTTACATGCAATGTCAGTTGTTGTTATGTTTCCCTGAATCTTCTTTTATTGTCCATTCTTTTCCCTTGCATTCTCAGTAACTCTGTGTGTCTTCGTAGTTTATTGTCTTGCTCAGGGTGAAATGATTAAAAAATATGTTTCTTCAGTTCTATAAACTACCTTCTGTTTATAAAGAAGTAAAAAGAACTTGTCAATTTTGTATATGTAATGTTAAAAGAATTGTATGAAATAACAAGAAAAATTTCTTATCCTTAAAAAGCAGGAAAGTTTTTCATGCCAAATTGTTAAAAAAAGAAAACTGTGTTTAGTGGGTAGTTTTTATGCTTTTTTTTTTTTTTTGTTGTTGTAATTATATCTGAAGAATGTGTTAGGCAACTAAATGAAATTGAAGTAGAAATATTCTGTTCATCTTTCATCCTGTTCACACTCCTCCCCAGTCTTTTGAACAGGAGTAGAAGTTTATCCCTTGTTTCTTGTTTAAGATTGGGTATCCAGTTCCTTCTAAAGTCTGCTTCAGCTCTATATTCTTCATACTTATCCCTTCCTACGCCAATATAATGCCACACAGTAACTCTTTACCTTGAGTGGCTCTTGGGCCTTGTATTGAATGAATATTAGTAAAACAAACAAAAAATACTTTTCGTTTTCTAGAAAGATTTGCTGGTCTTTAAATGGACAAAATGCATCATACAGCATTTTTCTACTTGGTCCTTCAATTGACTATCCTTGTTTTTTATATATATATATATATATATATATATATATATATATATATGATAATAATGACTGCTTAGATTCTGTAAGAATGCACTCCGTAAATTTATGTCAATATAAACTCTCGAAAAAACCATTAACAAACAGAACCTAAATCCGTTACAATCCGGCGTACTAAGTCATCGGATAAATGGGGAGAAAAAAAAAGAAACCAGCGGAACAAGAACAAACATTCAAAATTCCGCAGTAAAGAAAAAAACCCCAAACGGAACCAAACACAAGAAAAAGTGCTCGATACGAAAGTACTAAAATACAATAATAGAGCAATATATATATATATATATATATATATATATATATAATATCCTACACGAAGATGGTAAAAATGATATTTGGACTCTTAGATGATAAAAATAAAAAAAAGAGAGAAGTAACTCAAACATTAATTTTCTAAATATGATATTTTTTAAGTATTCCATGCAGAATGAAATTGGGCATTCTTGGCACCAAGTTGTCACTATTTTTTGCCTCTTTCCTCTTCAGGCAGTATGTATATTGACATAGTACCGTCTTTGGCTCGGCTTTTCTGGTTTATTTGCAGACCAATATTCCAGAAATTGACATAACTTTACAAGTTGCCTATTAGATACAAATTATGGACAAATGATGGAAGTTTGAATGAAACATCAATTGATGATGGCCCCTCATTTAAGGGGCAAATAACTAAATAAGTTTTCAGTTGCAGACTTGATAAGATTCAATTGTTATCATTAAGAATCTATTTAGTAAGTGAAAACATTTACTTGTGTTACTTTTTACATTCAGCTGATCTAAGTGATTTAAGTTGGCGTATTTGGGGACTTAGTTTATTTGCTTACTCTTAAGCAGGACTCTCTGGAAGCTATGAAGGTTGCAATGAGATGGGCAGTTTTGTGAGAAGGAATAGACTTTTAATATTTTTCAGAAAAAAAATAAGCGCGTTCACCTTAGGAGAATTGGAATCGAAACTCTTCTGGTGCAATCTTCTTTTCTTTTTTTTTTTTAAATAATACATGCTTGCAGTAGACATGAAAGATATTAAACTTGTAGGCCGAGGAAAGACACTGAGAGAAAAAGAATATTTTATTATGTTTAGTTAACCACACACATGCACGCACACATTTCGACCCTTCAGAGAATAAATCCATCACACCCAACTTCACTCACATGGGTTTTTTTTATTTTGATTTTCTCTTTTTTGATTTTGTCTTCATTTTTTTTTCTTTTTCGACATTTTTTCTTTGCCACAGACTTTCTTTAAAATTCTTTTTGACATTTTACTTTATTTACCTCCTGAGTCTATTTTATTCCTGTTATGTCATCATTGACCCTTGTGATGTATTTAATCTTAAAAAAAATACTAAACATTAACACCTGTGGATTGACAATATAGTCATTTATCTCTCCTTCTGAATTTATATAGACACACATATCTTTCCCTGGGTATATATACATGTGTGTGTGTATATGCATATCATTAAATATGCCTGACAAGGAAGACTTAATGTTTTAAGTTTTGCCAGGATCCTTAAATTTTTCTGTTTTGTATAAGGGAATACAAAAATTGTTAATAATTTTTATTGTTTCAAGCACTTTCAACCCCTTCTTTAGCCATTTCCAAGGGTGCTTAGTCTGGTTCTGATATTTTTTCTCATGTTTTGACTGTTATGGGGAAACACACCTATTCCTCAGATAATGGGCTCTCCCTCCTATATTAATAAGAGTTAACAGGAAGTTCATGGGAGTTCTTTAGACTTCTATTGGAGTTCAATAGAACTACCAGGTAGTTGCTATGAGTCAGCATTTAGCCGAATACTAAAGAGTCAGCTTTCAGTGGCAGATTACCAAGTTCTTAACATTTTGGGTACATTAAGTCGATTAGCAACCGACATATCACAATTATAACCTTCAGTGCGAAAACTACTTCACAACATAATTGGCAACAAAGATCTATGAATTCACTCGGAAGAGAAGAGAAAACTTGTTTTTTTTCTCAAGGCAAAAGTCGCCACAACAAAACAGACGATGACAATTTTGTGAGGTCACGCGGAGTAGGAGAGAAAATCTTTTTCTCTCACACCAAAGAAATTTGGCAAATAAAGATTACCAACACATCAGTTGGCTGAAGAAAATTGTAAAGTTATAAATACTTTGACAACAAGATCTTGAAGTCACAAAGCAACAAAATGTTTGCTCAGAAAACTTCAAAAAAGCATGGAGTAGTTAAAAAAAAGACAATTTTTGGGCAACGAAATTCGCACACGTAAAAAAAAAAATAAATATATATTGTCATATTCTCAATATACAGTTGCTCAGTAGGACACGAATTACCCCCCTCAACAACATGAGACGTGGTATAAATTTCTTACATAAAAATGGAGGAATTTAAAGGTTTATTCCAGGAATTTTTTCAATTCCGGGTGGAACGGCAAGCAAAAATTCTAGAACAGCAAAGTACATTCCAGAAGCAAATTCAGGAGGAAATTTTCAACAAACAGTTAAAATTTCAACAAAATATGGTACAGATGCAAATAGAATTTTAAAAGAAACTTCTGGATGTAACTAAGAAAAGGGAAGAGAAAAATATTCAAGATTCTTTTCCAGAGAATACAGTTTGGAACTCGATCAAAACTTTCACATACAATACAGACGAAGAAGTAACTTTTGAGGATTATTACAAAAAATACACAGACGTGTATGCCATAGACTGCTATTTGTGGTCAGAAAAAAAGAAGGTGAGACTTCTTCTAAATAAGTTAGAAACGTCTGAACATAACAAAATGGTAAATTATATTTTACCTAAAAAGACCTGTGATTTAAAGTTTACCGAGGCGGTAAATATATTAACGGAACTTTTCAGCAAGAAAGCATCTCTGTTCCACAAGAGATGGAAACGTTTGAATTTAATGAAGGAGGACGAACAAGATTACATAAAATATGCAACAAATGTGAACAAGCATTGCGAAGAATTTAAGCTGGCCGATTTGAGCACAGACAATTTCAAGTGCTTGGTATTCGTTCAGGGCCTTGTATCAGAAAAAGACGCAGAGATGAGAAAAATGGTACTGACAAAATTAGAAAACATCCCAAATATCACAGTACAGGATTTGGCAGAGTATTGTACAAATCAGTTTAGCGTAAAAAATGATCCCAAAAAGATTGAACAGTCTGACATTTCACACATAAGGAAAGTACAGTACAAAGAAGAAAGGCAGTACAACAAAAAAAAAAAAATACTAAAATTGCAAATCATCAAACAAAAATACCAGGAAAAAATAATCAAAAACTCCCGAAACCATGTTTTGCTTGCGGTGGATTACACTGATACAGAGATTGCAATTTTAGGAACAAAAAATGTTTCAACTGCAGAAGAATGGGACACAAAAGCTCGCACTGCAGAGCAAGAAATAAAGACATAAAAATAAAAAAAGTAAAGTCCAACCAAGTTGAAGACAGAATAGCAAAAAAATTCGTTACAGTCAAGATAAACAGCAAAAAGATAAAAATGCAACTCGACACTGGGTCGGATCTGTCTATTATAAATCTAAATACGTGGAAGAAGTTGGGGAAACCAATGAATAAAATCGCAAGGTCATTGACAGGTGAAAAGATACAGTTCATCGAAGAATTTGTCACAAACGTCACATTTAATAAAAAAACACAAAAAGTCAGCATATTTGTCATCGAAGATACCACAAATTTACTTGGATAACGGAATTCCAATTATGGGATCTACCAATTAATTCTTTTTGTCATAAGGTAGAAAGCTTAAACAACGAGGCAGAAAAACTCATAAGTAAACTAAATGAAACATTTTCTACTGTTTTCTCCCCAGGTTTAGGAACATGTACCAAGATGTAGGCAAAATTCCAATTGAAAGAAAATGCTCAGGCAGTATTTAAAAAGAAAAGACAGGAGAAAAAATTTATTTCAAAGTCTACAGACAGAACAAGTCATTCTGGGAAATTGGAATAATTGCTAAGCAGATCAGCAACATGATGTACCTGGTAAAAGGAGAAAAATCTCAAAAGGCACATTAACCAAATCAGAAGACGCTCTTCGGACGCGGTTGACAGCGGTCCCACGCAAGAAACACTGATGGAGGTAATTTGACACATTCGAACTATCAACACCAGCAACAATTTTACCGAAAGTACTCAGACCCAAAGGAAAAAGGAATGAAACGGATCAATACAAGTAGATCCAAAATGTAGGAGATATACTACGTTTTTGCTGAGAAAGTGAAGTTTTTTTGTTTTTGTTTTTTCTTCATTCATATTGCCTGTATATAGAATTCTGGTGTTTTCAAGTTGAATTTTTGTAAATTATGGGTTGATAGATGTTTTGTTATAGCACTTTGATCTGAAAAGGCAACTACTGAAGGTGATATTATATTCAACATAGGTAATTGATTTGTTACAAGAAACAGTCTTGTACTGGGCAATGAAATTGATACACTATATTGGTCATTGCTAGTTTTTATTTCACAGGATTATTTTGATTAATGACAATAAAGTTTGTGGTCTTCCATTTTCTGTAATATATTGTAATTTTTACATGTTTTTCAAGAATTGCATCAGAAACAAGTTGTTTAATAAGTCTTTGTATAGCAAATTTGTCCTGTTTGTGCATTTGGTTGATGTTTTGTTGTGTCGTATTTTTCTGACTTGTGTATTTCTTGTAAAAATAATTTCATTTTTTTCATCAATTATGTTGTTGGGAAAATAACTGAAAACATAAGAATAACAATACCAGAGTTAAGTTACCCTTGAAAATTGCTACAGAAGTGCTTTGAACAATAATAACTATGGACAATTTTTGCATTACCTTATTCCTACAAAACATAAAAATGTAATGTTGGAAAAGTTCCATAAAAAAATAATTACATTTTCCTTGCCGGCTATCTTTTAATAAAAAGATGTTTAAAAGAAAGTTTGCTTTCCGAATATAGATTAAGTGTATATGTATATGTATATGTATATATAGATACCCATATCTCCAATTTACCATGAAATAATGTGTCTGCCTTAATTTTTTCTTATATTTGCTCTATATGTATTTATATACATATATCTTTAGAGCTCTTTTAGAGAGTTATCCTACCACTGTATGTACAGGATACTCCTTTGGATTCTTCTATATTTACACCGCATGCTGATATATATATATATATATATATATACACACACACACACACGTTCAGCTGATCTAAGTGATTTAAGTTTTCCTTCTATCAGTATTAGGTTCTTCAAGCTCTCCTTCCTCATTGCATGTCCTAGGAATCCTGATGCTCAGTATTAATCTCCTTTTCGTTGCCATTCTTTCCAACACCTCATCATTGCTTGCATGCTCAGTCCACAATATCTGCAGTAACCTTCTGTAGAACCACATTTCTGCTGCTTCAAGTTTTGTTCTCATTTTCGATGATATTGTCCAGCATTCACTGCCGTATTGAAGAACTGACATTACATAGCAATCCAGCACTCTTTTCTTTGTTTCTAGTGAAATTTTCCTGTGTTAGTACTTTACTCAGCCTCTGGAATGCGTCCTTTGCAATGCCAATTCGCCTGTGTCGCACTTTTTATCTCCTGTTAGAACACTTCCTAGGTATTTAAATTTTTGTACTTGCTTGATTCTGGTATCCCCCACCTGTATTTGGCATTTTGGGTTGCATCTTTTGCTGATGACCATGCATTCAGTTTTCCAGGCAGAAGAAAAAAAGTGAATTTGAAAAAAAAAAATTTTTTTAAATGTTTCCCCCCTCATCTCCCCAGTTAACAGACTTAGTGATACACTGAAAAAGAGGGTCACTGAAAAGTTCACTGGCCAATCCAATTTCCAAACTTTGGTATAATATAATTTTTTTTTATTTATTAAGAGGGCTTATTGTTTGGCCTGAGAACTTTTCACAACTCACTCCATATATATGAGTATGACTTAGAATGCTGAAAAATTCTTGGCCTAACCAGTATCTATCTCAGAAAGTCATTTGGGCAAATTTGAAGAAATGGGTCAAATTGAGAACTTTTCAGCACCCTCTCATGATGAAAGGTGTTTGTGTTCACATATAGACACATATATAAATGTGTGTGTTTATAAGTATATATAATCACTCACATGCATTCATGTACATACACATTTGGGCATGTTTTTTTTTAATATTTTATACTTGTACATGTAAATATATCCCATATAAATGTATATGTTGAAGTTTGTTTTCATTGTGTGTATTTAATTTAGGTCAAGAGTGTTTTGTTTCCTTATATCTTTCTTCTGTCTTTTTTCTTCTTTTTTTTTTTTTTTTTCCCCCCATTTTTGTCATCAGAAACCTGTTTACTTTCTAAAAGAGTTCACTGCCTTACTTACCTGAGGTCAGCATTCATTTTACCTTTTCTTCTTAAGAAAGTGCTTTATTTTTAATCTTTTTTTTTTAATTATTTTTACTTTCTTGCTCATGTCAGTTTTGGTGGGGAAGGATTAATTTTTTTTTTTTTTTCATAGTTCAGGATAAAATACCAAATTTGGTTTGGTAGGTTTTTGGTGGGAAGGGGGTAAAAAATTTCTTTGTTTTATATCTTTTTCTTTTTATTCTTTCTTTTGACCTTTTATTTTTTTCTTGTTTCATATCATCTGTACCTTTTCTTTTTTCTTTTATTCCTTTACCCCACCACCATCATCATTATTTTATTTTCTTTCTTTAGTCTTTTTATGTTTTCTTCCTGAAATTTCTCATCTTAACAATTCTTATTTTTTTAGTTATATAAATTTCTTTTGTTTTTTGTTCTATCCCCCCCCCCCCCCGCATATGTTTAAAATCTATTTCTTGTATCTTTTTTGTGCATGTTCTCTTTTACCTGGGGTGGGAATTTTTGCTTTTCCCTTTTTCCTTCCTATTCCTTTTCATTTTTTTTTTAATCATTTATTTCACCTTTCTCACTACCTGGCTTTTTTACTCTTATATATATATATATATAATATAAAAGCCACACTGATGAGCTGTGAAACAGGCTTGCATGTAGATGACTAATATATATATATATATATATATATATATATATATTGTAAATGAGTTATTTTGCAACCCCAGGTTTCTACCTTTCAGTGTCTTTAGGTGATTTACCAAAACTGATTTTTTGGAATATTTTTTGTTGTTTTGTTTTGTTTTGCTCACATAACAGGAATCTTTTATGAATATGCAACTTTCAAAATTGCAAGAACTTACTTAAAGATCTTAGAACACTTTCATCCATGATTGTGTGATCCTAATTAGGTATTTGTTGGCATGATTACACTTGGTCATAATTTCTGTTCTTTCATTTAGTAATTCATTTTTGTTTGGGAATAAAAATAGAAGCCGACTTTTCTTCCTGGCACAGTCTACATATTTTATCACTGTTGTAAGGCTTGGCTGTTTTTATTATGCTCCACTTTTCATTATCAAAAATTTAAATACAATGTCAATTATTATCTTCTGTCTTAATTCCTTTTCTTTTATTGTTGTCACTCCTTAAAATTGTTTTTCTTACATTCTTTTACACTCAATAACCCTTGCATGTCTGTTGCTTTGTTACCTTGGTTGGTGTAATGTTTGGTGTTGGAAATGATCGATGCTTGCTAAACATCGACTACTGTCATTGTGGGTTAACAGGATGGATGAGGATTAATAAGAGAGTGAAGAAGATTAACTCAAATATGTCCTTAAGTGACCTAATACATTACGCCAGAACAACGGAAACTATGGCAACACACTTAGAAGATGCCAACGTCACTACTGGAACTACCACTGCACAAGTAAACAAAGTCTCATGTGAACAGCAACGAAGAGGAACCCTGCTAGCATGCTTTGTGTCCCTTCTTATTATTTTTCCCCTCTGGATCCGCAGGGGCCGTAACCTCTGTGACCCGGAGGTTATTTCCCTTTTATTGGTCAGGACATCACACTTGGAATGCAATGATTAAAAATAAAGGACTATGACTCAGGTACCGATACCATCAGAAATGACAGAAATTGCTAGAAAGTTTTAACAGTAAGATGCAATAAAACAAAAGTCAATAAATGAGATAAAGAATTTGCAACCAAAATAAAGGCCAATAAACTGGTTAACTCATTTCATCTATATTTTTTGAGGTACAATGGCATTCATGATTCATTGATTACTACAGGCATTATATAAATCAGAATATCTTTTACAGTGAAATCGATAAAATGCAACCACAACTTCTACTCCAACAGTTTCTTTCCTCGCACTTCCCGACTGTTCTACAATATAATTGTATTGAACATTTTTTAATACAAACGTGCACTGGTCTAATCTTATTATGACCAAGTAATTAAACAATCAATATATATATATATATATATGTATGTATGTATATGTATAATTATTACTTTAGAACATCTACAAACTACTACAAAATTGTACATTTCATTTTGACATTGAAAGAACAATGTCTCATCAGGTAGCTAATGATTATCAACATTAACTACCTAATGAGACATTTTCTTTCAATGTCAAAACAAAATGTACATTTTTGTAGTAGTTTATACATGCTCTAAAGTATGATTTATAATAAATATTCATTGCTCTATTTTTATATTGAGCACTGTTTTAAATTATTTTTGAACATTGCAATTATATTTTTTGTTCTTTATTCATTTGTAAATATATATATATATATATATATTTTCCTTCTGTCATGCTTATGAGTTTAGATCATTTTATGTCTTAATATAAGATACTCAATAGTAGAAATATCAATATATATTTTTATTTATAATCATTTCACGCCAAGCAAGGCCGGACTGCCACTGGTGCGCAGGGGATTACAGTGAATAAAACAAGGGAAAAGGGGAAGTCAAAGAAAAGATAAATGGATGGGAATCAAGTAGATAGAAGATGGCAATTGACATTGCATTTAAACTTTCAGAGATTGTAGCTATCAGAAAACAGCCAAAGAAAAGGGAGTTCTACAAACAGAAAGTGCTAGAAAATAAACTATTAGAGTAGAAGAAGCGGTTACATTTAACTGTTTTGATAGTAAAAGTGTGAGACCTAGATGCCAATCTAGTAGCACAAGAAAATAGTTGTTGGGAAATCATGGAGAAATCTTCTCAGAGCAGTTGCCATGAAAATACTCGTAGAAAAGGCAGAAGGAAGCCACATCACATTGGTGAGAAAGTGACTGAAGGCGTGCTGCTAAATCTGGATCAATTACATTACAGATCCTTCTTTGGATTTTGCCAAGAACCTCAGGATGAAGAGCAGTAGCACCAGACCAGATATGGTAACGGTATTCAATACACAGGTGAATGGTTGATTTACAAATATGCAAAATGGATTCTCATGAGAAAAACTTCTTGGCTTGACACAGTGACCCAAGCTATCTTGGAGTAGATGCAGCTATGGATTCAGTGTAGTCATTCCATTTGAGATCATTTGAGAAAGTAAGGTCAAGGAGGTGAAATGTGTTGCTCTCTAGGCGATTAGTGTCATCCATTCTGATGGTAGGCAAGAAGGTTTCTCTCTGGTGGTTAAAAGAGAGCCGTTTCATTTTGGAGGCATTAATACATACATATATATATATATATATATATATATATATATATAAACCCTATTTTCAGATGGCTGGTATTAATTTTAAGTGATTTTTTTCAGATGAGAAGAGATTTCTCTAAAATTGGTGAATACAATTATTTTTGTCAAGAAAAGTAGCTGAAGTGATGAAAAGTGGAAAATACAGATTCAGAGTTCACTGAGTGCAAAATTATTTTTATCTGGTAAAATAGCAGAGGTGATAAAAACT
Organism: Ascarosepion bandense; assembly: GCA_037127315.1. Taxonomy (NCBI): domain Eukaryota; kingdom Metazoa; phylum Mollusca; class Cephalopoda; order Sepiida; family Sepiidae; genus Ascarosepion; species Ascarosepion bandense. The sequence continues at coordinate 217,428 of JBBBDQ010000745.1, read as the reverse complement.
AGAAAGTACAACTTCAGAGTTCACTGAGTGCAGAATTGCTTTTGTTGGGAAAAGCAAGGGAATTTATCAAAGCTAGTTAGTTAAAATATTAGTAATGGGTTTTGACAATATGTGACCCTAGGTCAAAATAGTGCTTTGAGGATTTCCTGTGTATAGATTACCAGGACAGCTGATAAGAACAGGCAGACAATAACAGAGGTGGGGTTTTCCCGCCCTTCCCCTGCAAGTTGAAATGTTTAAGTGCTATTACTTACATGTTAAGATAGTAAGCCATATATAGGGAGTGGGAAATAGAACCCCACCCCGTCCCTAACTTCAACCCCCCGCCCCCAGTTTTGAGTCTTTTTAATAAAACTGGGTTGGAAAACAGGGTTAGTTAGTTTGGGCCCTGTGTTTGGAATGAGAAGGTAGAAAGAGATTAGTTGAGGGCCTGTTGCTAATGGGAGTCAGGACTAGTGATGAATTTAGGAAGACAAGCTGAAATAACCTGCCATGAAAGAGAAATATTGCAAGAGATGGTCAGTCTACATTCAACCAGCTGGAAGTTGAAAAAAAACCATCATCCTTTGGGGATATAGAACATGAATATTATTGTCTGGTCCGACCTCGTTAATTTACAACAAGCAATCCTGCTTTAGCTAATCTGACATCAACAACACAACTTGGACAGAATCGACTGAAAGTCAGGAAGATTGGTTGGACTCAGCTAGGGGTCATGTTATATAGGATCCTCCTATCAGTTACAAAATATGAGAGTTTAACTGTTCAGTTTAGAACTGATATACTAACCTACCCACAAATAGCATGGGCAGTCCAATTTATAGTATTGAAAACTTGTGTAAAACACATTTTGAATGAAATAGAGTACAGTTTGCTAAGGCACCAATCAATCCTTCTCAAGTGTATATTCATAGTTTTTCTTCTCATAGACTGGCTGCTAATATATATATATATATATATATAGGGGAAGCCACTAATTCATCTGGTGTGTCTTAGACTGCTCAACCATGAATGATTCCATAGTCTAGTTGAAGTTAAACCACTTGACTCTAGTTCTTTCTACATCTCTTTGTATATCTTTTCCCATCTCTCTACCTTTCACCTGTATTCCCATCCTTCTCTTGCTCCTTTCTGACTGGTTCATCTTTCTCTTTACTCTTCTCCTATCTGATTTTTTTTACTCTTATGTAACCCCCTGCACATCAGTGGCATTATCACCTTGCTTGGGGTGATACGATTAAAAAAAAAAGAAGAATCAAACCTTATATGCATCATTATTTTTAATCGATACTTGTATTTGAGTAGATATTTTGTTGTTAGTTAAACAATATATATTTTTTTTTCTACCATCCGATCCTGATTATTTATGAGAAATTTCATTATGAAAATGTGTGTCATTCAGCAAGATTTGAACCTGTGACCCCTAACAAAATAGAGAAAGTCACCAACTGATCTGGTGCATTTAAGACCACTTAACCACAAATGATTCCACAGTCTAATCAAAGTTAAGTCAAGACTTATGGACACAATTTTTGATGTTTCATGAGTAACTATCTCTTCTCTGAAAAAATGTATCATAATGAAAACAATGCATATGTGCAAAAGTAAAAATAAAATGACAACAATTTACTAATCGCACCTTTGTGTGTGTGTGTATATATATATATATATATATATATTACGGAAATTAACGAATTTTAACGAAACTTGGTTATAACCAACCGACAATTTGTAATGAATTATTCTGAACATTATTTTTACCGATACTCATATTTAAGTAGATATTCTGTTTTTAATTAAACAATATTTTTATATTTATATCTACCGGCCTGATTATTTACAAGAAATTTTTATTATGAAAATGTGTGCTACCCAGCAGGATTCGAACCTGCGACCCCTATTACATAGGGGAAGCATACCATTTGATCTGGTATCATCTTGACCACTCGACCATGGATAGCCTCTTGATCAGACGAAGTTTTTATCATGCTTCTTATATAACATTTTCATAATAAAAATTTATCGTAAATAATCAGGCTGGTGAATATAAATATAAAAATACTGTTTAATTAAAAACAGAATATCTACTTAAATACGAGTATCGGTAAAAATAATATTCAGAATAATTCATTACATATATATATATATATATATATATATATATATAATCAATCAGTTAAGTGCCATGTGTCATACAAGCTTGGGCAATCATGTCTCGAAAGAAACATGACTGACTGGGCAGAAGTTTTTTCGTGCATTAGGTTGCCATTACTTTCTGTGGTAGACTGGTTGCCAACCAAGGCTATAGAACCCAATCACTCTTGCTGTTTAACCATGACCACTTGAGGGAGAAGAGATGGATTGATACCTTTCCTAAGGATTTTTGTGCATAAGTGAACGCAACAAATTTAACTGGAATTTGAACTCAGCTTTCAAATTTCTCATTCCAAGCCAATATCCACTGCTCCACAACCCACCTACTATATATATATATATATATATATATATATATATAGCTTTGTATCCTTTTGGATAACATTTTTCTCTGTATGACTTCCATATCTAATGCGTGTGCGTTGATATATCTTAATATTTATTGACTTTCTTTTCTTTGTCAGTGCATGTAATCTTGTCTGCCTCAATAAACGAGAACATAAATAACTATTGTATTTCTCCTGTCCGCAGAACAGAAAATTCTCTTGCCAGGGGAATAATTTTTTATTTGAAATTTAATCTCATCTTTAGTTCTTTTCATTTGTGTTTATCTTTCTTGCCAATACATTTTAACAGTGTTCCTTTCAAAACTCTCTTTATATACATGCACATGTATGTATACAGATTGGTATGTACATAAGTTTTTTTATATATATATATATATATATATATATATATATATATATAGGATGCATGTCTCTTGTAGACATGTTGAAATAGCTAATCCCCAAATAGGCATCTACAACAACATTCCTGTCTGCATTCACATATTAAAAAAATAATGATCGACATTGCAACTATCCTACACCAAGAAAAGAAATGCAAACTACAGATCCTTGACAAAATAATAATTAAAAACATAACCCCTCAATAGAATCAGCTATGAATACTGTAGTAATATTCTAAAATGTTTCCAAAAAGAACTTTTTTTCATGCTTTAATATATGCATGACCATGACATTACAACATAAAAAAATTCCATAGTGGATAATTCTCCCGTTCTAATGAACGCTAAGCAATCTGTCAGCTGTTATATTTGAAGCAAAAAGAAAAAATTACAGTAATTTTTAGCAACACTGTTTTGTAGTTATTTTTGTTACTACAACTTACACCACTAAAGATGATCTCAGAAGGAGATTGAAAATACTTGAAAACATTGAGAAATGGATAATAAAATCAACTGTAAAAGTAACTGCACATTTTTTACATCTTTCAATTATAATACACGAAAGGTTATCTGTGAGTACAAACAAATTTTATTAAAAATAAGCAAACATAATGTTTGCAATTTATTTAATTTGACATGCCTAAAAGAAAATTTCCTGCCTGAATATAACCATATATATATATATATATATAGAGCATTTAAATTGATAAAATCTGTTATATTAATAAATAATAAATCCAATACTTGTATATTCAACAAATCAAGAACAGTTCAAGTGACTTATCTGGTGGACTGACACAAGAGTTTCTTCATTAGGGCCAGGCATTTGAGCTTATTATCAGATCACATATTTATAGTCTTTGGAATGTATGGATACTAATTCTAACTTTCAAATTTAAACTTCTTAACACACTAGAGTTTCATTGGAAACATTACAACATTTAAATTAGAACCAGTTAAAATTTATGTATATATATATTTTTTATGTACATAAGTTATATATATATATATATATATAATCCTACATTTTTATATGTCCAAAGAAGTAATGGACTTTTATTTATCTAACAGATTTTATCAATTTAAATGTTATTTTTAATGGATACTTATATTTATTTATTAAACGGTATATTTATTTTCATCTACCAGCCTTGAATATTCGAGAAATTTTGTAGAAGAAAAATATGCACTCTCTGGCAGGATTCAAACCTGAGGCCCCACACCTTGGCAGTGGAAACTGTCATTAGATTTGACATGTTTCTACCAACCTAGCCAAGAAGGAAATTTGCCAATCAAGCAAGGTCGAATGGTGCCTTTAAGTGAAATCATTCTTCAAAATTTTTATGAATATTCAGGCTGGTAAACAACTGACAACTATACTTAAAATCACTCAAGTTTTAGAGATTGAGGTTTAATTTTTTTTTACAGATTTCTATTAGAATTTAGTTTAGATAACTGACTAATCCTCTCTAAAAACCTTATTCTATTTTCCTTGAACCACATTTTCATTTTCACTGTAGTATATTTGGGATTGTAATCTTGCTGGAAATTCAAAATTCCCTTTAGTTTGAACATTTTTTCAGATAGAAACATGATTTTCTACTATATTTTGTGATGCCAGTACAATCAAATATTTCCTAAACCATGAGTAGTGGTTTTCACTGCAGGAAAAAAAACAAGAAAAAGAAAACCATTATACTTATATGGCATATTTTCATTCAAAGGTTTTTCTTTCTCTATATCTGCTTCAAATTGTTTCAATCACTGAGTTTGATTTCAGTCTTATCAGACAATAATATTTTGTCTCCAAAACTAAACAGGTTTTTTGATATGATGATGGGCAAGCTTTCATGTGCCTAGGATTCAGTAGACAGGTTTCTCTTTAAAGCCAAGTATGTCAGTCCTACCAGTTGCAGTATTCAGTTGTCTCCTTGTTCACTTCTATGCCAGCAACTCGCGGATTCCTCTGAAGTACTCAAGTTAAGAATGTGATGTCTTGTGATCTTTTTCCGACAAATGGATTTTGCTGCTAATCCACTTACTTAGAAGACCTCCATTTCGGTGCATATTACGTCGTGCCATTGTCAAATGATGGCTGTAATTGTATTAATCTTGAGCTTGTTGGGAATCTTTTTGACATCCCATTCCAAGATCATCAGTTATCACTTCAGAAAAATAATTTTTAAAATATCTCCTTTGTCTTTGCCATTATTGGAAGCTTTGCATGTGGCAGCCAGCTCGTTAACAGCTATTTCAAAGTATGCATAGACTTTGTACAATGTTAATTATCCTCTATGACCTGATCTGATTGGTCAGTGGAAATTATCAAATTAATATATTCAACAGAAGTCAATTTCAGACTACAATTATTATCTTTCATTTATTATATTTTCAACATGTGTGCGATACTTTTTTATGCCCCCTTCTCTTTCATTTCTCAATAAATATCTGTGATGGCAAAACCTTCATTTCTCATCATACATGACATATTTTAAGAATCTACTATAATTTAGATTAGTAGCATTGCTCTTATTTTCTTTAAAAAATTCTATCCTGCCTATATCCTGCAACAAGACCTCTGAATAGGATGTTTTGAGGAGTCTAGAACCCCCTCTTAATTACGATTGTAATTTTTCTTTCATATTTTTACTTTAAAAATATTAGTAATATATTTTCATAGAAAAATAAATTACTAAGCTCCTAATAAAATTAAATTTTGTTATTAAATGACTCATAAGAAGTTGATATCCCATTAAACAAACCAAACTTTCAAAATTCTTTGATGTCCAATACTTTTGTTTATCACTTGTATATATGTTTGTGTGTTCTTCTCAAAAACTGTATACACACTACTAGAAAATGAAACCTTTGTCTTTCACAGTTTTACCAAACTGCAATAACACTGTTTACTGTAGTACGATATTTTTTTAAATCAATGCATGAACACTCTTACCTATGAAGACCCTAAAGAATGTTGTGTATCACAGAAAACCCACTACATTGAAGGCCTTTAGACAAGAAATTTAAGGAGAATGTGCAGCAATCCGACTGGACACTTTGGCCAATGTTATCCAAGCAGTAGTTCAGCATACTAATGTCTGAAAGTAAAAGGCCACCATTTTAAGAATCTCTTGTGATTGTACAATCCAAAGATAACTAGTATTTATCTTATGATGTCTGAATATGTTTAGTATTACATTATCTGTACAAATTTTTCCTTAACTGAAGTGTTTATACAATTTTGGGGCGAACTCATATATATATATATAGTCTTTCAATTGCTTCTAGCCATGATCGAAACCTGACCGACTTGACATTAGTTGGCGATTCTAGCTCTGAGCTACAGATACTTGGTAGAGGAAGGCGAACTTTAGCATTTTATATACAATGTAAACACACACCAGTAGCTGAAAGTGTTTGAATTCATTACTGAATGAACTATGCATAAATGTGGGTAGCTACTGTTTTTTAAATTATACCATTCATCCATAGTGCTCAATCGGCATGCAAGAGCTTAGTCATCTTTAGACAGACCTGTTTTGCTTTTTCACAGCTCATCAATACAGTTAGACATCTGATTGCTTCTAGTTAGGATCGAAATATTTATATATTTTTATATTGTCATTTCCATCTAAGCAAGGCAATAAAGCCACTAAGACACAAGGGATTACTGACTGTGAAATAAAAAGCAAAACATTAAGTAATTAGTATAATATACTCTCTCAGCCAACCTAAAGTGGAATGACTACATTGAATCAATAGCTACATCAAGAGCTGGGAAGGTTGGGTCTCTGGGTCAAGCCAGGAAGGTTTTGTCTTGTCAAAATCTATCTTGCATATATAAAAATCTACCATTTATCCATGCATTGAATACTGTTGCCATATCTGGTCAGGTGCTTCTGCTATTCACCTCGGGGTTCTTGACAAAATCCAAAGGAGGATCTGCAATGTAATCAATCACGATTTAGTAGCTCAACTTCAGTCACATCCTCACCAACGATATGTGGTTTCTCTCTTTCTTTTCTACAAATATTTTAACAGCTTTTGCTCTAACAAGCTTATCTTCCTGATGCCCTGTCTACAGGAATTTATTCGAGCTACTAGACTGGCAACTCGGTCCCACTCTTTTACAGTCAAATCATTTTTTTTTCCCCGCATTTCTCGCCTATGAGACTCCTTTCCTTGCTTCTCTGATAGCTACAATCCCCAAAAGTTTAAGCGAAACATCAATTGCCATCTTCTATCTGCCTAATTCCCATTTTTCTCTTATCCTTTCTCCGACAACCCCTGTACTCTGTTCATTTTTTCTGCTCTCTTCTCATGTAACCCCCTGTGCACCAATAGCAGTACTGTTTTACTTGGAGTGAAATGATTATAAAAAAAGATAAGTGCAATTAAGTAGGTAGTAGATAACAATTGACACTGCATTTAAATTTCTGAAAATCAAAGTTGGCTGGATAGTAAGATAATGGAAGAGAGTTCTACAAGCACGAAGTACAAGAAAAGAAGCCATTAGCAAAGAACTTACTGTTACATCGAAACAATTCAGCTGTAAAATGATGAGACTTTCTTGCCAATCTAGTATTGCACTTAAATTCATAAAATCTAGGTACTATAAAGAAAAGTTAATCTGAACAATGACCATGAAAATATTTATAGAAAAGACACAGAGAAACTCCATTAAGTAGAGGAAAAGTGATCCAAGCCAAGATACCAGATACCAGGACCAATAACATTACAGATTCTTCTTCGGATATTATCAAGAGTAATTAAATATATAGCAGAAGCACCAGAACCTATGTGACGGCAATATTCCAAAGAATGGATGCATGGTAGACTTATAACAACATAAGATACATTCTCTCTCTCTCTCTCTCTCTCTCTCTCTCTATATATATATATATATATATATAATGTCCAGTCTATAAACAGTGAGGATAATCCAACAAGATCAACTTAATATAGAATATTAGGTGTTATATCTGTATAGAGAGCTCAATGGATGTTATCCAGACCAATATGATATTTATAAAGTAAAACACAATACATCATTATAAACTACAATTCATTTCTATGAGCTAAATTAGCTTATTTCATCAAACCACACTATATTCATTCCATTCAGTACAAAAAAATTCCAGTAAAAATTGTTTGTATTGAATGGAACAAATATAGTATAGTCTGATGAAATGAGCTAATGTAGCACATAGAAATGAATTATAATTTTGTTGAGTTTTCCTTTATATATATAGTGTACCAAAAGTAGGTATACACTTTACAGTTTGTTTTTTTTGTTACATTTTATTAAATTTATTTTTTTTACAATCTCAATATTGATAGCACCTGAGATGCACATTTTGTTGATTTTTTTTTGTACTGTTCACAAATGTCAGAATGACTTTCATCTCATTTTCTTCATTTGTAGATATCCTAGGACATCCAAATTTTCTTGCATTAACCACTGAACCTGTTTTTCTAAAATGTATCTCTTATACAATAAATTGTTAGCTATGCTGGTGGAACAGTGTCTGATAATTCTCTCCATGCTTTGTAAAAAATTTTAATGGCCAACAAAAGGTAACTGACTTCCAAAATGGAAGAGATTAAACATGAGTGTGAAAAAAATACCCAACAAAGAATCAAACAGATGAACTTGCTCACCACTTGCCTATATATTCCTAACACACTAACTAGCTCCCATTCTTTCAAGCACTCTTCCCATCTGCCCAACCCTCATCCTCAGTATCCTTACCAATCTATCACCTTCCTCCTGACATTTCCTGTCTAACCACTCCTTCTCTATACTGTCCCCTATGTAGCCCCATGCACAATAGTGGCAGTGGAATGCCTTGCTTGGGGTGAAATGATTAAAAAAACAAATTTATTTGCCTGAAGAGTCAACTTTGGACTCGAAACACATGCAGCGACACAAATATCATCATGGAAACTTAATATATCATACAAAAAGCAAGTAATAATTATAACAACAATAAATCTACACTTTAAACAAAACATTTGTGACTTCTCGCACTGTCTTCTTATATATTCAAATAAAACTCAAAAATTACATATGTTGTATGGCCATTTCAGTCAGGAAAAACCTCACTTCTTCAGCGGCAAAATTCATTTATTATGCAAATACAGTGCAAAATTCATTTACTGGAAGTTTACTCAAAAGAAAATCGTACCCGGAAGTTTACATGAAAGAAGAAAAAAGTAAGATAAAATAGGAAAGAAAAATGGGAGGGGTGTTAAAAAAAGAGAGTAGATTATGTTAGAAGGTTGTCATTTATAAATTAATACAGAGGGTCTGGAAAAAGGGGAAAGAAAAGAAAGACGGCAAAAAGTATTCAAGACTCGATTATTGAAAATGACATTTAGATTATGTCAAGGTTAAGAAATCAAAACTTAAACATGTTGCAGGAAAGTAAGTAGAGCAAAGGGCAAATGGAAAGAAGTGGGTAAAAAAAGAAAACAACGTGGGTAGACAGGAAAACAGTTAAGAGAGAGATTGCGGGGGGGGGGGGGGGAGAAAGAAGAAAAAAATCACATACAAGTTTTGTTAAGAAAAGCCACAATGTTCTTTCTAATTGTGTTTGGAAACTAAAACAGCCCTATAACTCTAGATACATACATAAAAAATAATCAATGTCTTCAATTAAAAGTAAAAATAAATTCATCCTTGATGAAATGGCTAAAAGCAGAGTTAAAAACACAGTGACGTACAGAACATTCAATTTCTACATAATTTATGGCCACAAAAAAAAATATATTACAAGAATACAAGAAGAAAAAAAACAAGTAAAAAAAACTTAACCACAGTACCATGTCAGTCATTTTTAATGAAACTTTTATAAAAGAGGGCTTGCTGCCTAAATATATATATATATATATATATATATATATATATAGCAGTAAATAGTAAATTGCAGTTGCCCCTCCCATGCTGAAAGTGACAAACTTTTACTTATATATATATATATCCACTCTGTTCTAATAATGACCATTGTGTATTTGTGTGTGTGTGTGTGTATATATATATATATATATATATATATACACACACACACACACACACACAAGTGGACACATTCTGTAAAAAATGACAGCAACATATATATTGCTGTACCTGCTTACATTAAGACATAAGAAGAAAAAAAACAAAAAAATAATTCAAAGGAGAGAAGGGAAATTTTATATAAATATGGGTTAAATAACATGAAGATCTGTTTCCACTTTTCTTATGACTATCAACCTCTTCTTTTGTACAAAACATTAAAAAATAGTTTTTCACAAACTTTGGTTTTCTTTTTGACAAAATGCAAAGAAGAATCTGCAATGACATTGGTCCTGACTGGGTATCTCAACTTCATTTTCCGACAGCCATGACGTGCCTTCTCTTTGCCATTTTATAAATATTTTAAAAGTATTTGTATTCATTTCATGAATTTAAATTTAGTACTAGATTGACAGTTAGGTCTCATCGTTTTGATGTCTAACTCGCTTAATGTTAAAAAATTTAAATGCAACATTGTTCCCCATTTTTTTTGTCTTTTCTAAATCTTGTTTTCTTTTTATTGTCGTTTCTCCTCACTAATGATCCCTCATTTTCTTTAACTCTCTGTAACCAATTGCATTTTAGGATGAAATTAAAAAAAAATTAACAAAAAAGAATGTAGGTCCCAGAATTTTCATGATATTTTTACATACTTGTTACCTAGTTATAGTAGGATTCAGACATGTACATTTGGACAGTAGAGGGTATAGATTGAGAATACACTTAAGTACCATTTGTTTTGTCAGATTTGTGTATTTGAAGCAGCTTCATGATTCCATCCTCTCAGAACTCTGCATCTGCCTGGGTGTTGAACTAGTTCAATTGTTATTTACAGGCTTTTCTGGAGAATTGAAGTTCTTGCCATTAAGAAAATTTTGTAGAGATCAAAATATGTGGTAATCTGAAGATGCAAGGTCACTTGAGTACAGTAAGTGTAGTATGATCACAGAGGATAAAAAAGTGGATTGTTTACAACAATGTGAAATGTGGGATGAAAATGGAACAAGGTTAACCACTCAAAATTCCTGGGCTTATAGCCGCATCACACTGATATACTGGTTCTCATATAATGTCTGAAGTTAAGCAATGTCAATCCTGGTTAGTACCTCAATGTATAACCACTTGAGAATACCAGACATTGTAAGCTTGAATGTGGGGATGGTGTAATGTATAATAGCTTGGAATTGTTAATCAGAGATCCAAGTTTCACTTATGTGTAGCTGTACCAATTTCTACCATTCCTGCTATGAATATGATTTCTAGCATTGTTCTGATGAAAGACAGCACTCTTAATTGATCAATTCCAGGCACTTTCATAAATTACTGCTTTTAATCAGTCCAAATGGGAGCATTATTTATCTGAATACACCATCTGATTTTGTGATACACAATGCTCTTCCAATCCCGCCAGATAGGTGATTTTCTAAGTGCTGCCTAGATGTGGCACAAGGCCAAAAGTATCAGGTACCAAGTGAGGATCAAACTCACTAGTCAGTTGTAATAGGTTCTAATGAGACAAGCTTGTTAACCATTACACCATGTCGAAATGTCCAAATTTTTTCAAATGCAGACTATTTTAGAATGATTCATCTTTTACAGCTTATCAACCCTTTGTTGGTTATTTAAATCTAGAAAATATTTTGAGATTTTAAGATTTTTTTTTTTAAATAATAATGGTTTAGTGATACAAGCATTACTAATTAACCCATTGCTGGGGAAAAAAGAGGCATATTCATACCTTCCCCAACAGTATTTGTGCATGAGTGAAAATAACAAATCCAATGATAATTCAAACTCAGCTCTTCAATTAACAATTCTGAGCCATTATTCAGTCAAACTTAACACACCTGGTATTCCCAAGTGGTGGTTATCCAGGTACTGACCAGGCTTAACATGGCTTAACTCCAGTATTTCATAGTGGTGTGGCCATAGACCCTGAATTTTGGAGTGGTTAACATTGTCTCATTTTGTTTTGTCCCAGGACCATTATACATTGTTGAATAATCCACTTCTTGCCACCTGTCAAAAATGTTATTTTTATTGCTTTTGAACAGAGAATCATAGATGAAATGCAATTCTTTAAATTTTCAGACACCCAAACATTATAGCGGTTCACTAATCCAAGTATTTTCAAATGCCTTACAATGCTTATATGAGATAGACCAAGTATCTCTGCAATGTCCCGTGTCATATAACCAGGATTATTCTTCATAAATATTGATGTGCTTAACTGTGTTTTGAAAAAAAAATATATATATATATATATATACATATTCAGTTTAAAATAAACATTCTTGGTTATTATCAATCGAATAGCTGAAAGTGCTTGGGTATATAAAACATTTTAACAGTATTTACACACTTTATGTCCAGTAAAGAATCCTCTTGTATGAATGCAAGAAAAATTGAAAAAAAAAAAAACCAGTACTTTGTCAGTTGTCTTTGATGAAATTTGTAAAAAAAGGAATTGTTGCCTAATGCACTATTTTATATATAAATATATATATATATATATATATATATAACTTATGTGTCTATATTTCCCAAAAAGAGAAGTTTCACAGTGTAGTCTCTGATGAGTCATTGGAGCATATGACCAACACACCATAAGTGGTACTTAAGGCAAGCAGAATTTCCAACAGTTTTTGTAAATATGCAATTAATATTTGCATTTGTTTGTTTTTGTTTTTTATGACATTGAAAAAAAAAACTTACATTATATGATAGATGCCAGCATACAAATATGTTTTTTCTTGAGTAAAGAATTTGTTTTCATTTCAGAAGTTAAAACTCAAGGACATTATATATAATCAGTGATTAAAAAGTATATGTACATACATACATATATATATATATATATATATTGCGATACATATTGTCCTTTGAACTAAGTTTATGTTTGTATTTTTTCAACTATACATGCACATACGTAAGAGACACTGGGAATTTAGAATTTTCTTATGTTTTGGGTAAATAATCTACCCAATTTCATTTAGATTCTTTTTGTTTCTATCATCTTTATTATTAAATATCGTACAGTGTTATAATAGATGATCTGCCAAGAATGGTGAAGCATTGTCAGAACCTAGGCACAAAGTTACTTTGGGTGAACTAGCTATTAAAGTACTTTCTAAACGTTTTTGTCTTAGTAAATTTTCAAGAACCAATGTATTGTATGGAAGGCAGAATTCCTTAGTCAATATCCTGGTGTTCTTTGGAAAGTGGAAAGTTTGCAACAGTCTGCAATGACATCATATGTAATGGTTATTGGGAGTTAGGCCGAACCAAAAAAAAAGTGATTTTTTTATGTGTGTATCGCTTTCTGTCCCTAAATATATATTAGTTATCCATATACAAGCCTGTTTTGCTGTATCACAGCTCATCAGTGTGGGTAGATATGCACTTGCTTCCAGCCGTGATCAAATATATATATATATATATATATATATATATATGCACATTAAAAATATGATATTCACTTCAAGAAACCATCTCCTGTGATGAATATTTTATTTAATGTGGGTTGTTTATTTTTTCTAATAACAGCTTCTCAGGTTTTGAAGACATAAACTTCAGACGTTTTATCCACAATCTTTATAACATGGCTCAAACACTTTATTTGAAAATTGGAAAATACAATAAAAAATTAAATACACAAGCCATGTCAGTTTTTTCTAATCAAACATGTATTGTGTGTGTAATTCATTTCTGTTTATGCTTGTTATTTTAGCACAATAAAAATGGCACATCATAGTGAAATTGTTGTTAGGGCAGCACCATTAAAATGTTTTAAATTGAGGAATAAATCAATTTCCAGTTAAATTTGCAAATTAATGATCAGTGTTCCAGTTCACCTTGATAATAATGGTTGGGTTTCTGTACGCCTATTTGTTTGTTGAAAGAATCTCAGATGCAAACCCCAGTAAAACTGAAAGATAATAAGAGATTGATATGTTTATAAATTAAATTAATAAGAAGCATGAAATATACATTTAGATAAAAAAAACTTTTTTTTACATATGTAGAAATAGATATTTTTTTAACAAAAGATATTATTTCATTTAAGTATTATTTAATGTTTTCATTTCTTTGTCTTTTGCAGTTTATTTTAAAGAAATATTTTTATTTTGCTTTATTTTTTTCTAAATTATCTGCAGTTCAATGATCATTTAATGCTCAATTTCTGCTGATTATGAATTTCAAAAAGTACAAGTGAAGCTAACTTCAAATTTTAAATGTAGTTGGAGTTTGGTTACTTACAGAATGGTTCCCCTTATTATCTAAATCTAAACTTATTTTATAAATGGATCTTTGTCTGTGTGTCTATTACCTATAGACTCTGAAATGGCTGAACCAATTTTCTTGAGAATTTACACTGTTGTACTATAAGCATCTGCGAGAGTTCTTAGCTAGGTTTTGTGTCGAGGTACCCCCGATAAACATCGAAAATCAATAATGGAAAAAATTGGGTTATAGAAGAAGTGGTCCGATTTTAATCAAATTTGATACACTCATAGACAAAGACATAAGAAATGACATTCAGAAGTTTCAAGGTTGCAGTTCTTACAATAGTGCAGAAAATCGATTATATATATATATATATATATATATATATATATATATATACGGCAAGATGTTTTTGTGTGTGTCTGTTTTTCTGTCTGTATGTCCTTTATACAAATCCACAATTTTTATTGGATTCTCACCAAACTTCAAAATTTGATTTACATCCATTCATTTTTCTTTCAGTCTACAGTTTCGCTTTAACTGGAAACAACTATTGCTTTTTAGTCTTTCATGCCAACATCCAAAGAGTCTGAGCTCCAGGAACCATGGATTAGTTTTAAAGCTTTCATTACACCCGAGCAACGCCGGGCTATACTGCTAGTTTTCACATAATTTGAATGCTATTTTAGTGAATAGTGACTTATTTCTGAAGATATTAATAAATTTTCAGCACAAATCATAAGTTTCTGAATTTTTGGTAAAAGAAGCATTATTGGCATTATTTATTTCATTTATTCTGTTTTACGTCTGATGTTTTTGTTGAAACTGTAATAAAAATAAGCAATCAGGTCTTGACGCAATATCTTTTCTCTTCCAGTTACGGTTCAGCATTCATCCTTTAAAAAATCTCACCATTTTAAACGAAGCCCTTACACAGGCAGTGGAGAAGAATTTCCCTGAGGAAATAGACAAGTAAGTTAAAGATCTCAATTCCTTAGGTTTTGGAATGTATGAGGGTGGATCAATAAGTACACAGCCTGACGCAATTATTTGCTGAATTAGGATTTTCATTGTATAGCATTCAGTGTCACTAATACAGAGACATTGTAGGAAAGAGATTAGGATGAAAAATATTTGTCAAAAGGAAATTTTTCCTTCATTATTAGGCTACATACAAGATTTTTTTAAATGTGGCTGAATATATATAAATATATAATGTCATTTTTGTCCAACAGGATGAACAGTCTTCTTTAAGATGTCAGTTCAGCTGGAAATAAACAATGCAGTTATACACATAGTGGGAATTAATGCATGTAATATTTCACAGCTCAAGCATCACTTCATCATAATCTATAAATACACACACACGCGTGTATGTGAATTGTGTATATATATATATATATATATATATATATATATATATATTTTTCACATACTTCCTATTAACTTTAAACAGAATGATCAGATATTTGGAGAAACCCAAACATAAAACCACGAATTTGTTCGCCTGAAGAGAGTCAATTTTAGACTCGAAACACATGTAGCACAAATCATGAACAATTAATACTTCATAACTTGTATAAATACCAAAACAATAAACATATACTTTAAAGAAAACGTTCACGGCTTCTCACACTTTCTATTTTATTCTAATTACTCTCATTGGAACAACCCTATTCCTTTATTCTATATATATTCTTTCTATTCTTTATTATATGTGTATATATATATATATATATATATATATACACACACATCGTTATCATATGACATACAGCCACATCATATTGAAATACCAGTTTCTGTACATTCACCAAAGTTGAGCAATATGAAGACTTGCGTGCAGCTAGATGATTGACTGCTTGGGATTACAAAGTGATATAATCTTAGATATACAGTTTATGTGATGGATAATGGCTCAGAATTGTTAATTGTATAGCTGTGTTCCAATTTCCATTGGGTTAGCCATATTCACTTACATGCAGATACCCTTGGGAAAGCATGTGATATACATATATATATATATATATATATATATATATATATATATATATATATTCAGTAGCGGCTATGGTATGAGCAGAAATAACAGAGACATAAATATGTATATTACTTAAAAAGTAATGCATGATTAGCAATGAAATTTTTAACGAATAAAGATTAGGGTGTAATACATAAATATTATACAAAGTTACAAAAATTTACATAATAGTTTTTTTTGTTTTTTTTTAAATAAAGATTAAATGGAACAAAGGAAATAAGCTACTGGACAAAAGTTAAGGAACAATCTTGTTAATACTTGATTGTGAACAAAATATCAACAAAATTTAATATTTGGTAAACATCCCTTTATTTTGTAAAGTAATAATAACAAAAGAACCATTCTATTTTCATTTAGATTTATCCACTTAAAAATAGTATTAAATACATCATTTCTTTTAAAAAACTGGGGTGGCCTAATAATTATGGCCGGTAATGCAATTGCAATTCATTGTAAAGAAAGACTTAAATGTTTTTGATCATTTCACCCCAAGCAAGGCAGAACCACCACTGGGTTTTGACCGTAAACTGCGTCTGGCAGCAAGGCCTCTTATTTGGAGGTTGTGAGGAACTTGAAACCACCTCTTCATTGCTGTTGTTCCCAGGTCCACCCTGACACAGAGTGGGAGCACCTGTTAAGGTCCCAGCGATGGGCAAATAGTTAACCCAAATAAACTGGGGTCAAAACACTATGAAAGTATAATAAAAGACTTCTTATACAAAAATATACATTTTTGTATGAAGAATATTACCAATAATTTTTTAAGAAAAAAAATATTACCATGACTCATTTTTGAAGGAAAAAAAATTGTCAGCAATACATTTTTGAATACAAAATTAGAAAACATTTTCAGTTTCTAAAATAAAAAACATTTCATCAAAATCTGTCTAAATCAACCTTCTTACTATAACCAAACATTAAAAAAAAAACCTTCAAACCTCACCTTTTTGGCATTAAATAACCCACAGAGGTTGATATGCCATTAAACAAAACTCAAACTAAAGACTACTGTTGAAAAATTAATTTAACTAATTAAAATGTTTGTGACGTTTACTCAAATAAAAATAAATAAAATGGTTGTTTGGTTGCTTTCATGTGATTATTCTTAATTTTCTTATATTTTCAAATATTTCCCTGCTTGTCAGTCTACTTATTCTTCCTTTCTTTCAAATCTCATTTTGTGACATTCTTAAAACTGCTTTTTTTCTTTTTATTTTGCCACTGTTGAATTTTTTTTTTTTATTGTTTTCTAATCTCTGTGGAACCTTTTTACAATTTCTGCTGTTGAGTTTACGTTATCTTGTATCTCTTTTAAAGCTGTACCTTTCTTATGACCCATGACAGTCTTTATGGATCTGAAATTAAATATCAGTAATTATCCCATTATATGTATTTTTTTTTTTTTTTAAGAAAATGATGACATACCATTTGGTTGCATAACTTCACACCAAGTTATAAATATTTCCAATAAAACATATTTTTAGGGGGAATTTCTGATTTTTTTTTCTTTTAATCATTTCACCCTCAAACACAGATGTAAAACTACCAAGATGAAGTAGGTTACTGATTGTGAGAGAATTAAAGAAAAAAAAAAGGTTATTAAGGACAGGTTTTGAAAGGATCCACAGATGATAAAAGAAAACATGAACAGAACTGAGATGACTCATTTTCATATGAAATCACAAAAACTATACACCTATTACTCATGAGGCAGTTGAGCACATGCTACTTCCTGCAAGTCAGTAACACTACAATGGTGTCGCCAAGATCTAGTGAACCAAACAAACAAATATTACTTGACAATTATGAATACACACAAGTTTGGCTTCAAATACTTGCAGTTAAAGCTGGAACAAAAAAGCTAAGGGATTCAAAAACAATTGGTGGAGAAAACCAAATAAAGGGCCTCATGTTGGCAACTGCTGGTTGTGAGTCCATTATAAAATTATCAAAAATTGTACATCCAAGACAGTTGGAGGAAATGACATTTGACAATATAAGTCAGCTAACAAGGAAAACAACAATTAAGAAAAAAACTAGTAAAAGCAGAGAGAGCTAAGTTTATAAATACTTCTTAAAAGGTGAATAAATCATTTGCTGAATATGTTCTTTGTTTAAAAGAGGTCACTAAATATTGTGAATTTGAGAAACTGGGATTAGAAAACCAGTCTGTCAAAGAGGATTTGATCTAAATGAAGTTAGTTTTTGAGTTTGAGTTTTTTTTTAATGGCATATCAACCTCTGTGGGTTATTGCATGCCAAAAAACGTAGGGCTTTTAGGTATTTTTTTTTTTTAATATTTGGTTATAGTGAGAAGGTTGATTTAGTAAGATTTTAATGAAAATTTTTTGTTTTTATTTTTTTTTTTTATAAAACTGAAAATTCCTTCTAGTTTTGTATTCAAGAATGTTTTACTGAGAATAATTTTTTCCCTTTAAAAATGTATTGTTGACAATATTTTTCCTTCAAAAATGTGTATTTTTCTATAAAGTCTAGTTTTATGCATATGTTTCTATAAAAGTGTATTTTTATACTTTCATTGTGTTTTGACCCCAGTTTGGGGGTTACCTATTTGCCCATAGCTGGGACCCTAACAGGTGCTACCACTCCAGGTCTGGGTGGACCTGGGAATAACAGCAATTAAGAGGTGATTGCATGCTGCTCACAACCTCCTAATCAGAGGCCTTGCTTGCCGGATGCAGTTTACCATCATGCCCAGGACCATGAAGTTAGTAAACAGTCTTCAAAATGAGAAGTATCAGCATTTGACTCTAATGCATTTACAATTGGGAAAGTTGTCACCAGAACAGTGTATTGAATTTATTCAGCAACAAGAATTAATTGAAAAATCTAATAGAAGAGAAATTATGAATCTGGTAGACAAAATGAACACAAACACAACAAAGAAAAATGTGTACTTATTGTTGATATCAACATCAGAAAAAGAAACAAAAATAACTGTCATAAAAAAAAAAACATACGAAAAGTCTTTTAAAATGAATCATTTTAAAGGTATATGTAAATCTAAAAAGAAAAACGTAGAGACAGTCCAACAAAATAAAAAGGAAATAAGTATAGACTTCTTTTCATTTAAAACAAAATGAAAACAGGTTTTAAAAACCCAAATCAATAATGTTTTATTGGACATACAACTAGATACGGGAAATGACATGACATTGATATTAGAAGAACTAAGATTAAAGAAAAGCCATGTCCAATTAAATCAGTTTGATAGATCGGTGATAAAAACTTTAGGCTATTTTGAAGCCTACATGAAACTAAAAAATAATTTTGATGTGTTGCTAATTACCATTGCAAACTGTGAAAAGAATCACAGTCTAATAAAAAAGGAAATATTGAGCATAAATTCAACAAAATTGGTGAACAAAATCAAGGCAGAAGAAACTGGGATGTTAAAAAAACTATGAAGCAAAGTTAAGACTGGAGGAAAATGTCACCGACATCACACACACCCCCACCGGCTCATATTTTGAAGCACGAAAAGTACCAGTCCATCTGCTATCAATAGATGTGGAAAAACTAAAACAATTTCGCTAAGATCTACTTGAACAAGTTCCACCTGGAGGGAGCAAATAGGCTCTTCTTAAGAAAGAAAAAAAATGAGGATCTGCACATTTGTGGTGACCACAAAATAGACGTTAACCCCAAAATATATGCAGACTCATATCCTCTCCCCAATGTAGAACGGGCTTTGAACTCCCTTGCGAATATGAAAACATTCTCTAAAAGTGATCTAAAGTCGGCATACCATCAAATACCTACTGACAAAGACTTTAAAGAAGTCACAACAATGAACACACCAATAGGCTTATGGAAAATAATGCTGTATGGAATTAACACTGCAAGTGCGATATTTTTTTTTTCTTCTTAAAGGGCTATAGAGCAAAGAGTGGTTGCAATATAAAAACACAAGGATGAGGATGACAAGGATGAAGATTACAAGGATGAGGGATGACATTTCTGTTGATGCTATTGATGATGATGAGTTAAAATGAAAAACCAGTATTATTTTGAATAACTTAAAAAATACTAAATTAATATTTGACAAAAAATGTGTGCACAACACTAAAGAAATATCATTTTGGGGATATTTTATATCTACGGGGGGGCATATTACAGGACCAATTGGTAATTGACAAAATATTAAAAGTTGAAATACATAAGAACAAAAAAAGAATTGGAATTTTTCTTAGGACTTGTAAATTTCTACAGATGGTATGTAGAACAATACCCCTATTTGACAGAAACTTTTGCTGCTTTAAGAAAAACAATGTAGAATTTATTTAAACAAAAGAACAATGGCATTTGAAAATCTAAAATCTGTTCTGGCAAAGAAGCCAGTTGTAAAAAAAATATTCAACCCTAAAAACAAAAATAGTAGTAACAACTGATGCAAATGATGTTAGGGATATTAGTTCAGGATTGTCAGCCTATTAAAGATCTTTCAAGAAAATTGTCAAAAGCTGAATCAAACTACTCAAATATTAAGACAGAAGTGACAGTCAGTTTCTGATCGGCAAGAAATTCCTTCAAAGATCTGACCATAGACCTTTGGAATTCATTTTTAATCCTAGGAGGGAACTTCCTAAAATAACGTCTTTTAAAATTGATCATAATGTCAATAGTGTTTGACTTTGATACTGAGTACACGAAAGACAATACCATTTCCAATGTAGACGCTTAATCAAGATTGAGGCTCATTACTTCTGAAAGTGAGAAAGAAGAATAATAATTAAAAGATACTTTCTCACCCTAGGTAGAAACTGATATTTAATTGATAGAGAAATTAGCTAAGAATACGAAGTGAGATTCTTTGTTGGACAGTATATTGTTGACGATAAAAAATAAATAGAATAATAGAGGAACAAAATTATAAAATAATGATGTTCATTGGTGGAATAGGCTTACCGCCTATCACATTGAATACACCGGTTCTCACTTGATCACCAAAGTTAGGCAACATTAAGCCTGGTCAGTACTTAGATGGGTGACCGCTTGGGGATATCAGGTGCTGCAAACATTTAGTGATGGATGTGCGTTGTGGTGCAGTGGATATCCTCTCGGAAAGAGAAATCGGTGAGTCGAGTTCGAATTCCAGTTGAATACCCTTCATTCACTTAAGCACTGGTACCCTTGGGAAAGGTATTAATCCATACCTTTCTCCAGTTATGGGTTAAATAACAAGGGTAGGACTTGGGGACCCTACCCTTAAAAACAAATTCCAATGAATCTTGATACTCAAAAAGAAAAACTTATATTAAAAACAATAATAAATTGTTGAAAGAAAAAGGTATTACCAGCAATAAATAAATAAAATTTAGTTGGCAATAAATGGCCTGCTGAGGTTGATATTCCATAAAAACAAAACAACCAACCAATCATTGTGGAATAACATGTATGCAAAGGAGATTAAGGCTAGAGGCATGGTGGCCAGGCTGTTCTACAGATGCAGGAGAATACCTAAAAAGGTGTAAAATGTCCAATGACATCATAAAATTTAGACATACAAAAAGACATACATCACCTAAAGTGTCCCAACCTTGGCACAGAGTACACATGGATCCTGCCCCCATTAATGAAGTGGGATTATTATTGATTGGTATTTAGGCTGGCCAGAACTAGTACGGGTCTTTAACAGAAGATCAACTGTGATGTAAATATTAAGAATTCTGTTTTCAAAAAATGGAATTCCTAAAACTCTGATATCTGACAACACCACAGAGTTCTGTGACAAGGAACTATGCCAATGTTTGAACAGAATTGGATGCAATACATATAACCCAACTCCTGTAACATCCGCAAAAGATTCACAGAAAACATTTCTTCCTAGATTGTTGTTAAGTTAAAGAACAATATTACATGGTGGAAGATCAAAAATCCTGTCTCCCCTCATGAGTAGACAAAATAGAGCTCAACTGATCATGCCCCTATGCCACCAACAAAAAACTATGGTATAAAAAGAATAGTGAATCTGATCTACAAGAGGCAAGATTCATAATGCAAAATGGACAGAATACTATGATAACAGAAAAAAATGGAAATGGGATATTAGTGCATGAAGATCAATTTAGATTGTAACATGATAACAGTGGAGAAATGTACAGTGAACCTGAAAGT
This sequence comes from Ascarosepion bandense, assembly GCA_037127315.1. Taxonomy (NCBI): domain Eukaryota; kingdom Metazoa; phylum Mollusca; class Cephalopoda; order Sepiida; family Sepiidae; genus Ascarosepion; species Ascarosepion bandense. Next base: position 195,084 of record JBBBDQ010000745.1, on the reverse strand, counting down.
AATGGAGGCAAAAGTATCATGTCAATGCAAGACAAACATGGCGATGAAATCAAGAGCAGTATAAATACTGAAGATGAACACTTGTTGGAAGAACACTCCCATGAAAACAGTAAAAGATCATGATCTATCATATCTCGACAATCTCTTAGGGAGAGTGAGGAAGATAGTGGGGAGATAAAATCTCCCAGAAGATATACCATGGAAAATAAGGGGATAAACCGTCTTTGGTACAGAGAGATGAGGAAGTGACAATGACTATAAATAGCTATGCCTATTATCCATGAGGCAGTTGAGTGCATACGACTTCCAACAAGTCAGTAACACTACAGGTGCTATATGGATATCACACAACAGAGACTCAGTTTTAAGTGGAAAGTTACCAAAGATACTCCAGATGAGTTGAGAGTATAATTTGAAGAGAATTTTTTAATAAATATTCTGCTTTATTCGACGAAGGTGTTAACACCTCAAATTTAATGACAAAAGGAGGGATAGAACTATTTGAATTGCCATTTATTTCGGCAGCAAGAATTCCTGTATGTTTAGGCAGGAGTTTTCCTCTTAAACAAGATTTACTGTATGAAAGCAGAAAGTAGGATTTTTTTCAAATTATATTTAAATATGTGTCTTAATTTTGTTAACCTTCAGAGTAATTTAAGTTCATGTCAGTAATTTCTACCTATTTGAAAGGGTCCTGTGTATGATGATAAACTAGCTCTCTGATTGGGAGGTTGTGAGGAGCATGAAACCACCTTGTAATTGCTTCTGTACTTGGGTTCGCCCTGAGCTGGGGTGATATTACCTGCTGGGGTCCCAGCTATGAGCAAATAGTTAACCTCGAAATTGGGGCCAATACACTATGAATGTCCAAAAATAGACTTTTATAGTAAAAATTCCAACAATCTTTTTTTTTTTTTTTTTTTTTTTGAGAAGAAAATATTTTCAACAATACTTTTTTGAAGAAAAAAGTATTACCAGCAATACATTTTTGAAGGAAAAACGAATATTACAAGTAATATAATTTTTAAAAAATATATATATACATATATCAGCAATACATCTGATTCTTAACAAAACCCACTTTACAAAAATATATCAATGAAATCTGATCTATAAACTGATTTCTTGTAAAGAATATATATTCGATTCATAAAAATCTATTGTAAAAATCTAAATAACCCATTGAAATTTATATGCCATAAAACAAATCAAACCTGTTTAAAAGAAACGTTTTTTTTTTTAGGGGGGTATTTTCTTTTTGTTTACAGTGTTTTAGTAACATTTTCATGTATTGTTTGGAGGTTATTGGGTTTAATAGATAAAGAGACGTAATCCTCTCCAGAATTTTTTTTTTAATTTTTATATATAAAGTTTCCTTTTCAGTATTCTTTTTTAAAAAAAAAAGAAGTCCTCCAAGCATGTCTGCCACTGATCGATTACAGTCTCCCACAGCATTGGTGACCTGCTTGGCTACTTTGTAAAAATTTTCTTTCTGATGCTTTCATTGTGTTGTCTTCTCTTACAGATTGTGCGTCTATGTAGAGCACGTGCCGGGCCTTCTTGACAATAGCTCTCAAACCTTCCAGCTAAATGATACAGACTGTATCAAATTATCATATACGGTGAGTATCACATTACTAAATAGCATTTTCAGTTTATGTATATGATATGCTAAACATGAAAAACAATCGGAAACTATATGACAAAATTTTACATCATGTTAAGAAATTTTTTGTTTTACTAATTAAATTAGTTTAATTTCTTTTGCACCTCCTTCTCTGTGCCATGTCCCTTCATAACATGGACGATCATAACTCTCTACAACTTCCTATCCTTTGTAGCTTTGGGGGATATTTGTCTTTTATATTTCTTTTGATTAAATCGGTTACTTGCTGTGTTTGTGTTGTTCTGGCCTACAATATGTCCTGTGAGTGTCAAATTCTCCAAACTGTCTTTTTTAATTATGTGTTGCAGAAATTTCAGTTGTCTCTTTTTGATCATAAGTGTAACTGTCCTTTTAGTATCCATCTTCTCTAAAATGTTATCATTGCTCACATATTTTGTCCATGGTATTCTCAGCATCCTTCTGTAGAATCACATCTCTGTGGCCTCGAGTCTTCTCTTCATCTATGAGGTAATTGTCCAGCATTCATTATCATATAGTAGGACTGATATTATGTAACAGTTGAGAATAGTCATCCACATACAAGCCTATTTCGCTGTATCACAGTTCAGCAGTGCAGCTAGACATCCAATTGCTTACAGTCGGGATTGAATCTCAACCAATTTGACATCAGTCGGGAGGTCTACCCCTAAGCTATCAGTGCCCAGCAGAGAAAGGCAGATTTTAGCATGTTATATACACAATATAAACAAACGGCAGTAGTTAAGAGTGAACAATGCATAAATAGCAGTGAGTAGCTACGGTTTTATAATCTACCATTTCTCCAGAGTACTCTGTCGATGAACAAGAGCAGAAATAGTCATCCGCATACAGGTCTGTTTCACTATATCACAGTTCATCAGTGCTCATATAAATATATATATATATATATATATACACACACACACACACACACACACACACACACACACACACATACAAGTATGCACACAAACATTCATACATACACATCCATAAGTACACATATATGCACTTATACACCAACATATATATAAGTAAATATACACATATACTGGGACATATGTCAAATACATAAACATGAAAACAAGATCAAAACTTATTTCCTTCAATAATTAAGCAACACAAAATAATAAGTTTCACGGTTTTGATTATGCATTTAGTTTTTCCTTGATGCATATATTGAAATCCAACAAGATGAATAGAATAAGTAAAGAACTGATAGGAAAAAAGTATCTTTAATCTAACATGTGTCACTCTAACAAGATTCTTCAGAGATTTATTAAACTTTTTTAAAATTTTAAATCCTTTAAAAATCTACAGAAACAGTATGTTGATTGAGGTTTGATTTCATTGGTCAGATACGTGTTACATGTATTGGTTTATTACACGTGACACATATTTGACCAATGAAATCAAACCTCAATCAACATACTGTCTCTATAGATTTTTAAAAGATTTTTTTAAAAATCTTTTTAAATCATTCATCTTAAAAAAATCTTTAAAGAAGCTTTACATTCTTATATTGGCCACGTAGACACTACATTGTTTTGTAAGTTGACTTGTCATTTGTCAAAATTTATTGCGATTTGCAGCATATAGATGAACATATAACAAATAAGCAAAATAATATTATCAGTAGACAAATTATCTTTTTTTTGTTGTTATCTTTCGTAGATAACAACAAAATTTTATATCAGACACAGTGCAAAGAAAAATTCAAAATGCTGGAGGCTATTGTAATATAAGAAAAGCAACTTACATAAAATAGAGTCTCCTTCTCTATAGAGCTATATTAAAGTGTGTTTAATAATAATAAATTAAAAAAACGAATAAAAATTCCAATTGACTGTTTAAATGATATCACTTGAAATTGTCTCCAGCAGACGTGAGAATGCTGGAGTTAAGCAAGATCACTTACATAAACATACACAAAACACAATCCTTAAAAACAAAAGAAGTGAAATTCAAAAGTACTTTGAGTAAAAAAGCATAATGTATGTTTAAACTTATTTATAAATGGAAATTTGTCTGTGTGTCTGTATCCGTTACCTATAGACTCCGAAATGGCTGAACCAATTTTCTTGAAAATTTACACAATTGTACTATAAGCGTCTGCGAGTGTTCTTACCTAGGTTTTGTGTCGAGGTACCCCCGATAAATATCAAAAATCGAGTTATAGAAGGAGTGGTCCAATTTTAATCAAATTTGATACACTCCTAGACAAAAACATAAGAAACGATATTCAGAAGTTTCAAGGTTGCAGTTCTTACAATAGTGCAGAAAATCGATAATATATATATATATATATATATATATATATATATATATATATATCTAACAGGCAAGATGTTTGTGTGTATGTCAGTATTTTTTCAGCCCTTTTATTTTAGATTTTGCTTCGGGTTTGGCTCTAAGTAGGTATAATTGTAGTTCTTAGTCTCAGCCATGATACCATTTACTCAGAGGACTTATTTAACCTTCAAAATTCAGTTTACGGCGAAAAAAACTTATTTGATATCAATACCAGGAAATCAAAATTTGACTGATATAAATTCATTTTTCTTTCAGTCTACGGTTTTGCTTTAACTGGAAACAGCTATTCCTTTTTATTTCGTGCCAACGTCCAAGAGTCTGAGCTCCAGGACTATGGATTAGTTTTAAAGCTTTCATTACACCCAAGCAACATCGGGCTATACTGCTAGTTAAAAATAAATGTGGACTTAGACAATTTACTAAAAATAACCAATTCAGAAATTTGAAAACTTTTGGTAGACCAATTTGTCAATATTATTTAACCAAACACATTTGAAAGAAATGCTGAAATACATCTTACACACACACACATATATATAAACTAAATATCCACTATTAGCAGAGTGCACAGATACTCTGATTGAAGTTAAAAGTACCAATCAGTCGGAAAATCTTTGAATTGAGATATTACCTGGAATATATTTCAAATTTTATTATTATCATTCTTTAACGCCGTTTCCATGCTAGCATGGGTTGGATGGGGTTTTTTTTTTTTTTTTTTTTTTTTTTTTTTCCATGGCTCCATAATTGAACTATTATGAAATATTGGAGCAAGTTTTACAGCTGTACAAAAAAGTTAGGAACTGGAAACTCAATGTTTTTATTGAGACACCATCTCAATATTACAATATACACAAATTTGTTGCCACACATATTTAAAAAAAACAATTTACTTTCAAACCTGAAAACCTAATGAAATGATCAGGAAAGAAACTTCATGCATTTTTTAATTCTACTGTCTTCATTTAAATTTATTAACTTGTTCACCATCATCAACAAGACAAGCAAGCTGTTAGTTGAATGCCATGGGCAATATGTGGTCAGTCAGTCAGTTAAGTGCTATATGTGATACACACTTGGGCGATCATGTCTCTTTAGAGAAATGACTGACTGGGCAGAAGATTATCCTGCAGTAGGTTGCCATTGCTTTCTGCGGTAGAGTGGTTGCCAGCCAAAGCTATAGAACCCAATCTGTCCTGTTATTTAACCCATAACTGGAAGGAATAGACGGATTAATACCTTTCCCAAGGGTATTTGCACGTAAGTGAATGCAATGAATTCAACTGGAATTCAAACTCGGCTCCCCGATTTCTCGTTCCGAGCCGATATCCACTGGACCACAACGCACATCCTCAACATAAAATTGATATACTTTTCCAATCATCTGATTCACTTATGGAGACCCTTTCTTGTCAAACTCCATGGATTGCGACTGCAGCTGGGACATCACTTCATCAGTGTTTCATTATCTCGAAAGCATCTGAACTTTAAATAAAAATGGCAAGAGGTCGAAATGAGTTGGTGTTAGGTCAAACTAGATGAACAAATGGATATTTCATAGCCACGGGTGCTTGCTACCATTCGTTTTATTTGGAAGTTGTGTACTGTTTTATTGTTTGCAAACAAACCTACTTCATAGAATTAATAGACTTTTTTTTTATAAGCGTTTCACCCCGAGCAAGGCATTTCACTGCCACTACTGCTCAGGGGGTTACATAGAGTGGAGAAAGGATGGTTAAATATAGGAAATGTCAGAGGGTGGGTGATAGGCGGGTAAGGATACCAAGAATGAGGGTTGGGTAGATGTTGAGTGTTGGGAGAATAATTGGAAGTTAGTGTGATAGGAGGTGTCTATTGACCCTACATTTAAACACCTGGAGATTGTAGCTGTCGGGGAAAGCAGACATGTGGAAGGGAATTCCACAGGCTGGAAGCGTGAGAAAAGAAGCTGCTGGAGTAGAAATTACGGTTACATCTTATCTGTTTAACTGTAAAAGGGTGGAACCTAGTTGCTAATCTAGTATCTCGTGTCAATTCGTGCTTAGGCGGCACCAATGAATTAAGTTCATCGGAGTAGAAGCCATGAAAGTACTTGTAGAAGAGGCACAAGGAAGCCACATCACACCGGTGAGAGAGTGATTGCAGCCGGTCTGCCAAAGAACAAAAAATACAAATTATAATCTGCTGGATACCCAGTCATATGTGAATAAAAGGAGACAAAGTGGATCAATCAGCAAAATCATCCTTGAAAATGACCATAGACAAAAAAAATCAAAATTCCCTATACTGACATAAAACCAGCAATAAACAAACACCTAAAAAAGAAACGGCAACAGACATGGGAAATGAACAAAGATAATAAACTCTTCAAAATAAGACCTAACCTAGAAAAATGGAAGTAGGAAGAAAAAACAAACAGAAGAGATCATATTAAATCAGCTCCACATAGGACATGTACAACTCACACACAACTATTTACTGAAACAGGAAGAACAACTTAAGTGTACACGTGGATCCATATTGACAATAAAACACATATTTAAAGATTGTAAAAACACAGCCCCTATAAGAAGAAAATTTTTTGATAAAAGAAATCTTAAAAGAATTTTTAAAGAATTAAAAGCCAAAAAGATCATGAACTTTCTTAAAAAAAAAAAAAAAAAAATAGGAATATACAACAAAATATAATGTCACCAAAAAAAAAAAAAATACAAAAAATCAAAACATAAATTTACCGATGGAGATGCCTACTAAGACTAACCCAAGCCAATACCACAGACTATAGGTCCTGGGCATGACAGTAAACTGCATCCAGCAACAAGGCCTCTGATTGGGAGGTTGTGAGGAGCTTGGAACCACCTCTTAATTGCTGTTGTTCTCAGGCCCACCCTGACCCGGAGTGGTAACACCTGTTAGGGTCCCAGCTATGGGCAAATAGCTAGCCCCCAAACTGGTAAAAACAATATAAAAAGTATCAAAAATAAAATAAAATTTTATAATAATATACACAGAAAAATAGACTTTTATAAAAAAAAAAAAAAAAGATATAAACTTTTTTGAAGGAAAATTATTACCAACAAAAAAAAAAAAAAATCATTTCCACCACCTTCTATAAAAGATATATATATATTCTCAGCAAAATTTTTATGAATACAAAACTGGAAGACATTTTCAGTTTTCTATAAAAAAAAATAAAAAAAAAATAGATGCTGTTGTAACCTGATATTGAACTCATTACTCTTTGGGTCAAGTCACAGGAACTAACCAATGTCTTTATCCACTGGGCCATGGTGAACAAGTAACTTGCAGGGTTAGAGGGAGAATAGTCATGCCTTTCAAAAGAAGCATTACTACGCAAGAAATGAGAATGATATAGCCCAGTGATTGTAATAAAGTGTTCGGTTTGAAATTCCTAGCACTTGAAGAAGGCCAGAGTGTACAACGGCCGAAACGTCTTTAAAATTGCAACAAAGATAAGGACAATAGTCCAAATGATGTAAATACTGTAAATACCACTTCATCTCAGAAACATAGACAAATAACTTTGCTCTGTATACCATATCTGTAGGTTTTGATATAAATTCCCATAACTTCAACAATAACGAGGCATAAATCCTAGTCTTTGTGGTGCATTTGGCCAGGAAGACATCAATACATGGTTGAAACAAGCAACATCAAGCCTGGTGTGATGACAAGACACTGTGGTTATTTTAACTACCATCACTCCTCAGCAGTGCTTATTGTTTTAAAAAGTGATGATTAGAATTGTAATAAAACTTTAACATAAAAGTGAATTTATACGTTTTCTTTGTTCTTTGGAATTTACAACAAAAATATTAAACACTATTTATTTATTAGATTGTTTATTTGAATGTTTGGCAAAACACTGGCTAATAGCCAGTTGATTCAAAAATGGTAATAAGGATTCTTTATAGTTGCTTCACATATTTTAATAATTTAGTAAATGTTTGTAAAATTAGGTTTTTTAGACATAAATTTTAAATGTTTTTCCTATTTACTTCTTTATAAATTGGTAAATAAGTATTGCATTAGTTTTAATTGTATTGTTTTATAGAATGTTTCAAATATAAAATTATTCTTGTAAATAAACTGTCTAATAGTGTTTAATATTTTTAAAATCTTAAGGACAAAAAATGTATAGATTCACTTTCACTATACAATCAAATTTTATTACGATTCTAATCCTTGATTTTTAAAACAATAACTATTGCCAAGGAATGTAGTTAAAATAAAGGTCCTAGTAACATCTGTTAGTTTGATTCTTACTCATTTTTAGTTTCGTTTTGGGGTTTTAGCCCTTCACCCTCATTTCATTTCATATTGATTGTTAATTGTATTTATTCGAACTATTTGTACATAAACCTAATTTTCATATCATGGCTTAGAGCTTTTTGTAGGTTCCCCTGTGAATATGTGGTATTGTGGTATATGCAGGATTAAATGGTGGTGGAAGACTTTTTCTAATGAATGTAAAATAATTTGTAATGGATGAATGGGTCGTGAATCTGATTAGCTAAGTTTAAGATAGTTAATGTTGATCAGACTTACTCCACTTCTCCTTTGGCCTGGAGCCACATTTTTTTGTAACTTGCAGCAATAAATATAACACATCACTCAATAAGTTATAGGCCTGACATATAGGTGTCGCCACTAATAAAAAATTCTTAGGATTCCAATGGCACATGACAAAATTTGGGCTCAATCAGATTATTAGTTTACAAATTACAGTTATTTAAGTGAAGTTTAATATTCAAAACAATGGAAAAATCTGAATTCCATGTGTTAATGAAGCATTGCTCTCTGACGGGGAAAAATACTGTTTAAGCAAAGCAATGGCTTGATAAGCATTCTCTGGATTCTGCTTTATCAGAAACAATGGTTAAGAGGTGGTATGATGACTTTAAACGCAGTCACAAATGATGCTGAACACTCAGGTCACCCAAAATTGGCAGTTGTCCCAGAAAACACCAAAAAATCCACAAACTCGTTTTAGCTTATCATAAATTGAAGTTGTCTAAGATAGCAGAGGTGTTGGACATATCAGAGGGCAGTGTATTCACCATTACATGAATATTTATCAATGAAAAAGCTGTGTTCAAAGTGGGTGCCACATTTGCTCGCAGTTGATCAAAATCAACAATGCGCCAATGATTCAGAGTGTTGTTTACAACTGTTTCAATGCAACAAGAAGTTTTTGCATAAATATGTGACAATGGATAAAACATGGACCCACTACTTCACTCCAGAGTTAGACTGGTAGCCATCTGAGTGGACAGCAGCAGGTGAAAGCCATTCAAAATGACCAAAAATGCAAACATCAGCAGGCAAGGTTTTGGTCTTTGTATTTTGGGATCCACAAGGTATTTTGTTCATCAATTAGGTTGAGAAAGGAAGAACCATTGATAGCGAATATTATATAGAATTATTGGTGCATTTGAAGAAAGAAATCACCAAAAATCTGCCACAAATAAAGAAAAAGTGCAAAAACTACATGAATTGCACTTGGGATTGCTTCCACATCCACCTTATTCTCCAGTGACTACTGGCTATTTGCAGACCTCAAAAGAATGCTCCAGGGGAAAAAAATTTGGCTCCAGTGAAGAAGTGATATCAAAAACTGAGATGTATTTTGAGGCCCAAGACAAATCATTCTACAAAAAAGGCATTGCATTGTTATAAAAGTGTTTGAATCAGTGTATCACCTTAGAAGGAGACTATGTTGATGAATGAAGTCAAATTTTGCTTAAAATTTATTGTTTCATTAGTTAGGCCCAGGATTTATAGTGATGGGTTAGAGTGCAGTTAAAATGATGGTGGTGTCAAAGGATAAAAACATTCTATTGACTCTCTGTTTCTTTTTTCTTTTTTTTTTTTGTAGGGTGGGGGAGTTGCTTTTTTTTCTTTCTTTTTTTTTTTTCAGGAACGAAGGTCCAAGTATGCTAAATTTTCTTTGTTTACTTTGCTGCCAATTTCAATTTTTTATCTATTTCTTACCTGCAAATAATCTTCAGCAACATTTACAAGCAAATTAGGACATAAAAAATTATTTTGTTTCAGCAACTTATAATTGTGGTTAGTATTAAATATCATCCCTTTTTTTTTTTTTTTTTACTTTTTAACACAGTGCATTTTCTAATGTAATTCCACCATTAATATTATCCTTTTTTTTTTTATATTTCATTAAAATCTTTCTCTTTTGTAGAAAATTCAATATCTATATATATATGATTCTGTATTATTGACATATATAAGTTACTCTAAATGCAAAGAAAGTAACACTCTGTTTAAAATGGCTTCTTTTAGTTTGAAGTGCACAATTATATTTCAATAAATTCACAATGCTTATCTCTTTATAATAAATTCTTGCAGATTCCTTGGCCTATCGATATTGTCTTGGATTCTAAAAACCTCAAGAAATACAACCAAATCTTCAACATGCTTCTTCATATTAAACGGGCAAAATACTGCCTTGACCAACTTCGGTTTGATGGTAAGTTTTCAGCCCTGTCAGTCCTTAAAAAATTTCGGTTGTTAAAATCTGACCGAAGTCCTGACTGAATTGTCAAAAAATCTGAATTTGTAATGTTAGTGTACATTTTATTTTATTTTTTAATGGTATTACCTCATTCAAGGCAATAAAGCCACTAAGCCACAAGGTGTTACAGTGTGTGGAAAAATTAGTAGCATGAACATTAATAATGAGTAGGAAAAGAAAAGGGTAATTAGGAGGATAGTAGATAGCAATTGATATTGCATTTAAATTTTTGCAGATTAAATTTAGCTGAAAAGCGTGGAACCAGTGAAGATTTCCATACATGAGAAACACGAGTAAAGAAACTGTTAGCTTAGACCTTACTGCTGCATCTCACCAGTTCAGCTCTATATTGATGAGATCTTGACAACAGTTTAAGACCGCGCTTAAATTCAAAAAGTTTTGGTACCATAGCAAAGAATTCATCCAAACAATTACCATAAAAGTATTTACAGAAAAGACAGGCAACCTTGCGGAGGCGGCTGACAGTCACAGAGATATGGTTTTGGAAATTTACAAAACGTTGTAGATTTTCTGCATTTCTCGGTGATCATTTGATGGGTGTTAACTCTGTTTTGAAATGCAGTGCTACCCAATTGTGGGTGCATCAGGTGCTCTTGGACTGTAAGCGTTTGAGTTTTCTGATTTAAAAGGTAATTAAATTTTCTGCTGTAATTAGTCCAGTTGGTTTTTTATGATAGTTCTTGACAACTTCTCTTTTGTCCCTGACCAATTCAGATAAAGATTTTTTCCTCTTCAATTTTCAGAAGCTGTAAACATGTGTGCATATAATACACTGATGCAAAATTTTCCAGAACCCCCTTTTGCACAGTGTTAAAGAAATCTTAGAAGCATTCTTGAAGTTTACTCTCCCTCCTTATTATTTGTGCAATTCACTCAACTGCAGTATTGTTTAGAAGCCTAACAAATTTCTGAAGTAAGGAAAATGTCTCCCATTTTATCCTTCAGATTATATCTTCTGTCACTCTTTATAGGTATCCCACAACTTTATAAATATCCCAAACTGCCCTAGTTTAATTTCTTAATTACACTGCAAAAACCTGTCAAAATAATGAAATTTTCTTCTAATTTGACTGCTGATATTGTGTTTAATTTCAAGGCTATTTTGATAAAATGAATACATAAGCAAAATTTATTCTTGTCAGAATCTATCTTGCACATTTATAAATCTACCATTTGCCTGTGCATGGAATACTACTATTGCCATATCTGGTCAGATGCTCCTGCTGTTTATCTTGGGGTACTTGACAAAATCCAAAGGAGGATCTGCAATGTAATTGGTTTTGTTTTGGCACTTTCACCTTCAGCCACATTTTCACCAACAGGATGTGGCTTCCTTCTGTCTTTTCTGCAAGTATTTTCACAGCTTCTGCTCTGTCAAGATTTATTCTGTTGTGCTCTGTCCTCATTAATTTACCCGTGCAACTAGATCAGCAAATAGGCCCCACCATTTTACCAACAACAAAATGCAACTGCCAATTCTGCTCTAGCACTTTCCTTCCTTGCACTTCCCACCTGTGGTTCCGAGTATGATGGTAAACTGCATCCAACAGCAAGGCCTCTAATTAGGAGTTTGTGAGGAGCATGGAGCCTTCTCTTAATTGCTGTTGTTCTCAGGTAGCACCTTTTAGGGTCCCAGCCATGGGCAAATAGTTAACCCCCAAACTTGGATCAAAACACTATAAAAGTATAAAAATCAACTTTTATAGAAAATATACGTTTTTGAAGGAAAAATATTACCATAACAAATTTTTGAAGGAAAAAATTATTCTCAGCAAAACATTTTTGAATACAAAACTAGAAGACATTTTCAGTTTTCTAAAATAGAAAATAAAAACAAAGTTTTTATTAAAATCTTACTAAATCAACCTTCTTACTATATATTAACATTATAAAAAATACCTTAAAACCCCACCTTTTTTGACATTAAATAACCCACAGAGGTTGATATGCCGTTAAACAAAACTCAAACTCAAAACTTCTCACATGTGGAATTCCCTTCCCCATTCTTGCATCCCTGATAGCTACAATCTCCAAAAGTTTAAATGCAACATCAATTGCCAACTTCTACCTCCATGACTTCCACATATCTCTTACCCTTTCTACATCATCTATACTGTTTTTTTTTTCTCTTTCATCTGTCTCTTCTCATTGTAACTCTCCATGCACTAGTGGCAATATTGCCTTGCTTGGGGTGAAATGATTATAAAAAAAAATAGAATGATAAAAAAAAAAACGATACAATTCTTTCTTGTGTATGATCATTACTTTTTATCCTCTGTCTCTTTATGTCACTATTTCAGCTCTTTTTCCGCATTTTTAAAGCTGACAATTTCATAGCAGTGTTTTTCAAACTTGTTGAGCTTTAAGTTGTGTGCCTCTTACACATCTCAAAATAGTCCCATCTTAAAGAAAAAAAAGACACTCATCAATTTGATGGCTTTAAGATAAGGTTTGAAGTTGTCGTTTACAAAAAATTTCCAAGTTGGAATATTTAATTTTGTCTTTAATAATCAGTTGGTTTCATATTTATGCATCCATATAACTCAAGACACGATTTGAAACAGGAATATAGTGCAATCATTTTGTACAAAACAGGTGGATCCGCCACTTTGAAATTTATATTACTGACTGAGTGAATGAATATTGCCAGGTGAACCCCATTTTAAATCAGACTTGTTTTATCGGTGACGATTATATATTAAACTGTTTAATTCTTTTTTTTTTTCATATTTTCTTTAATGGTGCTTCTTAAAACTGTATAAAGTAATTAATCATTGTATTTTTTTCCAAAGCTCAGCATACTTTTGCCCTACTGACAAATTGTGCTTCTCGCTGTTTTTAGATGGCGTAAAGATGAGTTTGTTTTTGGTTTTTTTTTGTTATTAATGTAGTACTGAAATTAACTTGGGGTATGAATCATAGCAAGAAATTGCAAGGCATTAACTTTTGAAATGAAACTGATATGAGTAGTCAAATTTGCCCCTCTGTGTCATCTTTTTTAACTATTTCATTTATGAGAACAATTTTTCACCAGTGTTTAGGCTGGTCAGCTCTACTAATTACTAATTTCATTAGTAGTACTTTTCTTTTACTTCAAGATTACGTATATATCACATTTATAATGACTTTTTACTTGTTTAAAGCCTACATACCCATAAAATTGGCTTCTAGCAACTGACCAATTTTGAATGATCATAGCTTTATTACTCATTGAGTTACCAAGATAAATTTGGTACCATTTGTTTTTGTTTTTTTGTTTTTTTTTGTGTGTGTGTCAAGCTCTCTATATTAAAAGTTTTTAGAAATACTGAAAATAAAATTTTGGTTTCGAATACCTACTCTTTACAACATTTCTTGTCCGAGTAACAGCTTCAACAACTTCAAAGACTTTATCTGATTTTCTAAGATACAGCATTATCATTATTTGTATTCATACTAATATCCTCATCTTTGTTGTTTTTATCATAGTGTTTCAGCTTTGGTGCTCTCCAACCTCCTTTAGGCATCTGTTAATATAGGTTACTAATGGCCATTATGCTATCTTCTCATCCACAAGCTTAGCATTATCAAGTCATAAACTCTGGAATAATTGTCCATGAAACTTTTTTTTCTATAGGCTGATCGATGACAGTATAGTCAGCGCAAGGCTATAGATTTGCATTCACTGTAATCATAATGTTCTGAAGACTATCTTTCTAATTAACGTTCCATGGCAAGACACTCAATAGGCTGCTAAAAAATTGTCAAATGGTAAGAAATCTACTAATATATATATATATATATATATATATATATATATATATATATAAGTAGTAGTAGTAGTAAGAACAAATGCAGTAAAAATCCAGTTTGTAGCATTTACTTTTTAAAAGTGCTCAATACAAAGTAGAGCAATACTATTATTGTAATATTTTTATTATAATTAGTTATGATTATAGCATTTTTACATCACTACACAAAAACTTTTGTTTCAGTACTATGAATTATACTTCATCAGGTGATAGTTGGTAACTGGAGATAGCAATGAATCTTATGAAAAAATTTTTTTTTAAATTCATTACCATCTTTCAAACAGTTAACTGGGGGCAAAAGGACAGAATTAAGAATGTTTTTTGGGTAAGTCTCGATTAACCAATTGAAAATCAAGTCTATGCTGAATAGGGAGTTAAAATATCTCACTCACCTTCACTTTCTAATTTTATTTCCCTATCTATCACCAGTTATCATCACCTGACAAAGTACAATTCAAAGTACTGAAACATGAAAGCTTTTGTGTAGTGATGTAAAATGTTTTTGTTATAATTACTTATAATAAAAAATACATTGCTCTACTTTGTATTGAGCACTTTTAAAAAGTAAATGCTACAAACTGGATTTTTACTACATTTGTTTTTACTCTTGCTAATAAAATAAATGTTCAAGGTTTATTCAATAAATAAGGTGAATTTTTCTAATACAGATAGAAGCTTACTTTTTTTATTTTTTTATTTTTTAACGGAGTCTCACAGCAGTGTCATATACTTTTCCCATCTGTGCACAAGCTTCCATATTCCCTCAGCGTAAAAATCTTTAGACTGATGTCTCAGCCAATTGCTCACAGCACTTTTGACTTCATTGTCACTTTCAAACTTCTTTGAACAATTTAGCCCACTTGTAGACATTTTTTGGCTGAAACATGTAGCACCATACAAAGTTGACATTCTTCTAAGAATTTCAACTGGTTTTCACCCTTCATCAACCAAAAACTTGATAACGGACCTCTGTTCAATCTCGGAGCATGCTTCTTGGTCAGCCATCTTTGTTAATCTCCAAAACTCTCAAAGTTTTTTTCAGTCTGCAAAAAAAATTAAATCCCTTTGAAAAAGAAGTAAACAAAAAAAATTTAAAAAAAAGTAAGCTTCTATCTATATTAGAAGTCATTATACCAAAGAATTCTCCTTATTTATTGAATGACCCTCGTATGTATATATAATATCTTCGTAGGGAGGAGTTCTGCCAAAGCTGATAAAACTGTTTTTTTTTTTTCATATAACTAGATTTTACATGAATGCCTTTGCTCGGTTGTATTTGTTGCAAGTGTGCTGATCTGCTGTTATCTGATATGCGTTCCCATGATTGTGTATGTCTGCTTTTGTTACATGCAACCAGCTGGTGTCTATTATGATATCTTTAGAGTTTTGACTGTTAAATTGTACCACACTGTACACCTTGTTGGCAAACACCAAATTCACATACTAGAAATGCTAAGTTTTCATTCAAGCAGCATGCAAAACAACTTTTACTTGCTTGATGTAAGGATCTGGAGATTAACATAATGCAATATTCTCTCTCTACATACACACACATGTATATATATATATATATATATATAGTTTAATTACTTAGTTTCTGGTCATAATAAGATTAGACCAGTGCGCATTTGTATTCAAATTTGTTCAATACAATTATATTGTAGAACTTTTGAATATTTTCTATTTGTAAATGAGTTATTACTTGACTTAGGTGTCCACTAATGCAAATTGCCTGAAGACACCACTCATGGTAGAAACCTAGGTCATGTAATAACTCGTTTACAAATGGGAGATATATATATTCAAACAAATCATTTCAAATTGTTGGTTGTTTATAACCAAGTTTCGCTAATCTTCGTTAATTTCCGTAATATATATATATATATTTATATAAGGAGTTCGTTGAGAATCAATGACCCAAACTAGCATGGCTAGGTGCCTTGCTTGGGTTGGTATGGTTGCTATGGTTTGTGCTAAATCACAGCAACCCTCTTTTTTCTACTCTTACAATCCCAGGGCACACAAGTGTGTTACATCTGCGGAGAGAAAGCAGGCTACAAGGGATGCCAGATAATGCCAAGTTATTAACTGCCTTTGGGGCCCTTTTCTGGATTTTCCCGGCTGGTTTGGATTCAGAGTTTTCCTTCTCCTAGACTGGTGGCCACTCAAGGTTAAATCAGCCAGTCTGTCCTGCTGTTTACCCATAGCTGGAGTGATAAGAAACATTCATCCTTTTCTCAAGGGTATTAGCACATAAATGACTAATGAACTCTAATGAAATTCAAACTCAGTGCTCCAATTCCTTAATCAGTCACATTCCATTACTCCATTATACTGCCATCTGTCTCTCTCTCTTATATAAGCACAAAAAGTCTGTCACTTTAACTGAGCAGGTTCATGCCAGCTTCAAAATTTCATAAAGACGTAGTTACGATGTTCTCACTTGTCAGGGTTGGTTCTTATAGATACACACACATACACATGTGTGTGTTAACATAATTTTATGTATGTCAATGGTAATAGTAATATTAGTCATTTTCCCTGAAACGTAAATATGCCATTTAATAACCAAGCGACAAGTACTACTTTTGACTGAAATATATAAAATCTTTCTCTTAAAACTCGTTTTAGGAAAACGGGTTTTCCAAGTTCAATAGTTGCTATTGCTTTTTTTCTAGTATTGATCAAAGTTTCCCTCCAAACTTTCTATTTTGAAGTGGTGAAGAATGTTTATATCTTGATTATGTCATTATTTTCTTTTCAACTCGCATGAGCTATACATATTAGTTGTTGCTGCTGTTGGTAGTCCTCAAATGATGTGGCTTATTGTTATTATAATATGTAATTTAAAATTTGCTTTATTTATGGCTGGATAACCTGCTCAATATCTTGGATATAGCATTTGTAATTATAAACCTTGTGATGTACAAATCAACACTACATGGTGATTGGTGGTCTCATGCTTTTTTTTTTTTTTTTTTTTTTTAATCATGTCACCCCAAGCAAGGCGGTAATGCCACTGGTGTGCAGGGAGCTACATAAGAGTAAAAAGATTAATTAGAAGAGAGTGAACAGGAAGACAAACCAGTTAGAAAGGAGCAAGAGAAAGATGGGAATACAGGTGTGATGACAGTTTCAACGGTAGAGAGAAAGGAAAGGATGTACAGGGTGGGAAAAGAGCTAGAGTCAAGTGGTTAATAGATGAGTATTGACATTGCATTTAAATTCCTGGAGGTTGTAGCTGTATCAGCCATGCGTTACTCCTCTCTGTGTGGGCTCAGTAAACAGGTCATGAACCAGTTTAGTGGTGAAACTGTTTTTTTTTCCCCATGATGATGTTTAGAGCTAATGTTTGTTCATTTTTTTAGATTATTTATTTTTAATGCAAACCTGAAACAAGTTCTTTCTATTTTACCTGCAACCATATCACAACTCCAATAAAAACCCATCATCTAAAACTAATTAATATTATTTCAAGTAGAAAACCATGCATTCTACTATTTACAGCATTGTACTTTCTTTTTTCTTTTACATGTAAAGACCTGCATTTGAAGTCTCTCCTTGTATTTGTGTCACTCACAAGAACAGTGTGTTTTGTTTGTATAATACTCAATCATTGAAAAAAGAAAATAGATCAAACTTATTAGATAGCCTGATAAACAAAGTGAGAAGAAAGTCTTCTCTTAAGTGAGAAATAAACATTTTCCTTAATATTACATTCTCTAATTCTTGCGTTAAACTTCATCAGTAACCGCCTTTCCCAATTTCTTTGTATAATATTGCCTGCTATTAATCTTTTTTTTTTTTTTGTGTGTGTGTGTTTTATTGGAGAACGGTCATTAACCTAAAAAATCTTTGTTGTTTTTGACAAAGTCATTCTGCATGTAGACCTGTAAATTGTTTTAAATGTTAGAAGTTTACAAAGCATTTTCTTTCATCTGAAATTTACAACACAAAGACTTGTGTTACTTTCATTTGGAAGTTTGTTTTTTTTCCTTAGAATAATTTCAAGCAGATTTAGCTGATTTTAAAATCTTCCAAATTTTATTTATTCATATTTTTTTAAAAATATTACTTTTACCTCATTAATCTTTTAGAGCTCAGAAATAGTTGCAAAATCTCATTAAATCGGTATAAATTGATAATTGATGAATAAATTTTATGATAGTTTTTCCTGTGTACATTATTGACAAAAATAAAATAATCAGAAAAAAGCATATATTTGCAGAAAGAATTTTCTCAAACTTGTTTTATTAAATAATATGGACAAGAGCTGTTTATTAATTTTTTTTAAGTCTTTCAATTTTTCAAATAAGTTTTGTTTTTTCAAGTTTGCCAAAATCCATATTAACTTTTATTTTATATTACTTTTTTCCCTGAGTACTTTTCAGTGTAGCTCTATCCATTTTTAAGAATTATGTATATAATTATGTACCAGTTATTTTTTGTGTTTTTTTTTTTTTTGTTTTAACTATCCAGTTCTCACTTGCTTCTCTTGATAGAATTCAAACGCACATATGCAGCCTTGTTGGTGAAGAATTATTTTCTGTCCTACAACCCCTTTTCCACAGATAAAATATTGCAAGCTTCTTGCCATTTTATCACTATTTCCTTACATTCTTTATTCCGCCATGCCACATACACAGGGTTGAATCATCTCCGTTCCTTTCGTATTCCAATAGTAAAAAGCAAATTCTATACAGATAACTTCTTTCCAAGAATGTTGCTTTCTGTACTAAACTCCCAGCAGGGTGTTGTTCTTGTCACTGTAATCTTGACCTCTTCCAGTTTAGGGTTAATCATAGTCACCCTCAAGATTGATGTACTTGTCTTATCAATGCAGGAACATCTGCTTCAAAGAACTGGAGCTCAAGCAACTTAAGCCAATATTGCACTTCTGTCCAAACTTCTCCAATAAATGTTATTTGAAGGACACAAATAAGCAATCCTCTGAAGGAGCCAAGTCAAGTCTTTCATGTGAATTAGAGAACTGTTTTCTACCTTCCATCAGCATGGCTAATGCTAACCTCCAGAAGAGTGACTCCTTACGCTTTCTCAGACTAACATTTTCCACTGTCAGGAAATAGAAAACTTTTTTTGGTTCACTGTGTCGTGTTCAACAATTTTACTCACTGGAATCTTAGACTAGTAAAAGTGTATCATTCATCAATGCTTTAAATATTGCCGCCACATTTGGTTAGGTGCTTTCACTTTGTATATAGAGATTCTTTACAATGTCCAAAGAAGAATCTGCAATGGATATTGGTTCTGACCTGGTATCTCAGCTTTAGTTTCTTTCCCACTGTTGTTACCTAGCTTCCCTGCTCCTTTTCTATAAATATTTTCATGGTAATTGTTCTTATGAGTAACTCAGCTACACAAATTTAAGCACAGTACTAGATTGGCAGCTAGGTCATATCATTTTACAGTTAAAATTGCAAGATGTATCCAGGAGTTCTATGCTGCAGTTCTTTTCTTACATTTGTTGCTTGTTGCTTGTGGAGCTCTCTTTCAGCTTCTTGCTTTGCAGTCAAATTTGATCTTGAAAAATTTAAATGCAGCATCAATCGTCATATTGTCTCCTTAATTCCTTTTTTTTTTTTCGTATTTTTTTCCCATTCAGTACCTCCCCTCTTGTGTCTTAGTTGCTTTATTGCCTTGTTTGGGGTGAAATGATTAAAGAAAAATTCCATATATTTTATGCTAACAGTTTCTTCTCTTGTAAAGATGCCGGGATTTTATTTTTTGTTTAAAGTATCAGAAGGCTATATGTTGAATTGGGCTGTGTGAAAGAATATTCCTCTATAAACAATTTGTATTTTGCATGGAAAAGAATGAATAAAGATGGAAAATTGACTGAAAAGACACTTGATCATTTAACGGATAAATAGCAATTTATATCAAAAGATATACAGATGTGAAAGATGAATGTTGAATGTGATAATTAATGTAGATGAAATATGAAATTAGTTCTGATGTTAGGACTATATTGATAGATTTAAGAGTTCAGATGTTGTGCACAAAATGACTGTTAAAATGAATAAAAGTCTCTTAAATTAAAGTTCTTGAGTTAAGTGTATTAATTCAAAAATATGTCAATAAGAGTTTGCTACGTTTGAATGTAATTTGAGAAGAATTGTACTTGAGATTGGTGATAATGATGATGATTTCTGTTCAAAACTATTATTTAGTTTTGTACTGAGTGAGAAGAATGTTATCTGTGGATGAACTTCTCTCCTTCAGTAAAGTCAATTGATGTTTGAATATTTTTAGATTCAGGGTTGAAATTCAGACAATAATGAGAATATTAATTCGTATATTTCTGTTATTTGAGTTTGGCTTGTTTAAAATTGAGAATTTGTCTCTTGGTTGATGGACGTTTATGAAACTGAAAATTAAGTTAAATCTTGTTTGCTCAAGAATGAGTCTCACAAAGGATTTGGTGAATTTCTTCGAAGTAGTTAATTTTTACAAGTGACGGATTTAGTGTCATGTTCTTCCCATCTGTGATACCAATAACATTAGGTTTTTACCATCTCCAACTTTGCTAGTGTTAAGTCTTTACCATCTGATTTTGCTAGTTTCAGATCTTTGTGACAACAACAAAGTTAGTATTATTTGCATTTAAGAACAAGATTTTTTATTTTGTGAAGTTATGTTTCTTTCTGTGTCTAAAACTGAACATTTTGCAATGTCAGCTGTGAAGAAAATGTTACTGACAATTTTACTGACAGGTTTTAGTTTGGCTGTGTTTATTATCTTTGTAATTTATCATAATTATTTATTATGAACTGCTGGGAAAGAATGTCACCTAAGTTGAAACATTATTGGAACTGAAGGTTGTTTTAGAGCCAGAGTGGGCAAACATATGTGCTGTTTGGCAGGTTCATATATTAAAAAAAAAATACTTGAATAATGAATATACAAGATGCAATCTTTTTAGCGTTGGCATTTAATAGTAATCAAAGTTACAATATTCACTTAAGATTAATTTTACAATTTTAATTTGTGAATATTCTCGCATCATGACATGATTAGAAAAAAAATTCAGACGTTGTTTATTGCAAAACAAATAAAGATTGTCGTACTATATAATTGTCAAGCTCTGCAATATACTTTATTTTTTCAGTCGGACTTGTGGAACTGCAGTGAATTGTCAGCATCTACATAATAACCTAATAGCCTATTTGTCTTTACAGTTTTGTTAATATTCTTCATGAATATTCAGTCAGAAATAAGAGAACCGAGTTCTAATTCCAGTCAGGTTTGTTGCATTCACTTACACACAAATACCCTTAGGAAAGGTATGAATCTACCTCTTCTTCTTTCATCTATGGGTGAATTAGCAGGAGTTATATCAGTAAATTTTTATTATCTCAAAAAATATTCTTAGACTCTAAAAATATAATTGTTTTTTAAATAACCTGCTAAAGGTCGATAAACCATAAAGGAAACAGTCACTTACTCAATCATGAATATTTAGTGAAAGGAATAAATTGTCAGAATTGTCATTTATTTCCATTGGACATTAACTAAAGTTGAAATAAATAAAAATCTGATTAAATGAAAATTGATTAATACCCTAAATATTTCCCTTGAAGTACTTTCACAGGCTCTACTCAAGCCCCTCCCCTGATCAGATTCATTTTGCCCACCACGGTTTTGGAGAAATGTAAGAAATATTATTTATAGTGTTAGTATTTCCATAGGCTGAAACAAGTACAGCTAAAGAGATGGACTGTCCAGAGAATAGCCAACCATTTACTTCCTATAAAAGTTCTTTTGTCAAAATATCACATTACTCAAGTCTGTCAGTCTTTCTACAATCCAGATTTAGCGTCAAAACAATTCTCACTTTTCTCGTAGCTAAAAACACTGATGAAAGGGAGGGGGTGCTTGATTATGGAAGATGACATTAAGGAAACATTGATCCCAAAAGATGGTATTTAAGCCTCTTTTATAAAGTAGACTAGATGCCATGATAAGTGAATGAGAAGATTTTGAAGACAGTTAAACAACTATTGTCTGAGGTAGGCTACTTTTCCATCCTCTTTATTATAATAAAGCTCATTGTGTGTTTATTTTTGTGTGTATATATATATATATATATATATATATATATATATATATATATATGTGTGTGTGTTTCCCTCCTGTCACACCCATGGGGAGAGAAACCATAATAAGGCAACATTGGCTTAGTCCATTAGAGGGTCAATAGTGAGGCAGCTTTGCTCATTTCATTTTCTTTACTATTAGTTATGAAAGTTCTTGCCACAAGTTCTGTCTTTCACAGCGCCTTATTATTTTATCTTTTGCAATAATTACGTTGTTGAGTAGTGAAGAATATATATATATATATATATATATATATATATATATATATTCCCTCCCCCTTCATCATGTTCAGGTGTTTGTATTATTTTGTTTTCTTGTCTTGATGTAAGACACTCAGTGGTTGATACATCAATATATATGTTGACATCATTTCAGACGGTTTATCAATGTAAATATTTTGCCATCATTTTTTTTATGGCACAGGACCACTTGTTAATATTACATGGCTAGATCAATCCAAAGTAGGCTTTGTACTGGTAGAATGTTCTCAGCCCAGTTTACTTTGAAAAATCTGGCACAAAGCCCTCCCATTAATTTTCTTTTTAGAATCTCTTCAGTTGGCTGAGAGGTTTTCAGCATCCTTGAGCTAACTATATAAAGTAAAACTTTAATTTAAAACCAATAAATATGTCTTCTTCTTTCTCAAGCCCTGAGTGTCAAGAAAAGCCATATTTGTGCAAAACAAGAAGTAAGCTGAAAAACTAATTGTGCTTCAAATCTTTCTCCATTCATACATCTGTTATTATCGTTACTATTTTATATAATTTCTGGTCCTGGGCATGACGATAAACTGCATCCAGCAGCAAGACCTCTGATTGGGAAGTTGTGAGGAGCATGGAACCACCACTTAATTGCTGTTGTACCCAGGTCCACTCTGACCCGGAGTGGTAGCACCTGTTAGCTTCCCAGCTATTAGCAAATAGTTAACTCCCCACAAAACTGAAGGTCAAAACACTATGAAAGTATAAAAATACACTTTTGGAGAAATATATACATAAAAATAGACTTTTATAGAAAAATATACATTTTTGGAGGAAAAATATTACCAAAAATACATTTTTGAAGAAAAAAATTATTACCATAACATATTTTTGAAGGAAAAAATTATTCTCAGCGAAATATTTTTGAATATCAAACTAGAAGACATTTTCAGTTTTCTAAAATAAAAAAAAAAATACAAACAAAAAATTTTCATTTTAAATTAATTACATCAATCTTCTCATTATAACTGAACATTAAAAAAATACCTTTAAAACCCCCATTAAATAACCCACGGAGGTTGATATACCATTAAACAAAACTCAAATTATATAATTACATAACATAAAAGCCAGATCTCTAACAATTGTCATCTGATTTCTAATGTGGTGGAAACTGGAAAGACCAAGGAAGGAGCAGCAAGTGAGATGGTGGCAGGCACTTGTGGGATTTTTGCTAAATTAAAATTTAATAATAAATAATAAGTCAGTAATTACATAAATAGCCATTAGATGTAATCCATGTTGCCAAAATACTGATCTCTCCCACCCTCTGCTGGTTTGGCCATCTACCAAGAGGAAGGATACTCCAGCAGAAACCTACAATGTGCCACTGAGCCATGCCATAGCATGTAATCTAAGAGTTTAAAGGAAAGTGTTAGTAATACACACACTGCTGTTCACCTTCAACCCTCACTGCTGACCATTAGTTGTGTTCTTTACATTCAGACCTTTGGCTACACTTTTTTTGTT
Source organism: Ascarosepion bandense (assembly GCA_037127315.1). Lineage (NCBI taxonomy): Eukaryota > Metazoa > Mollusca > Cephalopoda > Sepiida > Sepiidae > Ascarosepion > Ascarosepion bandense. The sequence goes on along the minus strand of JBBBDQ010000745.1, from coordinate 170,910 downwards.
GTTCTAAACCAGGCCTATTTTTTTTTATACTACATTCTTATGAGCTCTCATAAAATGCCACGTTTTTTCTTATAATCATTTAACTCCAAGCATGGCAGGACCGTCATTGGTGCACGGGGGGGTTACAGTGAAAGAAAAAAAAACAAGGTGCAGAGGATGGCGAATAAAGGATAATCAAGGTGTTAAAAAGGCAATTAATGCTGCATTTAAACTTTTGGAGATTGTAGCTATCAGGGAAGCAAGAAAATGGAAGAGAGTTCCACAAACAGGAAGTACGAGAAAAGAAACTAATAAAGTAGAAGAGGAAGTTACTTTTAATTATTTCAACGGTAAAAGTAGCACATGACATGTGCCCCGGAAACCAGGGAGAAAAGGCTCGCCAGAGTAGTTGCCATGAAAATACTTAAAGAGGGAAGCCATATCACATCAGTGAGAAAGGCAGGCTGCCAAGTCAAGATCATTTATATTGCAGATCCTCCTTTGGATTTTATCAAGAACCTCAAGAGGAATAGTAAAATCATATCAATTTTCTTTAAAAAAAAAAACAAATATTCAACCTGACTGAAAATAATATGCAAAACTGAAAAATTTAAAACTGCAGAATAAAAGAAAAAAATTTAACTTGATTTATTAATTTGTATCTTGATTTATCCTATGTAAAAAGAAATATACACCAATATATTTTTAATAAGCATTTTATAAAAACTAAGCAATTTAAAAAAAAAAAAATTTTTTTCATGTCTCTGATCATACCTGAAATATTAAAGTAAAAATGTTTTTCTAATTGAGAAAGAATTCATAATTTCCTGTTTTAATTTTGTTATTTTGTTTTTTTTTTAATTAACAAGTAGATGAATTTAACGTCTGGATTCTCAGTTACACACTAACCAGATCATTTCCCTTTTGGAATTCACAGCTTGTCAGCATGGCATCAGATACCTCTTGACCACTTATTCTGTTGCTCTAGAAAAATATCTGACTCCTTCTGGCATGCTTTTAATTTTTACAAGAGCTAGATTTAGGCTGAAAATAGAATATTTCTTCCAGATCTGCTCAGCCTTGATTGAGTCCAAAATTGTTTACTCCATCATGTGGAGAAAAAGTTATTTTCCACTCTGCAACCTATTTCCCAAAAACGCAATGTTGCAAGACAGTAATCATTTTGCCCCTATGTTCATGGTAAATGTTCAAATGAGCTCAGTTTCACCTGTTCAGACCTTTACATCTATGACATGCCACTTCCATGAGGTTGAATCATCATGACTTCCTTCATGTTCTAAATATAAGAAGAAAATCCAACTCAGACCATGTTTGTTTTTTGGGGGGGGGGGCTAAATAACTGCCTCTTGGCGAAACAAACACCTGAATGTGTGCTTTTTTGAAAACTTCGCTTTTGACTTCTTCACGTCAATAGTTAATCATTATCCTTATTTTCAAATCTTCACTTCCTACCATTTTCTCTCTCAGTCATGGTGTACTCCTTATTCATCATTACCATTTTAACTATAATCCTCTACATTGAGTGGCTCTTGAGCTTTGTATTGAATTAATTTCATTATTAAAAAAAATTTAGCTATGTTCTAGTAGTGATATTTTTATATCTGTCTGGGCAGCTGTACTTTTTTTTACGTGTTATATCTATTCAAGATGTGGGTGATTATGACTCTCTTGTTGTAAGTAACTGTTGAGCCTTTACCATCCCTCTTTGCAGTTTTTGTCTATATTTCTAAGATGGGCTATTGTAATTATTTATATCTTTTGCCATATTCCAGACATTTTGGCCATTGTATTTTGTTTTTCAGGTGATTAGAATTAACTTTATTTTGTTGACTGGGGTAGATTGTTCTTATTCTATGAGTCATGTTGCTTCTGGATGTCTCAGTTATCTCCATTTAACTCGAATATCAAAGTTCTTTGTTTGCCACTGCTTTAGCCAGATATTGAACTCACAGCACTTTGGGTCATGTCACTGGATTCAACCAACACTTTTATTTACTGGGCCATGTGTTTTTTCACTCCATCTTTGAGGCCAATCGCAATCTCTTATTTCTATCTGAAACTGGTATCAATAATTCCAGTCCACTGCAGGAGCTCACAGTCCTGGGCTACTCACCACTAATAACTAAACAAGACCACCTAAGTTGCCATGACTACAGGCTTAGTGTCTATATTAAGGACAGATTTCTTTGTGGCAGAGATGCAATAAAACAAAGATTCTGATTGCCTGTATATGTTCTTCCTTGTGGCACTTATCCACAGTATCACATTTATCTTCACTCTCTATCATCCTGAGGATGATAGGACATTAATCTTCAGCAAAATATCTGAGAGAGTTGATAATACACTCACTGAATTCCCTCATCTAGCTTTTATATCTGTGGGCTTTTCAATATTCACCACAGAGAGTGGTTAGCCTTCTCAAACAACACTGTTGAAGAAGGCAGATACTGCAGAGACTTCTCTATCATTTGTGAACTAACACAGATCATTGAGGTACTCACCCACATTCCTGACATGACAGGGCACCAGACAAACCTTATTGAACTCTTCCTCACATCCTGCCCTGAAAAACTTTGCAGAAGTTTAACCTGTGCACGCGTAACCATTTTCTAGTCGGTGTTCATATTGATTCCAAAATAAAGCCATCCCCTGATTTCTCATTATATAAAATTATTTTTCACTATATGAAGGCAAACTGGGACAGCTTTGGATCTTACAAGGCAAAAACTCCTCTCTCAACCTTCTTTAAACATGTTGCTCCAAATCTTCTGCACTCATCCCAGAATAGATTCTTTCTGGAATAGAGAGTTTTATACCCATGAAAAATTCCAGCAAAAAATGAACAACCAGCTCTGGTTTACCTTTGAATGTGCTGCAGTCACAGTTCATTGTAACTACTACCTCAATATCTACCACAAGGTTCATGTAGTCAGGCACTTGCTGCATTCAGAACAAGTCCTGGAAAATGTCGGTCTGCAGAAACAGTTCAGACCAAGGTTGAAAACAAACAAGTTGGATCCTGAGTGTTCTGAAAGATCTCCAACCAAATTCTGGATAGATGCAAAGTGTTAGTGACTACTATTATAAATAACATCAAGGTTGTCTCTTCCTCATTAGATAAAGCAAAGCTCTTCACATCAATCTTTGCCTCCAACTTAACCTTTGATGACATGGCACATCTCACTGAGCACAACCTCGAATAATTTTAATGCAACCCAAGAAGTCTCTAGACTTAGACAAAATCTTGACCCTAAGAAAGCTACTGACCCAGACAAAATCCCAGTGATTGTTCTTAAGAATATCAACCCAAAATTATCCCTGTTCTTAGCAAAATTATTTATCTGCTGCTTGAAGGAGTAATCTTTCCCAAGTCTGTGGAAAGTGTCAAGTATATGCTTGGTTTTCAAGAATGTGGGTGAGCAGTTATCCCTTTCTCAGTGTAGACTCTTGATCACCTAAATAGAAACAACCTCTTGTGCAACAAACAGTATGGATTTCAATCAGACCAATCCACTTGCTGATGTTCTATCTAACATTACTTGCAGAATCAATGAGACACTAGACAACAAATAGATCTCAAGGACTATAGCATTAGATATTTCAAAAGCCTTTGACAAGGTGTACCATAAGGGTATGCTATACAAGCTCTCTAGCTAAAGAAACTGGAAGAGTCGTCAATTATAAAGTCCTTTTTAACAGGGTAGTTCCTGAAGGTAGTTAACAACCAGTCCTCCTAGCAGTCAACGTGAGTGTCCCCCAAAGGTTGCTACTCAAACTAACCATCTGTTTACTTTATATCAATCAGCTATCTAAGCATTTATTCCAATCGTTTGTGAATATCTATGCTGATGATACAACAGTATATGGGTGCGCTTCCAAAACTCTAGACAATCAGGGATTGGCAGCTGATCTCTCCTTTGACCTAACTCTCTGGGAAGGAGTGCTTGATGCTTTCATTCACTGCTTGAAAATCCAGGCTAGTTAGATTCCATCACTGCCAATTGGGCCCTAAGCTGTCACCAATCAAAGAGGTTCTGTGCATTCAGTGGCTTTGGGGCCTTAAACTCAACTCAGACATGAAGTAACATATGACCCATCAATTAAAATGCCAAAGAAATGGTTAGTTCCCTGTACCACTCTAGTAAATACTTGACTCCTCATGCTATCCTGTCCATTTACAAAATCCAGGTCGTACCTAAAAATGGATTACTGCTACCATATATGGACAGGAACTGCTCTGTCTTCACTTTACAGTATTATTTTCCACCCTACAACCCTTTTCCCACAAATGAGACATTGCAAGCCTGTTGCTGCTCTATTGTTATTTTCATAAAAAGTGCTCAGATGAACTACATTCCTTAGTTCTACCAGTTCTGCCCTTCATAGCTAAGACCCGCCATGCTCCATACATGGTCGGGGACCAACCTGATTTCCTTTTATATTCCTTTTGTAAGATGTAAGTTCCACTCAATAATCTTTTTCTCACTGATCACTACTCTGTTGAACCAACTCCCAAGAGGTTGTTTTCCCAATCATTAATCTATTCAAGTCTTGGTTTAATTGTTATCTTCCCAAATATCCACATAAACTGTGCTTCTTACTCTATACCTCTCTAGCTTGAGTGGCTCCCAGGCCTTGTACAGAGTGAACACTGCTGTAAAAAAGAAAATCTTGAAATGAGAAGTCTTATTATTTTTGTTTACTATATTGTAAAAAAAAAAACAGCTTGAGTGGCTCCCGGGCCTTGTAGAAGGTGAATACTGTTTTAAAGGGAAAAAAAATCTTAAAATGAGAAGTCTTATTTTTTTTGTTTACTATATTAAAAAAAAAAAAAAAAAAAAAAAAAGCAACCTACCCCAAGCCAGTATATTGTTCTTCAACCAGATTAAAATATTTCATTCTAATGTAAGCTTGCAAATATAGTTGTGTGGCACTTTTTTTCTATCAGCTTTAAATACACACAAAAACAAACATGCACCATGGAAAGATTTAATTTCTTCTAAAAGCAGAATACTGTATTCCTTATTGTGCTTGTCTTAACAGGGAGTGTTTATTTTTCCAACAAAAAGTATAAATCAGATACTTTATATACATGCTCACACATATGTGTGTATGTGTATGTGTGTGTGTGTATGTGTGTGTGTATATATATATATATATATATATATATATACACACACACACACACACACACACACATAGTGTTGAGTTGTGATAATATTTAGTGCCAGGGTGATTGTTTTTTTAGTAGCTTTACTGAAAAAATGTATTTTAGCAAGCAGGTTTTTTATCATGAAAGTCTTGATATTAAAGTGGGAATAGAGCCTTGATACTCACAAAACATTTGTCACTTTAAGTGAGCACATTCATGCCAACTTCAAAGTTTCATGAGGACACTGTTATGATTTTCTCACTTGCCAGTTTGAAGTTGGCATGAACCTGCTCAGTTAAAGTGGAAAACTCTTTCTGCTTATTCTGTTTACTTATTTTCCTGATAACTGCAATCTCCAAAAATTTAAATACCACGTCAATTGCCATTTTCTGTGTTCTTGAATCCTGTTCATCCTTGATTATTTTCTAAATACCCTCTGTACCCAGTCTTTCTCTCTCTGTGTAATCCCTGTGCACTAATGGCAGTGGTGCCATGCTTGGGATAAATGATGAAAAATAATCTATAAGTATATATATATATATGTAAATGTCCAGACATAACACTTTACATTGCATTTGAATACATGGTTTTGTTGTCATTTCACGCTATCACGCGGTGTGACGTCATAGAACCGCATTGCAAATTTGAGAACTGCGTTTGTTATTTTTAGTAACTAATGCCATTGCCTAGCGGAGTTTTGTCAACACAAAATCGTCTGTGATGGTAGATGCTATTGTATTACCATCTAAATAACCTCTCTGAAGATGGCTCATGTGAGCCGAAAGCTTAGAAGCAAATTAATAAAAAATTATCCAAATGTTGGAGAATTTTTGTCTTTATTTTCAACTGAAAAGCCAAAATACAATGTTTAGAATGGCTCATGATTAAACATAGACATTCATTGTCTCTTATATTTAACAGTATATGTTTAGAATATATATATATATATATATATATATATATGAAATTATTTGTTCAAACATTATTTTCAGTCGATACTCATATTTAAGTAGATATTCTGTTTATAATAAAACAGTATATATATTTATTTCTACCAGCCTGATTATTTACGATAAATTTTTGTTACGAAAATATGTCATAATTTAATCTTCATTAATTTACATAATATATATATACACACACACACACACAGGGTAACAGTTTGAATCTTATTTGCTAGTGTTTTTGTTTGGTTTTATTTTTCTTGTTTTGTTAGTCACATGATTGAATTATGTTTAATAGACATGTTACTTGAGTTGACACTGATTTTGCCACAGCTGGATGCCCAGTAAGAAAAGCAAAGTTGCCACTTCTATGTATCAGCTCAATGCACACTTTTTGTTTAGTGGCACATCAACTTCTTATGGGTCATTTAATGGTTAAATTTAATTTTCTTGGGAGCATTAGTAATTTCTTTTGCAAAAATGTATTGCTGGTAATATCTTTTTTTTTTTTTTTACAAAGGGTAAATTTTTTTATGATGAAAATATGTGGCATATATTCTTACTACAAAAATGTATTCTTATACTTTCACAGTGTTTTGACCCCAGTTTGTGGTAAGTAACTATTTGCCCATAGTTGAGATTCTAATAGGTGCTACCATCTCGGGTCAGGGTAGATCTGGAAACAAAGCAATTAAAAGGTGGTTAAATACTCCTCAAAACCTACTTGCTACTGGATGTAGTTCCTCATCATACCCGGAATGCACACATATTGCTATCTGATATTGTAATTAGTAGCTGCAAATAATATAAACATATTAGCATACATGTCTATTGTCTATTCAATATTATATATATATATATATATATATATATATATATATATATATTTTTCACACTCCACCCACGTCTATTGTACAGGTGTAGAGGCTCATCTCTTGTTCCCTGTTTAGGATGTGGTTTCCGGCTTTCTCTTTTCCAAATCTTTTCACTCTCACGTAGCCCCCTGCACATCAGTGGCGTTACCGCCTTGCTCGGGGTGATATGATTAAAAAAAAAAAGAAAAAAAAAAAAATATATATATATATGTAATGTCTGAAGTAATAAAAATGTTAGAATAAAAATAATTCATTCTTTAGAAATTGGTTTGTTTACCTTTCAGATACAAAACCGAACAGATATGTACTCTTAATGTGCTTTCTTTAAAAGGGGAAATAAAACCTTGCGTGGCTGAGTGGTAAAGCATGTTAAATCAAAAGGTAGTTTTTCCTACAAAGGGTGACATAGGGTTGATCCCTAGTGGAGAACGGAACTTCTTCACTAAGGTCTGACTGTACCGACTAGTAAATAAAAAATTTTGCATCTAATTCAAATACAAAGAGTCCACTATAATCATGTTTGAAGTGATAAGAAAATGTATGTATGTGGGTGTGTTTAAAATTGGTTATAATCATGAGTAGGGAGAAAAAAATGATTCATGATAGGGAAAGACAGTTGCCACTCTCTTTAACCACAATCTCCAAATAACTTCAGAATCTCTGACAACTCTTCTCAACGGCCTCTTTTTTCAAGTTGGTGAATGCTGCCATAATCCTTGCTTTCAGGTCATCTTTGTTGTTACTCTCTCTCTCAACTGCACCTAATAAATAATAATTAAGGGGATTGCAATCTGGGGAGTTAGGTGGCCAGATTCAAGGGGTCATGTGGTTGCAGAAATTGTTTGACAACCATGACTTGGTATCCTTGCTTGTGTGGCATGGTGCAGTTCTGTTATCAGACATAGGGCCTTCCAGCAGCCACCCTCTTGACCTGGGGCAGCACTACCTTTTCAAGGCACTTGATAGGGGCCAACATGTTGAGTCTGAGGCCCTCACCAATAAATTTGGGAGTTCTTTTCTCATCAGAATGATCAGAGTGTGTTTCCCAAGCTGCTATACCTTTTGTAATCACCATTAGACTAATCCAACACATTCTGAATCCTCTGCACTGTTCTACATTGACATCCATTGAGATGTTTGTATTGGTCCTGGTTTCTAAATTTTTGGCAGGGTGAATCATGATGGTCATTTTCTCACCGATGGTGTCCAACTGATCCTACTCTATTGTGCAGTCAACAAATTAAAAAAAAAAAAATGTACATGCATGGAATTAAAAATATATAATGGCGACAATTTATCCATCGCACCCCATATGTGTGTATGTAGGGGTGTGTGTGTGTATGTGTATGTGTGTATGTATATATATATATATATATATATATATATATATATATAAGGTTTTTAGGCAACAAAATTCTTTTAAATAAGTTTTGTTGGACAATAATGACAGTGTCAGTTTATCCAGTTTTATTAAGTTTTTCAAATTTCAGAATAAGTTGTTTCATGCAATCTGTAAACTTTCCAAATTTCAGTTTTGTTTTTACTTTTGTTTTTTTTGTTTTTTTTGAGTACTTTCAAGTGTTGCTACATTCATTGTCAAGAATTTCTTTTGTTTTTGTTTTTTTTTCTCGTATTTTGAAATTGTTTTTGACCAGTTTTGTTGCTCTCTTATTTGCTGAAACCAATTTCAACTCACTCCACAGTGACATACTTTACAACAGTCAAACTGAATTTTATGTACATGTCCATGTGAGGTTGTCCTAGGATGGGATAAATGATTAACAAGGTGAGACTTGTGTACCATTACTACCATACATTACTTCGATCTTCATTGGGAGTCCCAAATAAAAACTGAAATTAAATCACCCAACAAGGTTTGACATGTTGTAAAATCAACCAAGCACTCAAAAATGATGAGAAGGGTTCTCTAATGTTTTATCTTATTTTGTTTTTACTTTCTTCTATAATTCATTTTTTTATAACTTTATGGTTGTGACTTTTTGTAATATAATTGAGTTCTTGTATCATAAACTAATGAAATTTTGTTCAAAAGTAATGAAGAAGGTTTTAATTCTGTTTATTTTTTTTTTAATGTCACCCAGCATGAAATTTCTAAAATTGTATATAAGTATTGTCATACTGTGATTTTTTAGAACCTTTTTGCACATTTTTGTCTGGCTATATGTTATGCTATACCTACAAACTGTTGAAGGCATTAAAAAATACTTATTATAAAAAGTATTATCCAATTATATCATTAGCAAATTGAAAAATAAAGCTTCTGAAATATTTGGATTTTTTTTACTCTTATTGAGCATATGGTAAAATAAGATTTTTGATTTGGGGGTGACTTTTTCACTACTTCTGGACTAAAGTTCATCTATTTATGACACAGGAGAATAGGGTTACAAAAAATTGATTACCCTAATAAACATGTACTTTTTATGTTGCACATTGCTTGAGGTTGTAAAAATTGTCCATCTATCATAAACTGTTGCTTCATGTCTTTACATAGTGCACCAAAGAACCAAATCAAAATTAATATTTTTCTAATATTTTTTTCCTCTCCTTAAGCGTGTAACTAAGAAATGTAAAACAAAACCTTTTCTTAATGTTCATAACTCAAACTTATCAGTGAACTGTTTTGTTTTCCATTTCAGTGACCCAGTAAAACCCCAAAACTGAGTTAATAGAAAACCTCTTTTTCTTTCTTTTATTTTTTGTTGATTTGTTTAGGTCATCTCAAAAGAAAAACCTGACTTAATTGATGAAACTTTCAATGTTTTTCATTTTTCATAATAAAATGTGTTCCTCATAGAAGTGTGTTGTTGATTCAGACAAGTAAAACAAAGAACAAAATTTGTCCAGATCAAAATAAAAAGGAATGAATTAACACATTTGATCATATTTAAGACCCACTTTTTCCCAAAATATTAAAATTTCATAAATTTATAACAAATACACAAAAAGAAACTTATTTTCAACTGGGCCATATAGGGAGCACAAATGCTGTTCTAATTGCATTTGATGTAACATCCAACTGTTTTTTTTTTGTTTTGTTTTGTTTTTCTTAAATTTTCATTTTTTTTTTCGAGTCATTTCACCCCAAGCAAGGCAATAAAGCTGCTAAGACAAGGGTTAACTGAGTGTTAGAGAATGAGAAAAAAAATATATATATATATATTAAGAAGAAAGAACAGTAAAAGAACAATAATTAATAAAACAAAATATAATAATTGACATTGCATTTAAATCTTTGGAGATCAAAGTTGAAGGAAGCAAGAATCTCAAAAAGAGAGAGTTCTACAAGTGAAATGTTTGATAGAAGAAACTATTAGCATAGAACTTATCTAGCCATTTCAGCTGTAAAATGATGAGACCTTGCTGACAAACTAGTCAGTTAAGTGCCATATGTGATACACACTTTGGGAGATCATGTCTCTTTCGAGACATGACTGACAGGGCAGAAGATTATTCTGCAGTAGGTTGGCATTGCTTTCTGCAGTAGATTGGTTGCCAACCAAGGCTATAGAACCCAATCTGTTCTATTGTTTAACCTATAACTGGAGGGAAGAAATGGATTAATATTTTTCTCCAAGGGTATTTGTGCATAAGTGAATGCAAGGAATTCAACTGGAATTTGAACTTGGCTCCTTGATTTCTCGTTCCGAGTGGATATCCACTGCGCCACAACACACATTCTAATCTAGTACTGCACTTGAATCCATAAAATGTATGTAGCAGAAAGTTGATCAGAACAATTACCATGAAAGTATTTATAGAAAAAACACAGGAAAGCTACATTACATTGGTGGGAAATATTCAAAAAGAAACTAATTTTCAAGTAAGCCATAATTGGAGTATTTGATGTACTACTCAATTATTTCTTTTCTTAATAATCCCTTGTAAAATTGGGAATGAGTTTTGGACTTATACACAATCACACACCTTCTATTTCTATTTGCCATATCCCTTTCAGAGCATGGTTCTCCACAACTTTCTCTTCTTCATTGTTCTTAGTAATCTCTCTCTTTTTACTCTCTATCTCTCTCCTAATTCCTGTTCTACCATCATAAGGTAGATTATTTGCTGCTTTCCTCTGTTTCTCCTGCCTTTAGTATGTCCTGTGACTGTTAGATTCTCTAAGCCCTTTTTCCTCGTTATGTGCCCTTGAAATTTAAATTGTTTCTTTCTGATTCTAAATATAAGTGTCCTTTCTGTTTCTATTTTCCTCAGAATTTTCCTCATTCATTGCTCACATTTTCAGTCCATGAAATTCTCAGCATCCCTCTTTAGAACCACATTTTTGTTGCCTCGGATCTTTTATCCATTTGTGAGAACCAATATTATTCTGAAATCTTTATTCTTCATACTTTGCTTGGCTTTTAGAAGGCACCTTTTGCTATTCCAATATTTTGGCATCACATATTCCATCCTTTGTTAAAGTACTTCCAAGATATTTAAATTTTTGTTTTTGTTTGATATCTCCAGTTTGTAGTTCATGTCTTGGGCTCTTTTTTTGGCTGACAACCATACGTTCAGTCTTCTTACAATTGATATTCAGTCAATCACATATAGTAAAAAAAAAAAAAGATGTCTAATTTGATATCATATTTGACATTCGTCACTTTTCTGATATTAAGATTTCAATATTTTGTTCATTCGATTATGCATCTCAAGCCAACTGTCTACTTCTTAGACAAATCAAACTTTGGCTCAGGATCGTATTTCAAAAGCTCATTAAGATAGACTCTGAAAGAATTGGAATTCAATCACGTTAACAAAATACAACCACTAATACTCTTTGGTAATGCCGTTTGTTTGTTATGGGCTGCTTGCACTCATACCAGGCTCCAATTTTTATTGCCTCATCTTTTCTTTTGGACATTCAATGATGTTTATCTACATCATCACAGACTTATACATATCTTGCATATAAAATATTTCCAGAATGATTATGTGTTAGCCAAATAAGATAAAAATCTGACCAAATTTAGGGCAATATCAGTGGTTTTCAAATAAATCACTCTTATTCTGGCTGAGATTCTAAATTGCCTCCAGACTAGAAACGTTATCAGATCATTGGTAGCTGCTTATGTGCTTGTAAAGCAGAATTATTAGGTTTCTGCTTTTAAAATAAAAAGAAAGGATTCATTTTTTTTTTTTTTTTTTTTGGCTGTTACATTTCTGACAAATGGCTTTGTTGTAAAATTGAAAGAAAGGGTCTCTACAGTTATTCCTTATTTATCCAAACTTGGGCTGAAAAAATATGTTTGGCTAATTCAAAACTCTAGGTCTTGGCATGATGAGAAACTACATCTGGCCGCAAGATAAATAACCCATTGAGGTGTTAATGTGCCACTAAACAAAATCAACCACTATGAAAGAACTCTTTCATGACATTATGCCATATAATGTCCTATAATTACGAAATATTAAAGAAATCGAATTGTATTTCAAAATATAACTTCAACAAAACTACACACACATTACCGCCTCTAGAAATTATGGTCACACAAACATGTATATGGATAAAAGCAGAGTATCATCTACCATGTATTCAATTGTGAAAGCAGAATAACATATATCAAAACAGATAGAAACAGGCAAAAACTGTTGAAGCATCCTCCTATTTTTTATTACTTCAAAGCTCCTAAGAAAATTAATTTTTGGCATTAAATGACCGATAAGAAATTTATATGCCTTTACACAAATCAAATCAAAATTTCAGATAATTGAAGTTCTCAATTATCAAAAAAGAAGAAAGTTATTTTTCTGAAAGAAATTTAACATTTCTATCATCAAATAACATCTTATCTTCAATTGCTTTGTTCAAGGTTTTGTCCAGATTATTTTTTAATGAAAAAAACTCATCAGTTTTTGCCTGGCGTTGCATGAACATTAATGTGATATTGTGTAATTTGAAAATCGGGTTTAAAATATGCAATGCAACCATAATTCACTCATACTAACAGGTTTTTAAGTGATTTTGCTATACGTTGAACAAACAAAAAGACATTTCACTTCCTACTTCAAGCATGGTTCACTGGTGTCATAAGAGTTGTGTTAGCATGACCAAACTATGATAATTTAAATGCAAGTTCTTTGTATGAAAATTAACTAGAATTAATTGAATTTAATTTATCAGCGTTTTTATCAAACATTGAGTACGATTTCCTAAATTCTCAAAACGCTCGAAATATTAGAATAGGTAAAGTTCAGATAATTGAAAAATGTTCAGATTGTATCAGATTTTCTTTTCATTACTGTTGGTTCTGACCTGGCATCTCAGCTTCACTCACTTTCCCACCACCACCCTAATGTAGTTTTCCTACACCTTTTTTATAAATACTTTCATGGTAATTGTTTAGTTGAATTCTCATTTCTGGTGCCTAGATTCTACAAATTCAAGCGTTGTACCAGATTGGTGGTAAGGTCTCATCACTTTACTGTTGAAATCGCTAAGTGTAATCCGTAAGTTCTATGCTAACCCTTTCATCTGTCACACTTGTCACTTGTAGAACTCTCTTCTGGCTTTTTGCTTTCCAGTCAACTTTGATTTTCAAAAATTTAAATGCATTTTCAGTTGTTATCTTTGGTCTTCTTAATTCCTATTCTTTTATTATTCTTGCTCCTTAATGTTTTTCTTATATGTTTTTTACACTCAGTAACTCCCTGAATGTTACTGGCTTTTTTGCCTTTCTTGGGGTGAAATGATTAAAAGAAGAATCTATTCTGAATCTGTTTCTCTTTAAGTTTAAATTCAAGGTCTATACAAATAAAAGCATCTGACCATCATAAGGTTTCTTGCATTTGTTTTGTTTTATTTCCCCCTCCACCGTGTAAATGACTTATGTTTCTCTCACCTGTTTATTAATTTTTTTTTTAATCCTTTTCTGACATTTTCCTTTTCCACAGAACTTGACAAGCCATTACTAAAAGACCAAGTACAGGAGTGGAAAGAAGAGAAGGTGCCTCGTAAACAGAAGATTCACAGATTTCACATCTTAAGAATGCGCCTTCTGTGTTTTGTCAACACCCTCAACTCACACATTATGACACGAGTAAGCAATTACTGATTTAATTTGTATATACAAAGTCTCTCAAAAATTATGTACACATTTTCATATTTTATTTTTAAATAATGATTTAAATCTGAAACTAAATAACCTAACAAGAAGTTGACATGTCATTAAATTAAGCATCCTCCTTTTTATTATTAAGATTGTCAATTAAATAACTTTTTGGATGTGTGCTGTATTCAGCCTCCCCCTCATATAGCCAAGTCAGAGATTTAGGTTGGATGTGTATGTGAAATAGCTCTGAAATAATTAATTTTTTTTTGTATTGGAAAATAATTATAATCAACCATAAAATTTCACTTTTTATTCAAATCCAAATGTTAATGAAACTGTAAATTTCTTTTTCTTTGCAGATTCTTACTTGTGGTGATTTAATGTCTGACATTCAATCTGCCATGAACTTAGATGAAGTAATCACCTGCCATGACCAGTATCTTGAACAAATTTTAGAGCGGTGCTTCCTTGGCAAAAAGAACTCTGCTTTGAGAGACTCGCTTAATCAAGTGCTGAACATCTCTCTACAGCTTAACACACACTGGAATCGTGGAATTGATGACATCAGGTGAGTATCTTTGCATTGATCATACTGGGTATGAACTACATCCAACAGCAAAGCCGCTGATTGGGAGGAACCACCTTTTAATTGCTGTTGTTCTCAGGTCCACCATGACCTGGGTGGTAGCACCTGCTAGGGTCCCAGCTAAATAGTGATTCCTCAAACTTCGACCAAATACTAAGAAATTATGAAAATACATTTTTATAATAAAAAATTCTAGCAATAGATTTTAAAATTGAAAAAAAATTACTGAAGCTCCCAAGGAAATTAAATCTTGGTATTAAATGACCCATAAAGTGTTGATAAGCCATTAAATAAACCAGATCAAACCTTTGCATTGATACTTACAGCCATATCACATCAAAATACCAGTCCCCATATGATCACCACAGTTAAGCAACATTGATCATAATCAGTCCCTAGATGGGTAACCGCTTGGGATTATCAGGTACTGTAAGCTTGGCCATCAAGGTGGTGCAATGGATCAGTCAGTCAGTTAAGTGCCATACGTGATACATGCTTTGGGCGATCATGTCTCGAAAGAGACATGACTGACTGGGCAGAAGATTATACCGCAGTAGGTTTTCTGCAGTAGACTGGTTGCCAGCCAAGGCTATAGAACCCAATCTGTCCTATTATTTGACCCATAACTGGAGGGAAGAGACGGATTAATACCTCTCCCAAGGGTATTTGTGTGTAAGTGAATGCCAGGAATTCAACTGTAATTCAAACTCAGCTACCTGATTTGTTGTTTTGAGTCAATATCCACTGCAGCACAACGAACATCCATGGCTAGAAATTGTTAATCAGTGAGCCGAGTTCCAATTCCCTATGCGTTTATTATATTCACTTACATGGAAATACCCTTGGGAAAAGTATGAATCCTTCTCTAGCTATGGGTTAATTAGTAAGACTTGTATCACTAAAACCCCTATTATCTCTTATAAAAAAAAATTGTTCAAAATATTTAAATTTTGGCATTAAATAACCGTGAAGGTTGATATGCTGCTAAACAAAAACTACTAACCAACAACTTTTGAATTGAATCATTACTCAAGACAACCGTGTTCAATACTTAGTATTTACTGAAACAGTGGTTCTATTTTTTTGTTTTTTAATTGTTAATTGCTCCTATACTTCTTTCTCTCTTTCTCTCAACGAATGAGAAAGCAATTGTCAAATAAAAAGAGGGAGAAGAAAAGATTGAACCCAGCCAAAAAACACAGTTTGCAGGAGCTGAAGCTAATTATTTCTGACTGAAAAATACTAAAAATCAGGGCAGCTCTACACATAACTTCCATGATAAAAAAATTGAAAAAGAAAAGAACGCTGGAAAATAAAATGTTTTTTTTTTTTTGATTGGTCAGAATCAACACAAAGAGACTGTTGATGTTAGTCAAAACTAATGTTCACCCCAGAGTCTTAGAGCCTGGTCAAATCAGACAAAAACTCACACCTCTGGGCTGAAAGCAGAAGTGATAGCAAGGGTGACAAACTGATGCTACCACCAAGAAACCATGTGTGATGCATAAAGAAGTAGTTAAGAGGTCATCTGCTAATGATATTTCTGCCCTGCATAAGGCCAAGAAAAGCACAGTAGATTTACTCTAACCTATTTTTAAGACATCTTCTACCCCCCATCATGGTCTGACTTTAAAACTTCACTGCCGGACATTTCTCCATCCTGCTACCACCTTATAAACAAACATTTTGCTACACCAAGTAATTGCAGATTTACTCATCACGCTAAGGAAAATAAATAAAAAGATATGCATTTTACCCTTCAGTCAGTTCATTTTATTCCAAAGTTTCCACTAAAGAATTATCCTACCACCCTCCACAACATAAATTTTTGTAACAGAAATAAACAGTTTGTCATTGCAAAATAATGACAAATTGTTTATTTCTGTTCAGATATTAAATTTGTGTCAAGAACAAAAAATGTATAAATTTACTTGTTTAGGTTTTGTTAGTTTAGCTGTACTGGGAACCAAAAAAAACAAGACCAAGTGAACTACTTTGGCAACATATCCTTGTTTTAACGTGATAGAAATATATCTTATTTACTTAGCATCTCAATACAGGGTGATCCAAATGTAGGTGGACAGTAGGTGGAATAGATTCATATATTGGTTGTATCTCCAACAAGATGGGGCCCTTCCACATTATTCAAGAACAGTCCATGAGTATTTTAATGACCCATTTCTTGAGAAATGGATTAGCCGAAGAGGTTTAATTGATTTTTTTCTTTTTTTTAATGGCTTCACCCCAAGCAAGGCAGTACCACCACTGATGTGCAGAGGGGGGCCTACATAAGAGAGTAAAAGTTTAAGCAGGAGGAGAGCGAAGAAAAAGATAAACCAGTTACAAGGGGTATCAGATAAAGGGCAAGAGATGGATGGGAATACAGGTGTAATGACAGTTGCGACAGTAGAGTGATAAAAGAAAAACAAGATAGACGAGTGAAGGACGAGTGAAGGACTGGAGTCAAGTGGATAAGAGATGGAAATTGACATTGCATTTAAATACCTGGAGGTTGTAGCCATCAGGAAAGCAAGTATACAGAAGAGTTCCCCAGGTAGGAAGTGCAAGAAAAGAAGCTGCTGGTGTAGAAGTGTCAGCTGCATTTGGTAGATTTAACTGTAAAATGGTGGGACCTTGTTGCCATTCTGGTTGCTCGAGTAAATTCTTGTGGCAGGGGCATCAGTGACCTAAGCTCGTCGAAGCAGAAGTCATGAAAATATTTGTAGAATAAACAGAGGGAAGCCACATCCTGCCGGTGAGAAAGTGGCTGGAGTTGAGCTGCCAGGTCAAGACTGATCACATTACAGATTCTCCTTTAGAGCCTGTCGAGAAATGAACTGCAGGGGTGCCCAACCAAATATGACAACAGTATTCTATGCACGGTCGGATGGTTGATTTGTATTGACCCAAACGAATGTCTTCTTTTGGGAAGTACTAAAGGACAAAGTTTATAGTCGAAAACCAAGAAGTGTTGGTGATTTGAAGAATTACATAAGAGATGCATTTCAAGAAATTAATACACAAAGATACTTATGCAAAAATGTTTGTCGAAGCATGCAGGGTAGACTTCAAAGCTGTGTAAATTGAACAGTTTGAACACCTACAGTGATAAAATTTAAACGTGTTTATATTATTGTACACAAATAAATATCAGTGTAATAATTGTATTAGTAAATATAATTGTATATTTAATCTCAAAATAAATATTATCATTTACTGCCCACCTACTTTTTGACCATCCTATATATCATACCAGTTAGTTTCAGTCCTGGGCATGACTGTAAACTGCATTTGGCAGCAAGGCCTCTGATTGAGAGGTTGTGAGGAGCATGGAACCACCTCTTAATTACTGTTGTTCTCAGGTCCATCCTGACACGGATTGGTAGCACCTGTTAGGGTTCCAACTATGGGCAAATAGTTAACCCCTAACTGTGGTCAAAATACTATGAAAGTATAAAAATATGCTTTTACAGAAATATATACATAAAAATAGACTTTTATAAAAAAAACATTACCAACAATAAATTTTGAAGAAAAAATTATTACCTTGACACATTTTTGAAGAAAACAAAATATTCTCAGTAAAACATTTTTGAATACAAAAGTAGAAAACATTTTCAGTTTTCTAAAATAAAAAATAAAAACAAAAAATTTTCATTAAAATCTGACTAAATCAACCTTCTCACTATAATCAAATATTAAAAAAAAATACCTCAAAACTCAATCTTTTTGGCATTAAATAACCCAGAGAGGTTGATATGCCGTTAAACAAAAGTCAAATCAAATCAAATCATACAAGTTAGTTTCTCTGATCTGTGGTAATATTCCAATATTCATTTTTGTTAACCAGCTGCATAGACTTGCTTTTCTTCTTATTACTTATTAATTAAGAGCTACCTCCTAATTTTTTTTTTATTTGCAGATGCATTTTTTAAATTATTTTTTAAATAATAAAAAAAGAGAAGATATTATTTTGATTTGATATGCTTCAAATGAATTTTGAAAGATAAAGGGATGACAATTTGAATGAAGTTTTACAATCTACATCAAGTCAGTTTCACAATTTTTAACAATCTCAACAGGTGAAGAGGCTCATCCCTTGTTTCCTGTTTAGGATGCAGTTTCTAGTTTTCTCTTTTCCAAACTTATCACTTTTTTTTTTTCAATCGGAGTACATAGACTAAACTATCGCCCGGTTCACACTTCAGCCACGTCTATTGAACAGGTGAAGAGGCTCATCCCTTGTTTCCTGTTTTCTCTTTTCCAAACTTCTCACTTTTTTTTTTTTTTTCAATTGGAGTAGGTAGACTAAACTATTGCCCGGTTCACACTCCACCCACAGCTATTGGACAGGTGAAGAGGTTCATCCCTTGTATCCTGTTTAGGATGCGGTTTCCGGTTTTCTCTTTTACAATCTTCTCACTTTTTTTTTCTTTCTTTCAATTGGAGTAGATAGACTAAACTATCGCCGGGTTCACACTCCACCCACATCTATTGAACAGGTGAAGAGGCTCATCCCTTGTTCCCTGTTTAGGATGCGGCTTCCAGTTCGCTCTTTTCCAATCTCTTCACTCTTATGTAGCCCCCTGCACATCAGTGGTGTTACCGCCTTGCTCAGGGTGATATGATTAAAAAAAAAAAATTAAGTTCTTGGAAAGTTTCCTTAAAACTGAGCTAAAAATAAACTGCCATTATAATGAAAATGATAGTATTAACATTCTGTTAATACTAAACACATGTTAGCATTATATGTTTTAAAAAAGATGAAAATTGTCTCTCTTTTTTCTTTGTTTATTACCCTCCCTTTTTTACTTTGCAGCCTTGAAACTTTAAGTCGTATGGAAGAACACTTCAAAAAATGGATCCCCTTTCTTCGGTGGTGCTTTGATACTAAAATAGCAGCTGGCCAGTACCCACACCGTAAGTACCTGAAATGTGAGAGATATTCTCTTATTCTTTGCATTTACCTTCAGCTTTCTTGTGGCAGATTGACAACAAAGGCTCCCAACATGATACTAAGACAATTTCTCAACTTGATGATTTATATGTGCGTATGTCGTAATTGAATTGTTTTTAAATTTCTCATTGTGAGCTGCTTCTTGTGCTATATTCCCTCAGGACATAAGCAATCATGACTCTCCACTATTTCCTGTCATTTGTAACACTTGATAAATGTCTTTCTGTTATTTCTCCTAAACCTTGTCTTGCCATCCATTTCCTCAAGTTATGCATTGTTTTTCAGTGCATAGCATGCATTGTTTTTCTCTTGCCTTTAATCTGTTCTGTAAGTATCGTATTTTCCAAACTTTCTTTCCTCATCTACTCTAGAAATTTCAACTACCTCTTCTTGATATTGAGGGTAACCCTATTTCCAGATGGCTGGTATTAAATTTTTTATTAATTTTAAAAATAATAATAGATTTCTCTGAAACTGGAGAATACAATTATTTTGTCGGGAAAAGTAACCAAAATGATAAAAAAGTAAAATACAATTATTTCTGTCGGGAAGAGTAACTGAATTGATTGAATCCGAGTAAACCAATTCTAGACATAACATTGTAATCCTGTTTTGGCAGAGTGTGACCCAAGGTCAAAATTAATCTGTGAGAATTTCCTGTCCAGTGCTACTAGATGTTGAAAATGAACAGGCTAGTGATAACAGAGAGTGAGATCACTCCCCCTCATTACTGAAGGGCCCAGACACTCAGTTGAAATGAGTGACTGATGTTATTTTTATTCCAAGGAGAGACAGAATTAGTGAGTTCAGGGTTTGTGATCGGAATGAGAAGGTAGCAAGAGATTAGTTGGGGATAGTGAATGAGACAGTTTGAATAATCAGACTGAAAATGCTGCTAAAAGACAATTGAGTAAACCCCAACTCAGAGAACATTGTTACTGAATATAATTTTGAAACAGCAGCCAACTGTTGAGTGTCACCAGTTTTGACTTATATATGTGTACATAATCGATATATAAATATATATATAAAAACTACACCTGGCATTGCAGTGGTCTACTGATTTTACTCCATATCGAAGGTTGCGTAAATCTGGTCTTAAAAATATACTCGACTCCCCAGATTATAAGTCGTGTTATATTTGGTGCCTGTGGTATTGCAGTGTTCTCTCGATTATACTCCATATTGCAGATCACATAAATTCAGTCTTAACAATATACTCAACCTTTCATGTCTCAGGACTAACCTAGCTAGGTGATAACAGACAATCCTACTTTGGCTGGTCCGAGATCAAACAAACACAATATGGGCAGACTGGTTAACAGTCAGGAAGGATTGATCAGGCCACACCCTGTGTGTCAGGTTATATAAGTTTCCTTTTTGTTTTAATTTCATTTCAGTTGATGTATAACCCTTTCTTCTCTCTTTACTTAATGACCATCTGTAGCATTTTCTGTAGTTTTTTTTCCATGTCTATCATTAATACTGTGTCATCTGCATATCTTATGCTGTGAAGATTGTGGCCATAAATAATGAATCCTAGTAGAACTTCTAATTCTCTCAGAATCGCTTCACTGTATCAGTTGAACAAGTGCAGTGAGAAGGCACATTCTTGTCTCATGCCCCTTTCTATTTTTGTATATATACTAAACTCATTCTTTCCATATGCAGGTGTCTTGCTCTCAATATGTCTAGGTTCTTGATTATTTTAATCTTAAATTAAAAAGTCAATACTGACTAATTATAGGGGAATGGTTAGCAATCTAGTCTCATTGAGCATTACAGTAATGAACACAGTGTTTATTGGGTGACCCACTCTAATTAGCTTGTGCCATATTAGGTATAATTCACTATTACTATTGTTACATATTTCCAATTTTACGTACAAACTGTATTTTAATTATACTAAAAACGTATTAAATTCCATAAAGGAAGGGATCGTCAGTGATCAGAAAATTGCAAATACAATTGGTCTATTTTATACATAATAGTTACATGCAATATATAAATCAAGTTGTGCTTTATTTAACTTTGTTGAAACCCACAGTTTAGTGTCATCATGATTGGATAATTTGAATTTGTTGCATGAGATTACTTAATTTGACAAACAAAGCTGCACGGTTGGATTATTTGATTCAATTCTCTTTTTTATAAGTCTACTGCTTTTATTTTCATTAAATAACAATGCTTCTTTATTAGTATGGATATAATTTTCAGAGGCAGTCTTTTAGTACTTAAAGACCTCCCTAGATTTCTATTTCCCCCCATACTCTGTTGGCATGACTTAGAATGTGCTGACTACATCTCCTACAGAGAGATAAGACTTCCTGTCCCCACTGAATAAAGATACCATCTTCTGGGGCCTACAGTCATATCACGTTGAATACACCGGTTCTCACTGATCACTGAAGTTAAGCAACGTTGAGCCTGGTCAATACTTATATATGTGACCGCTTGGGAATACCAGGTGCTGTAAGCGTTTAGTGACGGATATGCATTGTGGTGCAGTGGATATCGGCTTGGAAAGAGAAATCGGTGAGCCAAGTTTGAATTCCAGTTGAATACCCTGCATTCACTTAAGCACTGGTACCTTTGGGAAAGGTATTAATCCGTCCTTTCCCTCCAGTTATGGGTTAAATAACAGGGTAGGACTTGGGGACCCTGCCCTTAAAAAACAAATCCCAATGAATCTTGGTTCTCGGAAAGAAAAGTATTACTAGACACAAAACTTATATAAAAAACAATAATAAATTGTTGAAAGAAAAAGGTATTACCAGCAATAAATAAAAATTTAGTTGGCAATAAATGACCCGTCGAGGTTGATATGCCATAAATTTATTGTTTGTTGATGCGAATTGGATCTGGATGTGTGTTGTGGTGCAGTGAATATTGACTCAGAATCACAAATCGGGGAGCCAAGTTCGAATTCCAGTTGAATTCCTTGCATTCACTTACGCACAAATACCCTTGGGAAAGATATTAATCTGTCTCTTCCCTCCAGTTATGGGTTAAATAAGGGCACAGATTGGGTTCTATAGCCTTGGCTGGCAACCAGTCTACCACAGAAAGCAATGGCAACCTACTGCAGGATAATCTTCTGCCCAGTCAGTCATATCTCTTTTGAGACATGATCACCCAAGCATGTATCACATATGCTACTCAACTGACTGAAATTGGATCTATGTCTACTTTTTCTGTCTTTCGAATCCAGTGCAAATAGACCTGTCTGTTTTTTTGTCTCCAATATAAACTGAATGTATGTCTGCCTTTTTTGCCTCAAATGTAAACTAGATCTTTCCCTGCTATTTTTGACTCTAGTGCAAGCCAGGCATCAGTCTGTCTTTGACAATTCTTTGGGATTTTTGTCCTGTGTGCTTTATATTTGGCAATAAAAGAGAAACAATTCAGGTTAACATTAACCATTTCCATCTTCTCACTGTCACAAAAGAAAATTGAACTGATTTTTTCTCAAATACTCCACTAAACTTTCTATATCATTTTGTTCATCTTTTTCTTTCTTTATAATGTTTTTGTATAAACAAATCCTTAAGAGAACAAGGCTTGTCCGTATATAAATTCTATACTGGGGCAATCATCTGGTTTCAACTCTGTTTCAAACTAGGTTCTTATGAATTTATGACTGATACTTCATTGAGTAGAGAGAAAGAAAGAATTTACTGACCCCCCATAACTCGTTGATTCTCACAGCAGTTTGGATTCAATACTTAGAATATTCTCACTATCCAACATCCTGCTTCCGTGATTCCTCTTTCACTCACAATCAAAAAATCTTCTTGATCTGTTTAATGCCTCCTTTAACCCCACCACAAACATTTAATCTTACAGTATTATCGAGTTAGGCTTAATACAGATACAAGTAGTGTCAGTCAGTTAAGTGCCATATGTGAAACACGCTTGGGCAGAAGATTATCCCGCAGTAGGTTGCCATTGCTTTCTGCGGTAGACTGGTTGCCAGCCAAGGCTATAGAACCCAATCTGTTATGTTATTTAACCCATAACTGGAAGGAAGAGATGGATTAATACCTTTCGCAAGGGTATTTGCGTATAAGTGAATGCAATGAATTCAACTGGAATTCGAACTCAGCTCCTTGATTTCTTGTTCCGAGCCGATATCCACTGCACCACAATGCACAAGTCGTGTACCGTGCCAAAATAATC
The DNA here is from genome assembly GCA_037127315.1 of Ascarosepion bandense. Classification (NCBI taxonomy): domain Eukaryota; kingdom Metazoa; phylum Mollusca; class Cephalopoda; order Sepiida; family Sepiidae; genus Ascarosepion; species Ascarosepion bandense. The sequence goes on along the minus strand of JBBBDQ010000745.1, from coordinate 147,141 downwards.
TCTAGCCAACCTAATGTACATCAAGTTGAGATATATGAAATCTGGGAGATAATTTTAAGCCGTTATTTGACAAAAGAAACATAGTGCTGTATTTTATAAGGCATTCTACTTCACTTTCAAAAATTCACTGCTTTGCACAGACACAGGAGAACATATGCAGACTCTCGGCTGCATTGTCTTTATAAGAAAGTCCTAATCTGTCTCACAACCTTCAAGGTAATGCTGTACATGTGCATTACCAGTCCTCATCGCTGTCAGCCATACAGAGACACACATTTCCCTGAGTTCCAGAAAACAGATCAAGAAATGTAAAGTAGTTAAACAAGTGGACATTACACCCACACCCTGTTAATGAATTACTGGAGCATTTTTCTAAAATTTGACAATGGAGATTTTTTTTTTGTTTATATTTTATCATTGTTTTTTTCTCTTTTCCTAATGCCCTATGAGTTTTATATTTCTGCTTGGTGTTTGTTGTCTATTGTTTTCCATGTATTCATTTTTATTAATACATTTAGAGAAACAGGGGTTATGCCCACTACTTTGTACCAGCAGACATTAATATTTGTGTATGTATAGCATTCTTTTTTTGACATTTCCTCTCAGGATATAGACAATCAAGTGTCTCCACAGATATTTCCTTTTAATTTCTGTGAATTGCTATGACCTATTGGGAAACATTGTGGAGTGCTTTCCTGTTACCTCTGGAGTTTTCGTTCCATTTGGTTGCTACTCAAGGCTAGGGACCACAGTCTACCCTACTATTTAACCTATAGCTAGGCTGAGCATGAGGAAAAGATTGCCTTTTACAAGAGGCATTAGTATGAAGTTAACACAATAGACTAGACCAGAATTTGCACTCAGTTCATTGTTTCTGCTTTCTGCAACAATAATCATTCAAATCTTTCTGTGGCATATATATTTTTTCTTTACTAATGTTCATCCAATACAAGACCCAAGTGCCCCTCAAGGTAAAGGATTACTGAATGTGGTGGTGGTTGTGAGCAGTAAGAGTAAAGGGTGCAGTTTATGCAGATGTGTTTGAAAGATAATGGTTAACCCTAGACTTGAAGATTAATATTTTAGTGCTTGTGAAAGCACCCTGTTGGGATTCTTGGGAAGAAACTATCCAAGTGAAACTAACTCCTCTCTGAAAGAATATGAAGGGAATGAGGATTGTTTGTCTCAACATACACAGGCGGTGTGACGAAGCTCAGGGTTGTGGGAACTAAGAAATGTAGCTTGTCTGAATATTTTTTATTTTGAAATAGCAATAGCGTAGCAAGAGGCTTGTAACATTTCATTTGTGGGAAAATGGTTTTAAGGTAGAAAACAGTTCAATACCCACAAGGCTGCTTAAACAGTCTTTGGCTTTATTTAGTTACCTGGCTCGGAATAACAAAATCAGGTCAATTCCTTTTGTAACATTAATAGGTTCAACAAAACTCGACGTTAGTTTTAGTAAAGTCACTTTGGTAAATCACAGATACAAGTATAATTACTTTGAACAAAACTCTGTTGAACACTTATTCATCTCCAACTGTACCACTCTCTAATCATTCTATACCCATATATATGCTGGAATCATGTGACATGTAGAATATATATATATATATATATATATATATATATATATATATATTCTACGTGTCATGTGATCACAGTAGCAGTAATTGCTTGAGAACAAGGTCGACTGTGTTTACTTCCCGATGACCCGTTTTCAAGCCCAAGTGTCGGCAGTAAGACATTATTATTATATAATACCTTGCCTTTGAGATTACTTCCTCTGGAGTCTTGCTATGTAACACCACTTTTTTAATACTACTTTCATATGTTGCATAAGTTCCAAATCCTTGTCACCACTTTTGTAACCTTGCTAGGTTATCAATTTCCTTTGTAATCTTATTAGGTTCATCAAAACTCCACATTAGTTTTATAACTTTTACTTAAGTAAATCACAGTTACAAGAATAAAAATGCGTTTGAACAATCCTGTGTCAGACATTTTTCATTCATACATAGTGCCATAAACGTAGGATAACATGTATATTTACTTATATATATATATATATATATATAATATATATATATATAGCCACACTGATGCCACACTAGCCACACTGATGTGCTGTGATACAGTGAAACAGGCTTGTATGTGGATGACTATATATATATATATATATATATATATATATATATATATATAGTGATACAGTGAAACAGGCTTGTATGTGGATGACTATATATATATATATATATATATATATATATATATATATGTCATCCACATACAAGCCTGTTTCACTGTATCACAGCACATCAGTGTGGCTAGACACATCCACTTGCTTCTGGCTGGGATTGAAACTCGACCAATTTGGTGATATTGTTTAATTACTTAGTTTTTGGTCATAATAAGATTAGACCAGTACACATTTGTATTAAAAAGTGTTCAATACGTTTATATTGTAGAGCTTTTAATATTTTCTATTTGTAAATGAGTTATTATGTGACCTAGGTTTCTACCATAAGTGGTGTCTTCATGCAATTTGCAATAACTGATTTTACTGTTTACCGCTTTTTTTTTTTTTTTTTTTTTTTTTTTTAAGAATGTTCACATAACGGTGTTTTTTTTGTTTTTTTTTTTAACCTTCACATGGAAGGGAATTTTTAAAAGCACAATTTTTAAAATTACAAGCAATTGCAACGTTTTCATCCATTGTTGTATGAACCTAATAGGTATTTTTTAGTATGGTTACACTAAGTCATAATTTTTGCTCTTTCATTCAATAGTTCATTTTTGTTTGGGAATATTCCCAAACAAAAACAAAAAATGGGTTATATATATATATATATATATATATATATATATATATATATCTGTTCATATTGAGCACCGTTCTATTAGCATCTGAATAATAATACTCTTCATATGCGCCCCATCATATGTATATTTATTAATTCACATCACTATATATATATATACATACACGGTTTCGCTTATATATATATATATATATATATATATATATATATATATATTATAAATTATGTTTTTGAACATGTACATAATTATTCTATATATATCCGCTACAAAGGTACGTTAGTTTCGACATTGAAACTTCAATGTCTTGTCAGGCACTGTGTAAAGTAATATATATATATATATATATATATATACACACACTACATGTCATGTGATATATATATTCTACATATCATGTGATTTCAGCAGCACAGCATCACTAATTGCTTGAGAACGGTGTCAGCAGTAACACGTTATTCATATGAGACACTTTATCAAAACTGAAAAGTGAAAATTGAGCAGCTCCAGTCCAGATATGGCACTGGCACCTCATTTTGTCTTGATCTGGCTCTTGTAAGGGTAGAAGAGCGTGGCAGGAGGAATCGGGTAGATGCTGGAGCATTAGAGGGAACAGTGTTTTTTTTCCAGGATCTTTAGTAATAGTATGTATATACAAGTTCCACTTGAGGTCTTAAGTAAGCTTAAGTCCCAAAAGGATTTCAAGACAATGGGGAAGGCGAGCTCCTTAAAAGAATACCTGTACATTATGATAGAAATTCAGGGCTGCTTAGCGATGATTGAAAATTCATGTAATATATATATATATATATATATATATATAGATGTGTGTGTGTATATACAAAAGATGATTACTGCAGAGCACAAATGGTGCAGACCATCAACGAGCTGAGATGGGAACTGCTCCCTCATCCCCCTTACAGCCCAGACCTTACCCCTTCAGACTTTCACCTGTTTGGTCCCTTGAAAGCGTTCACAAGAGGCACAAAGTTTGAAAGTGACAATGAAGTCAAAAGTGCTGTGAGCAATTGGCTAAGACATCAATCCAAAAATTTTTACGCTGGGGAAATACAGAAGCTTGTGTAAAGATGGGAAAAGTGTGTGACACTGCTGGGAGACTACATTGAAAAATAAAAGAAAGTAAACTTCTATCTATAAGTCCTTATTCTGAAAAGTTCACCTTATTTATTGAATGACCCTCATACTTTAATATGATGTTGCTATATTCATAAATTTTGTTCAGTGTTGGGTGGTTGATTTTGATGTAGAGGGTCTCAAGAATTCAAAGGTTTTGTTTGTTTCATGGTGTAGTATAAATGGATAAATTTAGAAATTTCTATAACAGAGTACTTTTGAACCTGTTTTTAAAAATCACTTTAACAGCGGGATGCAGATTTTATTGTGCCCTCTCTTCTGATCTCAAGTGGAACCACTACATTGAGTCAATAGCTAAATCCACTGCTAGGAAGGTTGGGTCACTGTGTCGGGCCAGGATGTTTTTCCCACCTGAAACCATCCTGCATATATACAAATCAACCATTTGCCCGTGCATGGAGTACTGCTGCCATATATGGTCTGGTGCCCTCGCTGTTCATCTTCGTGTTCTTGACAGGCTCCAAAGGAGAATCAGTAATGTGGTAGGTGCTGACTTGGCGGCTCGACTACAGCCACTTTCCCACCAATGAGATGTGGCTTCCCTGTGTCTGTTCTATAAATACTTCCATGGCTTCTGCTCCAACGAACTCAAGTCACTAGTGTCTCCGCAACAGGTGTTTACTCGTGCAACCGGACTGGCATTTGGGTCTCACCTTTTCACAGTTAGGTCAACCATATGCAAATGACAATTCTACTCCTGCAGCTTCTTTCCTCGCACTTCCCGCCTGTGAAACTTGCTTCTTTATTTTTGCTTTCCTGATGGCTACAACCTCCAGGAATTTAAATGCAAGGTCAATACTCATCTCTTAACTACATTACCCTAATTCTTTCCTCACCACCCTGTCTATCCTTTCTTTTCTTTCCATCTTTGCAACTGTCATCACACCTGTATTCCCATCCTTCTCTTGCTCCTTTCTGACTGGTTCGTCCTTGTCTTCAATCTCCTAATCTTTTTCTCTTATGTAACCCCCTTGCACATCAGTGGCGTTACCACCTTGCTCGGGGCGATATGATTAAAAATAAAAAAATAACAGCATGTTTCCTTTTGTAATTTACCCCCGATGATGATCTTATGAGTAAAAGTTGAAAGTACTCAAGGTAAAAAAAATAAAAAACATGCAGCCTTCTTTGATGAATTTTATTTCAACATCAAGAAACGGATAAGACAACTAGAATAGATCAGTATAAAAATAAATAGGCACAATATGACATATATATATATGCGTGCTCATGAAGACGCATACAGAGAATGTCAGAGTGAGGAACCAAAATATTATGATCACCTGCCTAATATGGTAATCCTCCATCATGTGCATGTTAACCAACTCTTAACAAAATTTGCCATGAACTTTACTAAGACCTCCAAATATTTCCCCTGCGTTTTTGTGTTATGATATTAAAATCAAATCCTTTAAATGTTGTAAATTACGTTGTAAGGATTCTTTAGAGCAAACAAAAAAAACATTGTGTAAGTTCTTAATCAGATTGAGGTTATTAGTGTTTGGTGACCAGGGTAACACAGTGGGAATTTCTTCATCTTCTTGAAACTATTCAGACACAACTTATTCCAGAAAATATCACTACAATTACAGAAGAAAACTTTTGCCATGAAATGGTGTAACTGATTGTATATGATGCTAAGGTGATATGCAACAAATTATCTTACAGGGTGCAGTATTTCCCAGAAGGCCATTGACCAAACAAACCCTCTCACTCTACCCATTGGATTTTTGATTTGTTTTCTTACAATGCATCTTGGTGCCATCACGTCTCCAATATAATGACACACATTTATTCTGCATTTCATCTTATCCAAAAGAAAGCAAACCTTATCAGGCAAGGCAATTTTCTTTAACTGATACAAGGTCAAGTTCAATACTGCTCCATACACCACAAGGTTTAATATGATCTGTGTTGTGACATTCTCTTATTCATTTTGATTAAAACTACCTGCAATTTACTTATGTGTGTGTGTATATATATATATATATATATATATAAAACGTAGAATACTTGGTATATAAGTCAGGCAAATTCCAATAGAGATGACCTCAAAAGGGTGCAGTATTTACCAGAAGGCCATTGACCGAACAAACCCTCTCACTCTACCCATTGGATTTTTGCTTTGTTTTCCTACAATAAATCTTGGTGCCATCTCTTCTCCAATGTAATGAAACACATTTATTCTGCATTTCATCTTATTCAGGAGAAATTAAACCTTATCAGACAGGCAATTTTCTTCCACTGATACAAGGTCACGTTCCAGTGCTATCATGTCCACAAAAAACATTTTCAGCTATGAACATTTCAACTAGATTAAAACTCTGTCTTTTGTGCCCTAGTAGTATTTTCTTGGACACCATGACATAATTTAATGGTTAGCAAGCTTGTCTTGCTAGAACGTATTACAACTGTAGTGAGTTCAATCCTCACTGGGTACCCCATACCTTCAGCCTTGTGCCATGTCTAAGTGACACTTAGAAAATAGCCAGTAGGACTTCTCTTAGCAGGAATGCCTCCATTCAATTCTTGCATTAGTAAGTTTTGGCCAACTTATAATTTGTTGATTGTAATATTTTCACCGCGGACCAGCTTATGTCATCTTTTATACAGGGTTGCTCTCATTTTGACCATATGTTCCTAGACTTATTGTTTTAGTTCAGCATTATGCATGGATATGTATGTGCAAACACACACACACATATATATATACCAGCAGTATCCCCGGCGTTGCTCGGGTGTAATGAAAGCTTTAAAACTAATCCATGGACTCTTTGGACGTTGACATGATAGACTAAAAAGCAATAGTTGTTTCCAGTTAAAGCGAAACCGTAGACTGAAAGAAAAATGAATGGATGTAAGTCAAATTTTGATTTTCTGGTATCAATATCAAATAAGTTTTTTTCATCATAAACTGAATTTTGAAGGCTAAATAAGTCCTCTGAGTAAATGGTGTCATGGCTGAGACTAAGAACTATAATTATACCTACTTAGAGCCAAACCTGAAGCAAAAACTAAAATAAAAGGGCTGAAAAAAATACATATAGGCAGATAAACAGGCACACACACAAACATCTTGCCTTTTTTATAATATATATATATATATATAATCGATTTTCTGCACTATTGCAAGAACTGCAACCTTGAAACTTCTGAATATTGTTTCTTATGTCTTTGTCTATTAGTGTATTAAATTTGATTAAAATCAGACCACTCCTTCTATAACCTGATTTTTTCAATTATTGATTTTCGATATTTATTGGGGGTATCTCAACACAAAACCTATCTAACACTCACAGACACTTATAGTACAACTGTGTAAATTTTCAAGAAAATCAGTTCAGTTGTTTCAGAGTCCATAGGTAACACAAACACACAGACAAAGTTCCATTTATAAATAAGTTTAGATTAGATTAGATATATATGAGTGTGTGTGTATTTTTTTTTTTTTGTAACGTTAACTGAGTCTTTTTCTTTTCCCCTCTCCTGGACTTCACCATTCTTTTTATACTTTATCTATCCCTAAAATTTGAGGTTTGACCTTTTCACAATTTTCAGATATTATTTGCCCACTGCTTTGAGAAATTTTGGTGAAAATTTGAAAATATCTTCCTTATTTTTTTTAAATATATCTAGAATAAAAATTTTAAAAAAACACATAAATATAAAAGATTTTCTTGACTACTGAATTTCTTGCCAGAAAAGTTATGTCCTTCACCCGGCTGCAAAAACAAATCTTCTCCAAAAGTTACCTAGAACATTTTGTTTAATTGTTTGGTTACTAGACTGACACCTTGACACTCCTGTTAGATACTTTAGTTCACCGATGACCCAAGAATGACGTATATATGATTATAAATGAGTAAACTGTGGCTGCAAATCAAATAATGTTAAAATAAAATAAAAATTCTTAGTTTTTTGGGGTTTTTTTTTTTAATCAATTCACCCCAAGCAAGATGATAATACCTCTAAGACACAAGTGGTTACAAGTTCTGCAACAGTTATTGGCACAAAAGTGAAACTCTTATGCTGTTTCATTCCCATTGCAATAACACTCTTAGCAAAAGCATTGATCAATCTCCCTCCAGTTATTGATTAAATAGTAAGGTAGAAAGCATTTATTTTCCATAAATGTTTTTCAACATAATATCCTCCCTTGTTAATGCACTTAATTCAGTGCTAGATAATATACACATATTTAGGTACATCAATAAGTGTGCGGTCTAATGATAAAAATAATTTATTTTTCATAACAATTTTTTTCAGCATAATCTCCTTCCTTATCAATGCACTTAATTCAGTGCTAGATATTAATCACATAGCTCACACATCATCCAGTAAAAGATTTAAATTTAAAACTTTAATAATCACCAAGTCACCTCCCACCCCATTTTTTCCCCAGTACCATTTGGAATTGAAGTGCATGCCCACTTTTTTTTTTTTTACTAAGTTCCATTTTAGTCTACTTTATCCTCACTAAGTGATGGGGGTCAGTCTTACTGATAACAATAATGGCTAAATATAGTCTGTGCTATAATTAAAATAGCTATGTCTCTCCCACAAATGCCAAAGGTCAATGCTGTTACCTAGATAAAAAGCCACATGGTTGAATGCTAATTTTCAAGGTAGGGAAGTTTGCCACCCTCACTTAGAAGATTGGCACCAGATAATTTTCAAGCAGAATTCTTACACATACATAATAGTAACCCCTTAGTGACACTGGCACACTATGTATGCTGCAGCACTAATAGTGGTATTGAGTACAAGATGACCTGACAGAGCCCATCCCTCTCTAATCCAGTTTTGAATTCAGAATTTTCCTTTTCAGCTGTTTATTTATTTTTTTTTTTTACTAAGACAACACACCCCAGTCTGCTCTTTTATTTCACCCTAGCTAGAGGAAGTGATGATTAGACGTTAGTCTAAACTGACACAGATTGCCTTGGCTGTAATTTGAACTCAGATATTCCATTTTTCACACCAGTAACCATTATGCCAATTACACCTCTAAACTAAGTGTTATACTTTTTATCAACCAATTTAAAAAGAAAAAACAAATGAATCTTCCATTTTGAGAATTCCACTTTAACATTGGTTAACATGCTACTGCCAATTTTTGCTAGTTCCACACTGGCTGCTCATTGAAAGTAGCACTGGATCAAAGTTCTCTTAGCCTGATAAATATCAATTTATTGATTTATAAAATATAAAAATAATGAGTGGTTTGTTTTTATTTTGCAAACCTGTCCATCTGTTTCTTATGTTCTGATTAAAACCTGTTCTGTTTCAGTTCAAAGGAGAATTGTTTTGCCTATTAATGAAGTCATATGCTCTAATAAGTGACTTTAATCACAGGGTCTTGGATGGCTGGCGAAATTTAAATGGAACATTAACAATTCTACATTTTTTTTTATTTGTCACCTGCAACAAACCAAATGTATATGCCTAGGAGATTTTTTGAAAGGGCAGCCCAGATTTTCCCAAGAGAAATTATGATCAGGATGTTAGCATGAAGTTCCATATAGAGTCAGACATTGATGCATCATATTCCTCCCCATTAAAATATGGAAACAAAATTTATTTATATATGTGTGTGTGTATATATATATATATATATATATATATATGTGTGTGTGTATATATATAAATTTGAAAAAAAGTAGAAATTTTGTGTGTGTATACATATCTAAGGATGTGCATTGTGGTACAGTGGATATCAGCTTGGAACGAGAAATCGGCGAGTCAAGTTCAAATTCCAGTTGAATTTCCTTGCATTCACTTACACGCAAATACCCTTAGAAAAGGTATTAATCCATCTCTTCTCTCCAGTTATGGGTTAAATAACAAGATAGATTGGGTTCTGTAGCTTTGGTTAGCAATCAGTCTACCGCAGAAAGTAATGGCAACCTACTGCAGGATAATCATCTTCCCAGTCATGATTACACATGATCGCCCAAGCATGTATCACGTATGGCACTTAACTGACTGATATATATATATATGTAGGTGTGTGTGTGTGTGTTGGTAAATAATTGTTATATATTTGTAAATACTTGTTTATATATATATATATATATATATATATATATATATATATAAATACTTATTGCAAAAAAAAAAATAACATCTGCTTTGATAAAGTCTATTAGAGGATGAAACATGTTGGCTAAGATAAGTTTTCTTTTTTACTTTGTCCACATTGTCCTTTTACAGATATTTAAGTTATATCTGAAATTTTACATTTTATATAGACTGCATTTCAAATTATTAATGAGGTGACACATTTCCATCCCATTCAAAAGCTACTGGTTGAAATTTAACAAAATCATCAGAGAATAATGACAACATATATATATATATATATATATATATATATACCTACTCTGTAAATATTGTATGGTTCTAGAAAAAGGAACAGAAGTTATGGTCATTTATCTAATTTACTTAAATTATTAATGAGGTGTAATATAAACCCTTGTAAAAAAGAAAATAACAGTTTAATTGCTTTATTTAAAGATTTTTATAGATACATACAGTAACTAAGATTAAATTAAACTGAAATAAAAAAAATAAAAAGACTTCAAAAGCGAAAGTGGATTTTGTTAATATATGTGATACTTTTTTTTTAAATGACTCTTTTTATTTTTAATATAATCATTTCATCCCAAGCAAGGCAGTTCTGCCACTGGTGCTCTGGGGGTTACATAAGAGGACAGTGATGAGAAAGCAGAACAGGTTACAGGGTGTGTCAGAGAATGGGTAAGAGAAGGTTGAGAACACTGGTGTGAAGAGAGCTGCATAAGAGTAGAGTGGAAAGAACATGATACAAGTGATGTCAGGGAAAGGATGCGAGTCAAGGAGATGAGAGATGGTAAGGGACATTGTATTTAATGACTTGAAAAAGGTGCTGGACCATCAAATATGTCAATTTCTGAATCTTCTCTGATTTAATTTCAAGTGATAAGTTAACATAAATCATCCTTGTTTCAAAATTGGCATCCATTCTCATAAACATGTTTTCGGGGTGTAAGATGAAATTTGTTTGGCCTTAAAAATATTGCGTCGTCCGTGATTGCATCAGATTTTTATCAGGCCTAGACATTTGTCTCGAATGTCGATTAGTTGTCCTGCGGCCCTTGTCTATGATAGACAATACTCAAAAGAAGCGTACGAAAGTTGTAACACTGCACAAACACACTGGCAAGTCTTACAGAGAGATTACGGATATTGTTGGTGTCAGCCTTTCAACTGTCAGTCATGCCATCAAGGCAAAGAAACAAACTGAATCCATCAGTCCAAAACGTAAAGGAAAATGCGGTTGGAAGAGAAAAACAATGTCAAGAGAAGACGTATACGTTATCAGAGAAAGTGTGAAAGATCCTAGGAAGACATTATTTGTTTTGTTTCAATTAATTTGCACAAGGGTATACATTTAGTTATTGAAGTTCAATTGGAGTAGATAGATCTATCTATCGCCCGGTACACACTCCACCCACGTCTATTGAACAGGTGAAGAGGCTCATCCCTTGTTCCCTGTTTAGGATGTGGTTTCCGGCTTTCTCTTTTCCAATCTTTTCACTATTACGTAGCATACCCTGCACATCAGTGGCGTTACCACCTTGCTCGGGGTGATACGATTAAAAAAAAACTTCAGAATGCTCCACAAGTTTTCATTTGGGTTTAAGTCTGTAGAATTGACTGGCCAGGTCAAATTCTAAGGTCTACAGAAGCCTAATTTCTGCAGATACTCCATAGTTTTATGCACTGAATGTGAAGGAGTATTATCCTGTATAAATATTATCCTGCATAAATATTTGCTTTTTTAGTTAATAATTTGAAACACTGTGTGTGTGTATCCAGATTCAAAGTAAAAAAAGATTTGTAACAACTTTACCGTATAAACAATATCAGCTTGGCCACATTCGCTACCTAATTATAATATTGAATACATTAGTATGTTTGTGTGAAGTGGTGCTGAAAAGTTGTCAACCACATCAAAAAAGAGTTCTCCTCCAAAATCTTTTTATTTATATATATATATATATATATATATATTGAAATAAGGTCAGGCCACAAAATGTTCCTTACCTGTGTGTGTGTGTTAATTGCTTAAAAATTGCTACGTTTTGGGAAGAGTACATTGTCTATAGTACATGAAAATAAACACTGTATGGTGACTGTCAGTTTCATATGACTTAAGTGATCATCAAACTAGGTTACTCTCATTTGTATGGATTCCATATATAGATCTCTGACAGCTTATGAGAAGGATGGAAGCAATTCTCTCCTCTCCTTTTCTTTTTCTTTTTTTCTTTTTAGTGTTAATGTTTGAGATTAATTATATTCCGAACTCTGAGTTTCTTTATTTGAATTTACTATATATATATATATATATATATATATATATATATAGGCAGCCTATCCTTATCTAAACTTATTTATAAATGGAACTTTCTCTGTATATGTGTGTCCGTTACCTATAGACTCTGAAATGGCTGAACCAATTTTCTTGAAAATTTACACAGTTGTACTGTAAGCATCTGCAAGTGTTCTTAGTTAGGTTTTGTGTCGAGGTACCCCTGATAAATATCGAAAATCAATAATTGAAAAAATTGGGTTATAGAAGGAGTGGTCCAATTTTAATTAAATTTGATACACACATAGAAAAGACATAAGAAACAATATTCAGAAGTTTCAAGGTTGCAGTTCTTACAATAGTGCATAAAATCGATTATATATATATATATATATATATATATAAGATGTTTGTGTGTGTGTCTGTTTATCTGTCTGTATGTCCTTTACACAAATCCACAATTTTTAACCAATTCTCACCAAACTTCACACAAATATTCTTTAGGCTGAGTCTGAGCTCCAGGACCATGGATTAGTTTTAAAGCTTTCATTACACCTGAGCAATGCCAGGCTATACTGCTAGTTTAAGTATATTTCATTTCATAATATAGACATATCATATCTATTTCTCTAATTCTAGTTATCTAATTTTCTTATTGATGTTAAGTTGAAATTCATCAAAGAAGGTGCCATAGTTCTTGTTAACCCAAGTACTTTTTATCTCCTCCAAGATCATCCTCAGAGGTAAACTGAGAATACAAATTTCATATAATTAAGGAAATTAGAGAAGTAAAACAGATTATTGTAAAAATAAATAGACATGTCTCTACTATTTAATAAAATATATATAGTGTTCAGTTGGAATGATGCTTAGTGCCAAGACTGCTGTTTTTCATTGGTTTACTGGTAAAAAGGTATTTTGGAAATATATATATATATAATTTAGAAAAATTTTAGATGATATGTATTTCACACACAAACCGTGCTGCTCATCAGACCCAAATGATACAACAGTTAATATTCAAAATAATCCAGAAAGTAATTACACACAGACGCTCACATGAGGTTTGTGTGCGAAATACGTATTACCCATGAAATTGTAGAATATCTAAAAAAATTTTCTAAATTATATTACTCTGTTAAATTAAATAAATAAGTTTAATATTGAGTTCTTTTGAGGTCATCTCTATTGGAATTTGCCCGACTTATATACCAAGTATTCTACGTTATATAAAAGTAAATTGCAGGTAGTTTTAATCAAAATGAATAAGAGAATGTCACAACACACAGCATATTAAACCTTGTGGTGTATGGAGCAGTATTGAACTTGACCTTGTATCAATTAAAGAAAATTGCCTTGCCTGATGAGGTTTGCTTTCTTTTGAATAAGATGAAATGCAGAATAAATGTGTGTCATTATATTGGAGACGTGATGGCACCAAAGATGCATTGTAGGAAAACAAATCAAAAATCCAATGGGTAGAGTGAGAGGGTTTGTTTGGTCAATGGCCTTCTGGGAAATACTGCACCCTGTAAGATAATTTGTTGCATATCACCTTAGCATCATATACAATCAGTTACACCATTTCATGGCAAAAGTTTTCTTCTGCAATTGTAGAAATATTTTCAGGAAGATGTTGTGCAGGAATTGTTCCAAGAAATTGAAGAATTCTCCACTGTTTCCCTGGTCACTACATTATCTGCTCCACCAAGTAATTTGCAGCAGTTAAAGGACCTGTTGTTAACATTGTGACATGAGAACCCAGGGAAAGTTTCTAGAAATGTTCATAGTTTATGCCAGTATTTGGTAAAATCTGGTAATATCTTGAAATACTAAAGAGTAAATTTATTCAATAAAATTGCCTTTTGCTTCAACCATGCCCTCCAGACAACTTCGGAATCTCATGCAACTGTTCTAGATGGTCTTCTTGTTTAAGTTGGTAAAAGCTACCATAATACTTGTCTTCAGTTTATCATTGGTATTACAAGGGGGTTTGTTGATCTCTTGCTCAGTTGCACCTCACACATAATAGTCACAGTCTGTAGAGTCAGTTAACCAGAAGTAAGGGGTGATGTGTTCACAGAAATTGTCTGACAGCCATGACTGTGTTCTCTTGCTTGTGTAGCATGGTGCAGAGTTCTATTGTGAGACATAGGGTTTTCCAGCAGCCACCCTCTTGACCCAGGGACTACCTCTTCAAGTTGCTTAATATAGACCTCTGTATTGCGTTTGAGTTCCTCATCAACAAATTCAAGAGTATTTTTCTTCTCAGAATGATCAGAGTGAGTTTTCCAAGCTGCCGTACCTTCATAATCACCATTAGACTCATCCAACTCTTTCAGAATCCTCTTCACTGTTCTCAGACTGACACCCAAATACTCTGAAATGTTCGTATTGAGATTCCAGCACAAATGTCAAGCAGCATGACATGCTGTTTTCGTCATGGTGCTCTTTTACTCACAGACAGTACCCAACTGACTCTAATATAATTTGCAGTTGACAAGATCAAAACAAACGCACATGTGCAAAATTAAAAATATAAAAAGCCAACAATTTGCCCATCACCACCTTGTATATGCTGTCATTGGTATTTTTTTTTTTTTTTAATCATATCACCTCGAGCAAGGCGGTAACACCACTGATGTGCAGGGGGCTACGTGAGAGTGAAAAGATTTAGAAAAGAGAAAGCCAGAAACCACATACGGGTTAAATAGCAGGATAGATTGGGTTTTTATAGCCTTAGTTGGCAACCAGTCTACCATAGAAAGAAATAGCAATCAGCTGCAGGAAAATCTTCTGTCTAGTCAGCCATGGATCGAAAAAGGACATGATCACCGAAGCATGTATCACATAGGGCACTTAATTGACTGACTGACTTGATTTTGGTATTCAATATTTGCCCTTAGTTGGGACCCTGACAAGTGCTACCACCTCAAATCACAGTGGACCCTGGAACAACAGTAATTAAGAAGTGGTTCCACACTCCTCAAAACCGTGAATCTCCTGATCAGAAGACTTGCTGCCATATGTAGGTCAAGGTCATTCATTCATGTGACTTGCAATTTTGTACAAAACATGGGTTAAACAGTAACGTAAACTTTGCTCTATAGCACTGGATAGCAGCTAGTCTAAGAAAAAAAAAGAAAAATTCAAAACTGGAGATGACCACAGGAAAACTATTTCATTGTGTTTTCACAGAAGATTATATAAACACTCCAGATCTGTTTGTTTATTTTATTTTATTTTTTTTTTTTTTTGGTGGAGGGTGGGGGTCAAATTACTCTTTCTTTATTTCTTTTTCTGTCACTCTTCCTGAAGACATTTTATTATTAATGCTTTTCAGTTAGAATTTTAAATTGTTTACTGTTTCTTTGTTCACTTGCTCCATCTTTTTTTCTTTTAATTGATTTGATGGGTCGTATTTGTTGACACCTTGAAATATTTGCACTCCTTCAACTTTCTCGGCTTTACTTGACCTTGAAGTTTTATTTAACCTTAACATTGTTGTCATCAATATTGTTAGTGGTTTCTTTTTGTTGGAATTCTTGACCGTATGGTTGCTGAAAAGGTTTTGATTTAATCCCTTTCCAAAAACTGATCAAATGACCAAACATCCGTGGGGCTACAAACTTTTCAGAATCCCCTTACAAATATTTGTGTATTTTTCTTTTTAGTAGCGTCTGCATTTTTTATCACTTTTTTTTAATCAGACTTTAATCTATCAAAGTATTTTTTCTTTTCTAAAATTAGAATCTTCTGAGTTTCTAAAATAGTCATAAGATTATTTTGACTGTATTTCATATAAAGAACTTTTTCCTTCCTTCTTCCAATCAGTATTTTTTCTTTAACTAATCCTAGTTCTCACTGCCATAAGAAGATTCCTAAAATAGACTGTTGAATTTTGTAAGAGTTTATATTTTTTTAATTCTTTGCAGCCCCTACATTGAATAAGCAATCATTATATGAAATGAACTATAAATATACAAATAAAACTGTTATGTGTTTAAGTTGTAACAAAAGAAAAAAATGTTTGACCAAAACTGAGATAAATCACAGACAAATATTTAATTTACAAAAAGCATTAAATAAAATATTTGCAAATATACAATTTTTGTTGCATTCAAAACAAGAAACATAGTTTACTACTGGAAAGTGTTATGAGGAGAGAAGGGGAAGATAAGGTGTCAAGTATCTTTCCCCAGTTAAGCTAGCAAAGTAGTTCAAGTGCTATACTTTTTGGAAATCCTCAGATGTGTATATAAAGAATAATTATTAGTTTGGTCAATGAAAGAGTAAAAAATATCTATTTACCCATTTTAGTTCCATGAGGTTCTCTTTCAGGTTTTAGTTGGTCAGCAACTTTTCGTAGAGATTCTTTCGGCTGCATATATAAATCCTGAATTGGGCCGAAGTTGATAATGTCAGCAAATCCTTTTAATAACTAACTACTCTCTTCCCCAAAACCTATTTTTATAGGGGCTAACACTTAATTTGCATATTTCTAGAATCTCTCAAATCTACTGGAATTTTCTCGAACATTCTACAATCTTCCAAAACATTTTATTCCTAATTTCTCTATTTAACAACTATTTCATGAATTTAAACTTTTTTGTAATAACAAGTAGGACTCAACAGAATCCCTTACTATAACTATTTAGACATTATTAATATTTTTATGTAAATGCATCCTCGTCACAGAACAAATAAAGCAGTTAAATAGAAGCATAATCTTTGATATTATCATTGCAAAAGGATGTACATCATGGTGCAGTAAATATTGGCTCGGAACAAGAAATTGGAGAGCAGAGTTCAATTTTCAGTTGAATTTCTTACATTGGCTTACACTCAAATACACTTGGGAAAGGTATTAATCTGTCTTTTACCTCTAGCTATGGGTCAAATAACAGGACAGATTGGGCTCTTTAGCCTTGGTTGGCAACCAGTATACCACAGAAAATAACATCAACTAACTGTGGGAAAATCTTCTGCCCAGTCAGTCATATCTCTTTTGAGACATGATCACCCAAGCATATATCATGTTTGTCATGTAACTAACTGATTGCAACACTTGTTGATTCTTCACCTGATGGACAGATTCATTTGTTCTTTCTTTTTTGGGGGGTTTTTTCTTTTTTTTTTTTTTTTTTTTTTTTTTTGTTTTGTTAGTTTTTCAACCTTTTTCAGGTTATTTATTTATTTAAGATGCAGACAGGTTTATAAATAAATAGATGCAGACAGGTTTATAAATAAACCTGTCTGCATCTCTTTCACTAACATACGCGGCATCCGCACCAACTTCCTCAGCGTAAATTCATTCCTCCATAATAACTCACCTGATATATTAGCCCTATGTGAAACTAATCTTAACCCTTCTATCCCCTCATCTGAGTTCTACATTCCTGGCTACCTTCCCCTCTTCAGGAAGGACTCCAATGTTCATATGCATGGGCTTGGTGTCTATGTCAGCGAACACCTTCCCTTAGCTAGGGTGTCATCTTTTGAATCCCCAGATCATTCTTTCATGTGCTTCCGCCTCTCACTTCTCAACTCGATTAGCTATCTCTTCTTTCTCTACCGCTCTCCTTCCTCCCCTGACTGTTCGTTACTTGACATCATTTCTGACAATATCAACAAAGCCATTTCTTCCCATCCCTCTGCCCATGTATTCATGTTTGGTGACTTTAACGCCCACCACACCAAGTGGCTGGAGAATGCTGTCACCGACCCTGCTGGTGTCCACACCATGAACTTTTCAATCACCCAATCCCTTATGCAAGTAGTGGACTTCCCCACGCGTTTCTCCGACAACCCTAACGGAAGGGACTCACTTCTAGACCTCTGCTTCACTTCCATCCCAGACAACTCTGCCCACACTGTAGTGTCTGTCAATATTTCACTCCACTCCCGCCCGACCCATGAAACCCAGACAAGTAGAATATCCTACTGCTATCAAAGAGCAGACTGGGATTCGTTCCGAGACTTCCTCTGTGACATCCCTTGGAACGTTTTTAGTCTTCCCATCGAAGAATGTGCATCGGAGGTCTCCTCCTGGGTTAAGGCTGGTATCAATGCCTTCATCCCTGCTAGGAAATTCCAGCTTAAATCTCATTCATCTCCATGGTTCTCACCCGCTTGCTCGGCTGCCATTGCCCACCGGAATCATTTCTTCTGACTCTATTGTAACTACGCGTCGGACCAAAACAGGCGCCTTTTCACTTCAGCTCGTAATAAGTGTAAAAGGATACTTAACGAAGCTAAGATGTTGTTTGCTGCCAGAATGAAGCAATGCATAGCATGCTCTAAATTTGGCACTAAAGACTACTGGTGACTCTGTAAAAGACTACTTAACAAGAGCAAGTCCATAATACCCCCGCTAATCAACAAATTTGAGGTCCTCACCTCCCCAGCAGATAAGGCTGAATGCTTTGCCTGCAGATTCTCGAACAATTCGAGTCTGGACTCGTCTGGAGTTTTTACACCCGACTTCTCACCTAGAACCGAGGCACAACTGAATAATGTCCACATTACACCTTCGCTTGTCTCTAAGATAATCTTAAAACTTGACCCTCACAAAGCGAGTGGTGGGGACAGAATCCCAACCATAGTCTTAAAGAAATGTGCCCTTGAACTCTCCTCTGTCCTTTCTAAGTTCTACAACCTCTGCCTATCTGCTTCCTGCTTTCCTGCCTGTTGGAAATCTTCCTCTGTAGTTCCTATATTTAAAAACAGTGGAGAACCCTCGGACCCTGTAAATTACCGCCCTATTAGCCTTCTTCCGATCTTTGGCAAAGTGTTCGAGGCCATTATCAACACCGAGGTGGTTCAGCATCTCACAGCACACAGGCTCCTCTCGGACAAGCAATATGGTTTCCACTTCACCAGGTCTACTGCTGATATGCTAACAACCATCACCTAGTACATATACCAGGCACTCAACAGGAATGGTGAAGCCCAAACCGTTGCATTGGATATATCTAAGGCGTTCGACAGAGTTTGGCATGCTGGCCTTCTATGTAAACTGCGGAGCTATGGTATAACTGGACATTTATTTCAACTAATCCAGTCATTCCTCTCTAACCGCACAATGAAGGTGGTATTAAACGGACATGCCTCCCAGAACTACCATACAAACGCAGGCGTCCCCCAAGGCTCCATCTTTGGTCCTACACTCTTCCTGATATACATTAATGATCTCCCTGATTCCATAAGAGCCCAAGTAGGTTTGTACGCTGATGACACCACAGTTTACTCTCACCTCCTACAAAAATCTGGTGTAGGCGTCAAATCTAACCTCGCAGCCGAGATTGAAAAAGACCTCCAATCCATAGTGGACTAGTAAATTTTAATGCTTCTAAAACAAAGCTACTCTCAATTAACCATCATCGACAATCTCACCTACCTCCCATTAGCATGGACCAGGCTTGCCTCCCAGAGAGTAAAACACTACGCCTCCTTGGTCTCACACTTTCAGCGAACCTCAAATGGAATGACTATATCGAATACATTGCTAAATCCACTGCTATGAAAGTCGGTTCTCTGTGTAGGGCTCAGAAGTTTTTTCTGTCTAAATCTATCCTGCACATATATAAATCTACCATCCGCCCGTGCATTGAATACTGCTGCCATATCTGGTCAGATGCCCCTGCTATTCTCCTCGGGCTTCTCGATAAGGTTCAGAGGAGGGTCTGTAATGTGATAGATACCGACTTGGCAGACCGCCTGCAGTCTCTCTCCCACCGGCGCGACGTGGCTTCCCTGTGTCTCTTCTATAAATACTTTCACGGCTTCTGCTCCGATGAACTTAGATCACTGGTGCCCCCTAAATACGAATTTGCACGAGATACTAGATTAGCAACTAGATCCCACCCTTTTACAGTGAAACGGATAAAATGCAACCGCAACTTCTATTCCAACAGTTTCTTTCCTCGCACTTCCCGACTGTGAAATTCCCTTCCACACGATTGCATCCCCGACGGCTACAATCTCCAGGAGTTTAAATGTAAGGTCAATAGACACCTCCTAACACACTAACCTGCTCCCATTCTATCAAACACTCTTCCCATCTGCCCAACCCTCATCCTCAGTATCCTTACTCATCTGTTACCTTCCTCCTGACATTCCCTATGTCTAACCATTCCTTCTCTTTACCTTCCCCTATGTAGCCCCATGCGCAATAGTGGCAGTGGAATGCCTTGCTTGGGGTGAAATGATTAAAAAAAAAAAAAAAAATTTAAAGACAGAAAATATTTTTAGATCCTAAAACGTTTTGGGAGATACTAATGTTTTACTAATACTTACTTAGTAATGCTTACTAATTAACCCATAGTTGCAAAAGAGGTGGATTTATACCTTTCCTAAGATTATTTGCACGTAAGTGATGATAACAAACCCAAGTGGAATTGGAACTCTGCTCTCTGATTTCTAACATCTGATGTTCTCAATTTATTGTAAAACTTCTTAATTCGTGCATAAAATTTCTGTAATTTGTAACTCTTCCCTGTTTCTATTATTTCAGACATTACTTTTAATGGATACGCATATTTCACATAGACGCTCCATTCTGATTTTAAACTACGTATATCTGTCTGCACATTCAAGAAATCTTGATAAACAAAATGTGCTGTCTGACGTGGTTCAAATCTGTAGGAGTTGTATGTTAGAATCAGTTACACTTCAGCATTCCAAAGAATTATCAATTTTTATAAGTTGTAGAAGAATTACAGGTATATATACTCTATATAATAATAAAGGCAGTTGTCTAGTTATATATATATATATATATATATATATATCACACATTCAGTTATGAATTAGAGCACTCTGGCTACTGTCGTATGATACATCATACGCTAAAAGTCTGCCTCCTTCTACCGAGCACACATAGCTCAGAGGTAGAATTGCCTACTGACACCAATTTAGTTGGGTTTCAATCCTGGGTTAAAAGCAATTGGATGTCTAACTGTACTGATGACCTGTGATATAGCAAAACAGATCTGTCTGCGGATGACTATATATATTTGGTCTGATGAGCGGCCTATAAGAGATCTGCAAAATAAAATATTACCAATGGGTTTATAAAAACATCCAACTTATTTTCATTATTATATTACTCTGTTAAATTCTAACATTGAGTTCTCATTGGATTCAATCCCCTGTGGAATTTACCTTACCAAGTACCAAGGATTCTACTAATATATATATTAAAAGTTTCTATACTCTATATTATAATAATGGCAATTGTCTAGTTATAACTATAGTGTAACTGATTCTAAGATATTTGATACATTTTAGTTATATAACAAGACAACTGTCTTTATTATAATATAGAGCATATATACATGTAATTCTTCTACAAATTATAAAAATTACTAATTCTTTAGAATGCTGAACTGATTCTAAGATATTTGATACATTTTTTTTTTTTTTTTTAATATTCCAAAAGTCAGCCTCAACAGTCACTTCATTTTCTTTTTGTTCTTGAAATTTTTTTTGCTGCAGAAGTAGAAACCTAAAATGCAATCCAAAGAAACAAAATTTGCAATTTAGTCTTTTTACTCACTGCTCAGTTCATTTGATGAAAACCAGAAAATGTTGTGAATATCGAAGGTTATGTTTGATGTGCATGGATGTAATCCCCATTAAACAAGGCCTTACAGTTCATTCTTTATCAAGAGCAGCTAAATAGCTACTCTGGCCTGTTTGCTTATCTCATGTTAAATATACATTGGAGGAATTATAAATGAGAATGATGGATGAAAATAAAAGCTAGTTTATTTAGGCTTACTCCCAAGCTTGTTAAAATAATGGCCGAGATTATACAGTCAAACCAATTTTTTTTTTTACTTCAAGTATAGAATTACATACGAGGTTAATAAACATTTATTGTCCTTATCCTTTCTTCACCTTTGACTGGTTAAAATACTTGGCATTGTCTTCTTTTATATGTCAAGTCTGGTCAGAAAGTGGGTGATCATTCACGAAAACTTATTAAGCAGATTACTTGTTGTTTCTTTCTCCCTCCCCCCTTTCCAGTTTCTCTTGCCCTTAATATGTTGAATTCTCTAGGCATACTTTTCTCACTATTTGAAATTAAAAGAGAAAAATGTTCGAAAAGCATTAGATATTTTCTTTAAATTAAAGCTTTAATTTGTTTGACTGTATAAACTTTCTCCTCTCTTTGCTCCCTATCCTGCTGACTGGTTTCTCCTCTCTTTGCTCCCTATCCTGCTGACTGGTTTCTCCTCTCTTTGCCCCCTATCCTGCTGACTGGTTTCTCCTCTCTTTGCCCCCTATCCTGCTGACTGGTTTCTCCTCTCTTTGCCCCCTATCCTGCTGACTGGTTTCCTCCTCTCTTTGCTCCCCTGTCCTGCAAACTCATTTCTCCTCTCTTTGCCCACGTCCTGCAAACTCATCTCTCCTCTCTTTGCCCCACGTCCTGCAAACTCATCTCTCCTCTCTTTGCCCCACGTCCTGCAAACTCATCTCTCCTCTCTTTGCCCCACGTCCTGCAAACTCATCTCTCCTCTCTTTGCCCCACGTCCTGCCCCAAACTCATCTCTCCTCTGCCCCGTCCTGCAAACTCATCTCTCCTCTCTTTGCCCCACGTCCTGCAAACTCATCTCTCCTCTCTTTGCCCCACGTCCTGCAAACTCATCTCTCCTCTCTTTGCCCCACGTCCTGCAAACTCATCTCTCCTCTCTTTGCCCCACGTCCTGCAAACTCATCTCTCCTCTCTTTGCCCCACGTCCTGCAAACTCATTTCTCCTCTCTTTGCCCCACGTCCTGCAAACTCATCTCTCCTCTCTTTGCCCCACGTCCTGCAAACTCATCTCTCCTCTCTTTGCCCCACGTCCTGCAAACTCATCTCTCCTCTCTTTGCCACCCCACGTCCTGCAAACTCATCTCTCCTCTCTTTGCCACCCCCCATTCTGCAAACTCATCTCTCCTCTCTTTGCCACCCCACGTCCTGCAAACTCATCTCTCCTCTCTTTGCCCCACGTCCTGCAAACTCATCTCTCCTCTCTTTGCCCCACGTCCTGCAAACTCATCTCTCCTCTCTTTGCCCCACGTCCTGCAAACTCATCTCTCCTCTCTTTGCCCCACGTCCTGCAAACTCATCTCTCCTCTCTTTGCCCCACGTCCTGCAAACTCATCTCTCCTCTCTTTGCCCCACGTCCTGCAAACTCATCTCTCCTCTCTTTGCCCCACGTCCTGCAAACTCATCTCTCCTCTCTTTGCCCCACGTCCTGCAAACTCATCTCTCCTCTCTTTGCCCCACCCCCCGTCCAAACTTCTCTCTCCTCTGCCACCCCCCAAACTCAAACTCTCTCTCTCTTTGCTCCCCCACCCCGTCCTGCAAACTCATCTCTCCTCTCTTTGCTCCCCCACCCCGTCCTGCAAACTCATCTCTCCTCTCTTTGCTCCCCCACCCCGTCCTGCAAACTCAATTCTACTCATTTTGTCCCTACCCCCATCCTGCAAACTCATTTCTCCTCTCTTTGCCCCCCCCCCATCCTGCAAACTCATTTCTCCTCTCTTTGCCCCCCCCCCCATCCTGCAAACTCATTTCTCCTCTTGGTGAGAGGGTATTCAATCTAGAAAGTTCTAATAAAAAGCAATAAAATAAATAAAAGACTCTCCCCCTAAATGAACGATATCACTTTATATTCTTATAAAATGAGAATGTTTATATATGAGGAGCAGATGAAAAATTATCAGACCCACCTAAAGGGGGTTAAAAAAAATCTGACTATTTCCTCCTTTTGTCAAGATTTGACAAATGGCTCAACTTTTCAGCATCCCCTTCTATGTAGGTATGCATGTACGCACACATGTATATGTGTACATATATATAAGGTTTGAACAGATAAATTAATAAATTAAAATATATATATATATATATATATATATATACACACACACACACACACACAATGCCAGTGATCCTCAATATTAATAGATAGGTGTAAATGAAAAAAATGAAACCAGCCATCCTCATGAAATCAGACTCAAGGAACACACCTGAGAGTACAGCATTCACTTAAATTGGATCACATAAATTTCCTCTATCATGTCAGGCATAAACTGACCTCTGTTTATCATGTTGAACTTGTACCTGATGTCCTTCTGCACAACATGTCTGACAGTGGACTCTGCAATCTTGACCCTCATCAACTTCCTGAGACATTGGTTCATTCATGTTGTCTTGGATTTACTAGATATATGTATGTGTGCTTGTGTAATATATATATATATATATATATATATATATATATTTTTTTTTTATTTCCTATATGTTAAGATGCTAAAAATGGTAAAAGGCATCCTATAACTGCATAGGTATTGTTGGGGGGGGATTTCGATTTAATATTTTTAATACTAACAAGTCCAAGTTGCTGAATTTACAGTAGCATTGTTTTTTTTTTTGTCACAACCTTATTGTATTTTAGACCAATTATTAAATATTTGTGGTTAGTATTAATTAGATTTTGTCTCAAGCAATGTTTTACTTATTCACCTAAGAAATAACTTGTATTTGCTACCACAAGGCTTCTCAACACATGCTGTGTTTACATCTAACTCCCAGCTGATGTTTCTGTGCTGTGTTCAAGTACACAAATGGTATATATATATATATATATATATACCATTTGTGTTCTTGAAAAAATATATATATATATATATTTTTTTTTTCAAGACTCTGAAATGTTGGTCTTGAACGATTAATACTACTTACAGTAGTGTAGTCATCTAGTAGCATACAATACACCCTGTTTTGTGATATATATATATATATATATTTTATATTTCATGTTAGGGGAGTGGAGAGTTGTTTTGCTTAGTCTGTACTGCAAAGTATTCTATCAAAATGTCATTAGAAATTGCTGTCATTGATATTATAATCATTTTCTTCCTTGCAAATAGCCATTTCTTATTTTTACTAAAATGTGCCAGCACAGCCATGCAAAAATGCAGCAGTGAAAATCTTAAGAGAGGAAAGTAGATTTTCTCTTCAATAGGTTTTAAAATTTGTAAAATGTCCATTTTTGTTATATGTAAAATAATTTACAAGTCTATCACTTTTGCATGTATTATCAATGATGACGTTTTCTTTTTTCTTTGCAGTAGAGCAGCTGATATCTTCATTGGCATTGTCAAATGAACAGCCGACCTCATCCACCTGAAACCTGACCTAGTATGACTGTTCCATTTTTGTTTTCATTAGAACTACCAGGATCTTTCATTTTGCAGATCAGGCAACAAAACTCCATATTTTGAACTGCAACTTTTCTTGAAGAATCATCATTGCTAACAGTTTCTCTTCAACTTTTAGCTGAGTTTCATGAATCCTTGTAGATTTTCAAGCATTATTTGTTGAGGATGCCGTTTTTCCATGCAGGAATAAAGATTTCTTTGTTTGCCAAACCAGTGTTGCCAAAAGGCAAAAATTATGGAAAAATGAAAATTTACTGCAAACGGCTTGCAAGTTCATCACTCTTTTACAGTATGTACCAGTTTGCTTAGGATGTGCGTTGTGGTACAGTGGATATCGGCTCAGAACGAGAAACCGGGGAGCCGAGTTCAAATTCCAGTTGAATCCATATTCATTTACGCGCAAATACCCTTGGGAAAGGTATTAATCCGTCTCTTCCTTCCAGTTATGGGTTAAATAGCAGGACAGATTGGGTTTTATAGCCTTGGTCGGCAACCAGTCTACCACAGAAAGCAATGGCAACCTACTGCGGGAGAATCTTCTGCCCAGTCAGTCATGTCTCGAAAGAGACATGATCGCCCAAGCGTGTATCACATATGGCACTTAACTGACTGACCAGTTTGCTTGAATTCATCAATCCTTATTCTCCAGGAGTCAGTGTTTGTGGCAAAAAAAGAAAAGTTGGAAATAAATGTCTATACAACTGTTGTCTTCTAGAAGAGTTACTAAACACATCTCAAATATTTCAGCCAATCAGATTGTATGTTAGTATTTCAGCCAATCTATTCTTTAATCTTTCTTATTTTAAATTGATATTTTTTTTATGGCTTATCAACTTTTTCTAGGTTATTTAAGGCCAAAACATATTTCAGAATGCAGAAGGTCACTTAAAGTATACAGTCTTTCTAAATAGTTCCCCATCTACTTATTGACTGAGCTCGACACTGCTTAACTTCAAAGATCGAATGAGTTGTTACATAAGGAATAAGGTTGGACATGCAGATGATAAAATTGTTAGCATTTCAGAATAAGAAATCAGCAAGCCAAGTTCAAATTCAAGTTAAGTTCATTACATTCACATTCGGGCAAATACCCTTGGAAAAGGTATGAATCCATCTCTTCTCCTCCTCCTTCTTCTGCTCTGCTATGGGTTATATAGTAAGACAGATTGCATTCTTTAGCCTTAGTTAGGAATGATTATAAAAGAAAGAAAAGCTGTATGTAGCCCTGGCAAAGCACATATTATGTAGCTATCACAAACGTCTTTCAATTCACAATGATAGTGTGATCCTTAGGATGTGCGTTTTGGTGCTATGAATATCGGCTCGGAATGAGAAATCAAGGAGCCGAGTTCAAATTCCAGTTGAATTCCTTGCATTAACTTACGCACAAATACCCTTGAGAAAGGTATTAATCTGTCTCTTCCCACCAGTTATGGATTAAATAACAACAGATTTGGTTCTATAGCCATGGTTGGCAACCAGTCTACCATAGAAAGTAATGGCAACCTACTGCGGGATAATCTTCTGCCCAGTCAGTCATGTCTCCTTTGAGACATGATCACCCAAGCATATATCATGTATGGCACTTAACTGACTGAGTGTGATCCTGATGTCACTTTCAAACATTTCTTTTTGTACAATAACCAGAGTTTAGCAACATTGAGCCTGATCAGTATTTGATGGGTGACTGCTTTGGAAGCCCAAGGGCTGTAAGCTTGGATGTGCAGGTGGTATAATGGATAATGACTCAGAAGTGGAAATTGGGGAGCTAAGCTCCAATTCCAGTCAGGTTCATTATATTGACTTACAGGCAAACATCTTTAGGAAAGGTAGGAATCCACCACTTCTCCCTTAAACTATGGGTTAAATAAAACTTGTATCACTAAACTATTATTATCTCCAAAATTTCTTAGAATCTAAAAAATTTTCTGGCTTTAAATAACCTGCAAAGGGTTGATAGGCCATAAAAAACAATCAATCAATCATGTTAGTTTGGCTTAAATAAGTCAAAAACAAAAAATGTAAACTTAAACAAAAAGTTACATTATACATTATTTTATACTTTACTCTCTATTATAATAAAGACCATTATATATATATATATATAGAGAGAGAGAGAGTAATCCACATACATGCCTGTTTTACTGTATCACAGCTCATCAGTGTGGCTAGACACCCACTTGCTTCCAGCCAGGATCAAAACTTGACCAATTTGGTGTCAGTCAGAGTGTCTACTCTTAAGCTATCGACACATGGCTGAGAGAGGAGGAAATTTTAGCGTGTTATATGCAGTGTATATACACGCCAGCAGCCGAGAGAACTCAATTCATGACTGAATAGTAATACATACATACATATATATATATATATATATATATATATATATATATATATATCCCTTCTGTCATGCTCATGGAGAGAGACAAACAATAGTTAGGCAGGGTCAGCACAATTAGAGAAACAATAGCAAGGCAGTGCCAGCTCAGTTCATTCTCTTTACTACCAGTTATTAAACTTTCTTACCAGTTATGAAAACTCTTGCCGCATGCTTGCTTTTTAACTATTTTTTATTATTTCATTTTTTTGCAATAATAATGTTGTCGAGTGGTAGAATATATATATATATATATATATACACACACACACACACACACACACACACATATATATATATGTACACATACACACATATATATATATATATATATATATATATATATATATATATTTCCCTCCTGTCACACTACTTAGGGGTTTGAATTTTGGGGCTTTTTTCTTTTTCTTATGTCTTAATGTAAGATACTCAATAGTAGGTATATCAGTGTATATGTTGCCATCATTTTAGATGGCATATCAGTATAAATATTTTGATGGCACGGGCCCACTTGTATTCAAGAATTTTACAAATTCAGTTACAGTGAAATGGTTTTTTTCTCTGTTTATTAGAACCAAACATAAAAGATCTAAAGCAGTCGTTTAAGCAATTTGCATACACATTCATGTGCAAAAATCAAGCAACCCAAGTACTGGACAGAATCATAAATTGCTCATGAAAAAAACATATCGCTGAAATGGGAAGAATGCAGAAACAAGTAGAGTTTTAGTTTTCTTAGAAAACAGTTTTTATAATTATTTTTAGACAAGTAATTGGCTGATATGGTCTTTTTCTTCCTAAATTAAAATGGTTTCCAAAAAGGATTTTAATTTAGGAAGAAAGAGACCATATCAGTTAATTACATTCTCTTCCATTTGAATGATGCATAAACTACATTAGAATAACGTTGCAATATGTAGTTGACTTATAGAAATAAAAGCCGTATTGTGTATCTGAAAGAAGGTCATGTAAAATGAGATGCTTAACCAATTCAGAGTTGATTGATTCATTTTCTACGGCTTATGAACTCTTTGCAGGTTATTTAAAACCAGAAAATATTTTTAGATTTTAAGAATTTTTTTGTGATAATAATGGTTTAATGATACACGTCTTACTCATTAACTCATAACTTGGAGAAGAGATGAATTCGTACGTTTCCCAATGATCTTTGCACACAAGTGAATTTTTTTTTTTTTTTATCATTTCACCCCAAGCAAGACAGGGATTGCCATGTGTGCCCCTTGGGGTTACAGTGATAGAAAAAAAACAAGATACAGGGATGTTGAAGAAAGGATAAGAGAAGGGTGAAAATCAAGGACATAAAAGATAACAAGTGACGTTGCAGTTAAACTTTTGGAGATTACAGCTATCAGAGAATCAAACAAATGAAAGGGGGTTCCACAAATGGGAAGTGCAAGAAAAGAAACTGCTAGAGTTGAAGAGATGGGTACATTTAACTATTTCGATGGTAAAAGGGTTGGACCTTGATGCCAATCTCGTAGCATACATAAATAAATGTGGTTAGGGAACCAGGGGAAAAAAAGCTTGTCGTGAAAATGAACCCAACAGAAATGCCACTTGGCTCTTTGATTAGTGAGTCCAAGCCATTATCCACTGCACCACCCACACAGTTCCTGTCTGATCACCAAATTTAAACAACATTAAGGCTTCTATGTGCCCTGTCCTTTCAGGACGTAGGCGATCATGGCTTTCCGCGTCTCCCTATCCCTGGTGGCTCTTAGCATGCCTTCTCCTGTTACAACATGCAACCCTCATTCCATCATCCAATTGATTAGGTCCTTCAAATATGTTATGCCTGTCTCTTTTTCCCCCTATCTGGCCTGTTAGTATCAGGTTCCCCAAGCCCAGGTATTTCCAAGTGGGCACCCATGTAAATACTGACTAGACTCAATGGTTCTACAGAAGGATGCTTTGAATATCATTGATTAAGCATGTGAGCAATGATGAGGTTTTGGAAATAAAAAGGAAATTAATACTGAGCATCAGGAAGAGACATAAAGTTCCTGGGACATGCAATGAGGAAAGAGGGCTTGGAGAACCTGATACTAACAAGCCAGATAGAGAGAAAAAGAGACAGTGGATAACATATTTGAAGGACCTAATCAATTGGATGATGGAACGAGGGTTGCATGTTGTAACAGGAAAAGGCATGCTAAGAGCCACCAGGGATAGGGAGACGCGGAAAGCCATGATCGCCTATGTCCTGAAAGGACAAGGCACATAGAAGACTTAATGTTGTTTAAATTTGGTGTTCAGACAGGAACTGGAACTGGTGTTTCTTTTAATTTTTTAATTTTTCTTATGCTGATACCCCCTTGACTGGCTGCTACTAACTGCTTGCAAATTTTGCTGGTGGCTATCCATTGACCTTGCTGCACTGAGTACATTAACTGAATCTCTATGCTGTCAACAACAACAACAAAAACTATTAAAAAAAAAATCTGAACTTTTTATCTGGTTTATGACTTGTAGACAACATTAGAATTTCTATCATCTTCCTTTCTGTTTTTTCTTCAAACCTTCCATTTTCCTTTTCAAGTTGTGTTTACTACATTTCTATTTGCCTCGCTCCTACCTCTCCAGGCTGCACCTGTAATTCAAATGGGTCACTCAACCTCCCCTCCTCCTCTCCAAATTGCTTTGCAGCATCCTACATTACCCACCTGTCAGAATAACGACAGGTGACTCTCACCTTTCCATTTAGCACTTAGTAAAAAATGGCTTTGTTGTTCATTTCAGTCATTGCTTTTTAAAAAAAAAAAAAATTGGGTCAAAAATAGTATTATTTGCTGTCGAACTAGTTACTCTTATTAGACACAGACCTTTATTGAAATTAGGTCAGTCCGTTGTGATGGTGTCAATTGTACAACAGAAAACACCTGTTAGTATATGGTATAATTTCAGAACATTATACCTGCTTACTAGTCAAGATAGTTGTGTATCGTCAATCAGTTTCAGTGATCAAATGCTGAGGAAGAAAAAAAATACGATTTCAAATGCTGATTCTCAATAATGGTTGCTATCAACCTGAAGAATTCTAGTTTGAAATTTAGTGAGACAGCTCATGTTCACTTTTTTTTTAATCATTTCACCCAGAGCAAAGCATTCCACTGCCACTGTTTCTCAGGGGTTACATAGGTTCAGGGAAGTGATGAGAAAAGGATGGTTAGATATAGGAAATGTCAGAAGGAGGGTGATATACGGGTAAGGGTACCAATAATGAGGGTTGGTTAGATGGTGGGAGTGTTTGAGAGAATAGATGCAAGTTAGTGTGTTAGGAGGTATCTATTGATCTTACATTTAAACTGCTGGAGATTGAAGCCCTCGGGGAAGCAGGCATGTGGAAGCGAATTCAACAGGCGGGAAGTATTGATGCCTTTAAAAAAATGCATGAATCTACTGCTCCTTGCTCTCTAGACAAGATGCCTTGATTTGGCCATGGCTTTTATAAAACTTTTATCACTGTTTGGTGAAAAAATTTAACTTGTGTGTTATCATGGTGAGAAATGTTTCAGCTTGTGAGATTTCTCATCATCAGTAATTTTATAAATCACTCTCATCAGTCCCCTCCAAATCTTTCTTTCTCTCTTGTGTAAACTTATGGAACTTCTGTAGGTCTTCCACGATTTTCAAAGTTTTTTATGGAAATGATAGAATTTTATTGTGAGTTCTTTTAATGTTATTATTCAAGGTGTATACTATGTTTTGTTTTGTTTTTTTCAGTTGACAACAGAGCCTCAAGTGGAATGAATATATAGAATCCATAACTAAATCTGCTAAGACGGTTGGTCCTCTGTGTATGGCCAGGAAGTTTTTTTCCACCTGAAAACATCCTGCACATATATAAATCTACCATCAGCCCGTGCATTGAATACTGCTGCCATATCTGGTCGGATGCTCCTGCTATCCACCTAGGGGTCCTTGACATAATCCAACGGAGAATCTGTAATGTGATCGAACCCGACTTAGCAGCTCAGATGCAGTCACTTTCTCACCAGCGAAATGTGGCTTCCCTGTGTTTCTTCTATAAATATTTTCAGAGCTTCTGCTCCAATGAACTTAGCTCACTGGTGCCCCCAATATGTGAATTTACTTGAGCCACAAGATCAGCGACTAGGTCCCACCCTTTTACTGTGAAACCAATAAAATGTAAATGCAAATACTACTCCAGCAAGTTCGTTTCTCGCACTTTCTGCCTGTGAAATTTCCTTCCATGTATTTGCTTCCCCGACAGCTACAATCTCCAAGAATTTAAATGTAAGGTCAATAGTCATCTCCTGGCAACCGGTCTATTGCAGACAGCAATGGCAACCTACTGTGGGATAATCTTCTGCCCAGTCAGTCATGTCTCTTTTGTGAGATGATTGCCCAAAGCATGTATCACGTATGGTACTTAATTGACTGACTGAATATAACAAACCAAGTGGAATTGGAACTCGGTTCTCTTATTAACAATTCTAAGCCATTATCCATTACTCCACCTGCATGTCAAAGCTTACAATGAAGAAACTGTTAGCATAGAACCTACATCTAGCAATTTGAACTGTAAGGTGAGACCTTACCACCAAACTAATACTGCGCTTAAATTCATATAATCGGGCTACCACAGAGGAAAGCTCATCACAGAAATTAACATGAAAAATATTTAAAGAAAAGATATAGGGAATGCTGGTGAAAAAGTGACTGAAGCTGAGATGTCTGGTCAAGACCAATAACATTGCAGATACTTCTTTGTATTTTATCAACAATCTCTAAATACATAGCAGAAGCACATAACAGTGATGTCCAATGCCTGAACAAACGGTAGACTTATAAATATGTAAAATAGATTCTGGTGAGAAAAATTGTCTAGCATGTCACATTGAACCAACTTTCATAGCAGACCTAGCAATTGATTCAATATAATCTTTCCATTTCATGTCAGCTGAAAGCGATAGCCTGATGAATCATAAGGCATCAATTTTCTGAAGGTTAGCATGAGATACGCTATTAAAAGGCAAAAATAAGATTCTCTCAGTTGATTAAAAAAGAGCAGTTTGTTTACCTGTCTATGTATATTATTCTTCCTGTTGATATTGATAACAAAATCATTTGCCTGATATTTAATTTATATATATTTTTTTCTGAGGGTTAAGTATTATCGGAGAAAATTGTAAATTCCATCACCGACTACGTGGGCAAGACCATTCATCGTCTGGAGGTAAGGATAGCTCAGCATGTGCTGAGTAGAGTCCGCAGACAGGAGCCTATAACATCTGGGCAGTCGCAGACTAATGAGTCAGCAATCAGCGAGCACAATATTCCCCGGATTTCTTCTCTGTCTTGCATAGGGCTAGGACGAGACTCCATCTTGACCTCTTGGAGTCTCTGACCATCAACATACATCCTGTCCTGTGCAAACAGAGAGAATTGAAATACAAATTGGAACTCTTTGGGGATAACTACCGCCCAACATAGGTAATGGCCTCTCTTTTTTTTTTTAATCAATCCTGTGTTTTTAGCCTCAGACGTTGTTCAGAATTTATGACAACTTCTCTGTTTTAATTGCCGATGATTTATTTCTGAAGACGTGTCGGCCGAAAGTCGTCTAAAATCCCTCTCTTATATTTTTTTATTTTCCTTTTTTAATTGAGATACTTTTGTATCTTAATAAAAAGATGATCCTTTTAAAAATAATTGTTAATTGGTGTGGTAGTAAAAAGAATTTGTTTAAATATTTCTTTCCAAAACAGAAGTGGAATAAAATAAAAAAATGATATTGTGGCATCATATATTGACACTGTGTTATAATGATACATTTAACTTGTAAAAATGTAATAAGAATTTTCTTATACAAAAAAAAAAATTATATATATATATATATATATATATATATATATATATATATATATATATAAACATGTTACGGAAATAACGATTTTTAACAAAACTTGGTTATAAACAACCGACAATTTGAAATGAATTGTTTGAACATTATTTTTTATCGATACTCGATACTCGTATTTAAGTAGATATTCTGTTTTTAATTAAACAGTATTATATATTTATATCTACTGGCCTGATTATTTTCGATAATTTTTTATTACGAAAATGTGTGTCAATCAGCAGGATTCGAACCTGCGACCCCTATCTACATAGGGGAAGCAAACCATTTGATCTGGAAATATAATAGGTTTTAATCAAGCCTATAAAATACAATACATACACACACACACATATATATATATATATATATATACATATATATATATATATATATATACACGCACACACACACACACACACTTACCTTTATTTTATGCTGCCGTATGTTTACTTATTTCACATGTAGCTAATGCCACTAAGATGCAAATGGGGTTGCTAAGCGTGAAAGAAAATGAGAAATCCTCATTGTGGACAAAGGACAATAAGAGTTTTCAGGAAGACAGAAAATTGGCGATGGACGTGGCATTTGGATAGCTGAAGGTCTTAGGCAGCAGTAAAGCAAGAAACTGGAAAATATTTCCAGAGCCAAAGAAAAAAACTGTTAGAATAGAACTTCTAGCTATTTCAAACGTAAAAGTAATGAGATTTAGTTGTCAATCTAGTAATGAGCTTAAATTCATGCAGTCGATGTACCAAGAAGGAAAGTTCATTGCAACAATTGACATGAAAATTAGATCAATAATACTTGGGTGAGTGCAAGTGAAGACCACACAACATTGGAACTTGAAACTGATTTATTCATCAGGTTAAACCATTTTAATGGTATTTTTCTTAAAATAAAAAAAAACCTTGTCACCATGTGTCGTTTTATTTTATTTTTTATTATTTTACATGTATAGCAAACACCCGCCTGGTGTCTAGGTTTACACTCAGCTCGATAATCTACAACAGTTACTTCAAATATTTGGTGTTTTATGATGCTAACCCATGACGTCAGAGGCAGATATCTAATCTAAATCTAAACTTATTTATAAATGCAACTTTATCTGTGTGTGTGTTCATTACCTATAGATTTTCTTGAAAAATTACACAGTTGTACTATAAGCGTCTGTGAGTGTTCTTAGCTAAGTCTTGTGTCGAGGTATCTCCGATAAATATCGATAATCGAAAAAATCGGGTTATAGAAGGAGTGGTCCGATTTTAATTAAATTTGATATACTCATAGACAAAGATATAAGAAATGATATTCAGAAGTTTCAAAGGTTGCAGTTCTTACAATAGTGCAGAAAATCGATTATATATATATGTATATATAAGGCAAGATGTTTGTGTGTCTGTTTATCAGCCATGATACCATTTACTCAGAGGACTTATTTAGCCTTCAAAATTCAGTTTACCACGAAAAAAAACTTATTTGATATCGATACCAGGAAATCAAAATTTGACTTACATCCATTCATTTTTCTTTCAGTCTACGGTTTCGCTTTAACTGGAAACAACTATTGCTTTTTAGTCTTTCATGCCAACGTCCAAAGAGTCTGAGCTCCAGGACAATGGATTAGTTTTAAAGCCTTTCATTACACCCGAGCAACGCCAGGCTATACTGCTAGTTGGTTATATAATAATAGCGATTGAGCCTCCTCGCTGGTTACCCAAATTTTTTTTTTTCGCCCATGTTAGAAATAGAAGCTTGGTAAAATAGCATCTGACATGAAAGTTTGAATATTTGTCTTTGAATCACAACCATTGGCATTCATTAACGCTTTCTAAATGACCTATGGACACTAAACCGATTTATGGTTTCGAAAATTGAAAGATAAGGAACATTTTAGCATAATATCACAAGTTTGTCTGTACCTCTATTCAGGCCGGTGTGTAATACTCACCAACCATTGCAGGGTGATGGGCTAGCCTAATAAGAGTCCCGGGCAGTGCTTTGTGTCTTTTATTTGCATTTTTTTTCTATCTACATCTATATTCAGTTAGTTAAGTGTCATATGTGATAAATGCTTTGGGCGATCATGTCTCGAAAGAGACATGACTGACTGGGCAAAAGATTATCCCACAGTAGATTGCCATTGCTTTCTGCAGTAGACTGGTTGCTAGCCAAGGCTATAGAACCCAATCTGTCTTATTATTTAACCCATAACTAGAGGGAAGAGACGGATTAATACCTTTCCCAAGCGCATTTGTGCGTAAGTGAATGCAAGGAGTTCAACTTGAATTCGAACTCAGCACCCCAATTTGTCGCTCCACTGCACCACAACGCACATCCTGCACCACAATGACTTCTATATACTTCGCAAATTAAACTAAGCGGAACTTACTATGAAAGGATGACAAATTTTCGTGTATTTTTGACACCATTCTGTTGTTTTGTTTTGTTTTGTTTTTCCCCTCCAAATCTGTGACTTTGTGCTGCTCGTGCTAAGCCTCGAAAAAACACGATATAAAATTCACTATTTTTTATCCATAATGCTGAATGTGTTAAAGTTCTTCAACCTTTTCACAAGAAAAATCTAAGTTGATGTTAAAAATTGCCACAAAACATTGTTAGTTTATTTTTTCACATGGAATGATCTATTATGACATGTCTCTAATTTGTATTTAGATAGATTGTATTTATTTTCAATTTTCTTGTTGAATTGTTCCACCTATATTGTATATAATCCATTATTGTACATAATAAGGTTACAATAAAATTTGTATTTTATATGAATGCCGACCTCATGAAAAATAAAAATATGTAGTTAAGTAGGGGGTGGCGTATCATAGATTCGAGTAGGAACGACTTTTGCACCTGCCCTTCCTCCGTTAGTTTGTAAATTGGTCAGCATGAGCGTTATGAGCGGCTGTTCAGTCAGTTAAAAGCCATACGTAAATACACGCTTTGGGCAATCATGTCTCGAAAGAGAGACATGACTGACTGGGCAAATGATTATCCTGCAGTAGGTTGCCATTGCTTTCTACGGTAGACTGGTTGCCAGCCAAGGCTATAGAACCTAATCTGTCCTGTTATTTAACCCATAACTGGAGGGAAGAGACTGATTAATACCTTTCTCAAGGGTATTTGCGCGTAAGTGAATGCAAGGAATTCAACTGGAATTCGAACTCAGTACGCCGGTTTGTCGTTCCGAGTCGATATCCACTGCACCACAATACCTCAACTAAATACTGAACCATTCCGTTTAATTTTAGTAAGAAAAAGAAAGCGTTTATAAAAAGAATCAAGACAGAGAAAAATGTGCTTAACATCTTTGTGGAATGGAAAACTTTACCAATTTTGAATCCATTGATTTGTATCCTCTTACTTCCCTTAATAATGACATGCAATCATATTTATTATTGTTATTGCAATGTTTTGTTAAAGTTGTTAAGCTTAGATATTTAACCATGCAATAGAGGAATTTTCACGGGTATTTTAACCCTGCAGCAATATGCTTGAATTCCTAAAAATGGGTATTTCTTTAGAATCTGCCTCTAACAACAACTGAGCTACAATTGCACTACACTGCATGCGGCACACCCACGCTGAGCCAGAAAAGTAATAGGATTGGTCAATAGAAAGTCGTTTCCAACGAGGAATTACGAGTACTTTAAAAAAAAAATTTTTTATCATATCACCCCAAGCAAGGCGGTAACGCCACTGATGTGCAAGGGGCTACATAAGAGTGAGAAGATTAAAAAAGAAAAAACCGGAAAACCGCATCCTAAAAAGGAAACAAGGAATGAGCCTCTTCACCTGTTCAATAGACGTGGGTGGAGTGTGAACCGGGCGATAGTTTAGTCTGTCTACTCCAATGTATTAACAAAAGACCAATTTGACTAGCACAGAGTTAATTGTCGTCAAACTAGTCATGAGCTTATTCAATAGTTAAATTAAGAATTATGATTCATCAAAAAATTTAAATAGGAAAACCGTCAAATCTTCATGGATACTTCTCGAAGTTTTTTCTTAATTTTAAGAAAGGTAAAAAAAATTCTCTTTAACGGATAAAAAAAAGTCGTGCGTTTTAACTTCGAATTGACTGCGAATGATCAAACGCGTCTAAAGTAAACATTTCTCGTGGAGCAGTGCTCCACGTTCAGCAAGATGTGATACCGATAAAATCAAGATATTAAAAAGAACCAGTGTTATACAACGCGGGTGATGACTATTCTAAGCTACTTGTGTAATATATTACCTTGAACGGCAAAGATATGATTGACAGATATATCCGATTGTGGATGATATCGGCGAGGTGCAACATCAAAGACAGAAACACACGCAGCAACCCGCTTGATAGGCGATAGCCAGCGAAGATGATTAACAGATGTATTTGGTCATAGATGACGTCAATTAAGCGCCAGCCCATAAAAGAGAAAATGCGTAGGAATTTTGGGGTTTTTGGTTGAAGAAAGAGAAAGATGTGGGTGAAGACGAAGAAAGGAAAATTGGAAGAAGAGGGCGAACGAATCCATGTCGACGAGACACGACAAGGTTGGCGTTTTGAAATTTCTTCCTTACATTGTTTCAGGTCCTTCAGACTAATGCACCAATCTCGGACTGATATGATCGGTCAAGTGACGTGAATAAGTAGTGGATTTTAGTCATGTGATCGGCTCCGAACAGCATACCCATTTTATAGATGTGAAAAAAAATTGACCGGGTTCATAGATCAATTTGTTATTTCCTATCTAATCAGAATCTAGAATCTTAACTTTCACACTTACACCAGATTTCGTAAGTAGGTGTTAAAATTATATTTGGCCAATGGGAGCGACTTGGAAGGACTTGGCAGTCCAGTGCTAAATTAAAAAAAAGACTATTTAAATGACCAGTCAAGAGAAACAGATGGGAGCCAAGAGACGAAAGGACTAAAATGTAACCAATTTCAAATCGACCCGGAGATAAGGTCAGGTCGCACCTTGTTCTTTTTCTCCTTATCACTTTTAACGATTACTACTACAAACATTTTGTACGAACTCTACTCATAACTTCTTAATAATTTTTCTTATTGAACATTAATTTCTACAACTTATGTTAGTCTTTTCTTATAATAAATTTCTATTTGAACATTCAAAATGTATATTTTATTATTCCACTCTTCTACTCTAATCCACACATTCCAACCGACAATTAACCTTCTGATGATGGAAAACCCTCTGATAATAATTCTGGTGATTATAACTCTGCATAAATCCTGTAAGCTGTAGGGAGTTCGGTTAAGTCTGACACAAGGCCGAATCAAAGAAACTTTAACCATCTCCCTACGCCACAGGTTCCTATCTACAAGTTTAAATCTCGTTACAGTTTTCTCCTCTTCAAGTGTAAATCTTTAAACGGATTTTGCTTAAAGTATCATCTCTTCTCTCAGATTTCAACAAGTTTTTTTAGTTGCCAACATTGACATGACATTTCTAAGGTTTCATTAATATCTTCTTTTTTAAAAAGAACCAAAGAGAGAAGGCAGACTAAACGTAAATGGATAAAAAATTATGTATGTTATTCTATATTACAAACATAAAATGGTTTTCTATTTCATTATGCAAAATTATTTTTTTCAACATAGAATTTCAAATATTTATTTCTTTTATCTCAATAAACAAATTCATATCAATCCCCCCTCCCCCCTCTCCCCCCCCCTCTCTCTTTTCATAGCTAGCTAGCTAGTTGAGATAACTGTTTAAACACTACATTTATGATATAAATTGCCTGCAAAGTAGGAAAAGCTACTTTGTTGAAACCTATGAATAAAAAAAAGCCTGCATCTACGAATATTTTTTAATCATTTCACCCCAAGCAAGGCATTCTACTGCCACTGTTGTGCAGGGGGTTACATAGAGGAAAGTGATGAAAAAGAGGGGTTAGTTATAGAAAATGTCAGGAGGGGGATAACAGACAGATGAGAATACCGAGAATGAGGGTGGAGTAGATGGAAAAAAAACGAGTTAGTGAGATAGATGTCTATTAACCCTTACATTTAAATTCCTGGAGATTGTAGCTGTCGGGGAAGCAAGTAAACGGAAGGGAATTCCACAGACGGGAAGTGCGTGAAAAGAAGCTGTTGGAGTAGAAATTGCGGTTACATTTTATCGGTTTCACTGTAAAAGGGTGGGACCTAGTTGCTAATCTAGTAGCTCATGTAAATTCATACATAGGGGGCACCAGTGATCTTAGATCATTTGAGCAGAAGACGTGAAAGTATTTATAGAAGAGGCACAGGCAAGCCACGTCACGCCGGTGAGATAGCGACTGCAGCCGAGCAGCCAAGTCGGTATCGATCACATTACAGATTCTCCGTTGGATTTGTCAAGAACCCCAAGGTGAATAGCAGGGGTCACCCGACCAAATGTGGCAGTAGTATTCAATACACGGGCGGATGGTAGATTTATATATGTGCAGGATGGACTCAGACGGAAAAAACTTCCTGGTCCTGCACAGTGAACCGACCTTCTTAGCAGCGGATTTAGCAATGGATTCGATATAGTCATTTCACTTGAGGTCTGCTGAGAGTGAGGCCAAGGAAGAATAGTGTTTTACTCTCAGGGAAGCTAGCCTGTTCCATGCTAATGGTGGATAGGAGCGATTGTCTATGATGGTTAATAGATAGCAGCTTCATTTTGGAAGCATTAAAATTTACGAGCCATTTCTTACCCCAGACCATTATGGATTGGAGGTCCTTCTCAAGCTCAGCAGCGAGGTTCGCTTTGTCAACCTCAGCAGATTTTTGATCGAGGCAAGAGTCAATGGTGGTGTCGTTAGCGTACATGCCTACATGGGATCTTATTACATCGGAGGGATCAGAAAAAGCGTAGGACCTAGAATAGAGCCTTGAGGGACGCCCGCGTTCGTATGGTAGTTTTTGGAGGCATGTCCGTTCAAAGCGAAACCTACATTAAGACAACGCCTAAAAAGCGCTCATAACACGCGTAAACAAAGCCGGCCATTGAGTTTGGGTTTTGTTTAACGGCATATCAACCTCTGTGGGTTATTTAATGCCAAAAAGGTAGGGTTTCAAAGGTATTTTTAATGTTCAGTCATAGTAAGAAGATTGATTTAATCAGATTTTAATAAATTTTTTATTTTAGAAACTGGAGATGTCTTCTAGTTTTGTATTTAAAAATGTATTGCTGGTAAAATGTTTTTCCTTAAAAAATGTATTATGGTAATAATTTTTTTTCTTTCTTCAAAACTATATTGTTGATAATATTTTTCCTTCAAAAATGTATATTTTTCTATAAAAGTCCATTTTTATGTATATGTTTCTATAAAAGTTTATTTTTATACTTTCATAGTGTTGTTGACTCGAGTTTGGGGGTTGACTATTTGCCCATAGCTGAAACCCTGACAGGTGCTACCACTCCGGCTCAGGGTGAACAATTAAGAGGTGGTTCCATGCACCTCCCGATCAAAGGCCTTGCTGCTGGATGCAATTTACGGTCATACCCAGGACCTTCTACTTTAGAAATGTCATCCTAATTAGAATTCATAATTCATTGCATAAGAAATTTTTAGAGGGAGTTCTGATAAATATTTTGCCATTTATCAACATACATCAAACACACTTTATTATAACACCAACTGTAATCAAATCCGTAGTTAAAGAATCAAAGGGTCCTGGGCATGACGGCAAACTGCATCCGGCAGCAAGGCCTCTGATTGGGAGGTTGTGAGGAGCATGGAACCACCTCTTAATTGGTGTTGTTCTCAGGTCCACCCTAACCCGCAGTGGTAGCACCTGTTAGGGTCCCATTTACGGGCAAATAGTTAACTCCCAAACTGGGGTCAAAAAACTATGAATGTATAAAAATACACTTTTATAGAAATATATACATAAAAATAGACTTTTATAGAAAAATATACATTTTTGAAGGAAAAAATATTACCAACAATACATTTTTGAAGAAAAAAAATTATTACCATATCATATTTTTTAAGAAAAAAAATTCTCATCAAAACATTTTTAATACAAAACTAGAAGACATTTTCAGTTTTCTAAAATAAAAAGGAATAAAAGCAAAAATTTTCATTAAAATCTGACTAAATCAACCTTCTCACTATAACCGAACATTAAAACTCAAAAATATGTCTATCTGCAACCACAACCGGTGTAACATTATTCTTTCACTCTCATAAAATAAATTCCTCAATCAGCATACTGACAACCACTAGTTATATGAAAATTCTTATTAGATGCTCAAATGCGCATAAACAAACTAGAATTATGATACCCGTCAGGATTAATACCTTTCCCAAGAGTATTTGCGCGTAAGTGAATGCAAGGAATTCAACTGGAATTTGAACTCGGTACCACCAATTTTTCGTTCGGAGCCGTTATTCACTGTAGCACAACGCACATCCAAATAAATATTGTCAGGTATGGGAATCGAACCTATATGTGCTTATAAGATATAATTTCTACCTTGAGTTTAGCGCTTAGACCACGTTGGCCATGCATATCTATACACACAAGAATTATACGAATGCTGCCCTAGCAGGAAAGATGTACATGAGGTTTGCTTAGCCAATGAAAAGCAAACAAGGTAAAAGTAAAAGTACTAGAATTTTGTTTCTCCATCATATTTCATTTTTGTGATAAAGCTTAAATAATAGCGAAACATTTTAAATGTATAAATGTTTCCCTGTCTGTTTCTAATTTTATTCTGTCAGATTTCAATCCATATTTTACCTCTATTTTACCCCAATTCATATATATATATATATATATATATATATATATATATATATATATGCCTTCTTGATCTAATCACACACGCACATCGCTCATTCAGTAATGAATTAGAGCACTCTGGCTATTGGGCGGGTATTATGATAATATACACGCTAAAAAGTCTGCCTTCTTCTACCGAGCGCACATAGCCCAGAGGTAGAGTTGCCGAGTGTCGCCAACTCGGTCGGGTTTCAATCCTAGGTTAAAAGCAATCGGGGTCTAACCGTACTGATGAGCTATGATACAGTGAAACAGATCTATCTGCGGATGACTAAATATATATATATATATATATATACATACCTTCTTGACCCAATCAGTTACATAAATAATTATATCGGCCGTACAACTACTAAATTTACACGACGATTCACGCTGCATCTCTCAGAACACAGCTCAATTTAATCTAATTTAAACACACACGGAGACCTACCAAACCCTATCCGTAACATACTTGTTGGCAACACAAATATCATAGCAACATCCACATGCAAAAAGAAATGGCTAAAAATAATGGAAGCATTATTAATCAAATAGAAAAACCCAACACTCAATATTACCAACTGCAAACACACTAACAACGGGCTTGCCGTTGTCAGAACATAAGACATAAAACATACAGACTGTTCTACAAACATACAAAACACTACATACATTGTATTACACGTAAAATAACATTTATCCTCGAAAACTGCTAAATGCTATCTGAGCGCTGAAAGCGCTCGAATAAAAGCATTCGGACATTTTTTTATATAATTTATGTCCTCAAAAGAAAAATATCATAAGAACACTTGATCACATAAAAACTTAATCAAAATACCTTGCCCTTATTTTTAATGAAACCTGCTTAAAATAGAGATTACTGCACAAATATACTTTGTGTGTGTGTGTGTGTGTGTGTGTGTGTGTGTGTGTGTGTGTGTGTGTTATTATTTAAAAGAAAGAGTTGATAAATTTTAATCGAACGTAACACTAACTGTTCGGTCAATGTAGGCCGTATGTTTCCATATAAGGAAACAGCTTTTATTACTACGTATATACAGGCATTCAAAAGTTTTGGGTC
This sequence comes from Ascarosepion bandense, assembly GCA_037127315.1. Lineage (NCBI taxonomy): Eukaryota > Metazoa > Mollusca > Cephalopoda > Sepiida > Sepiidae > Ascarosepion > Ascarosepion bandense. The sequence continues at coordinate 103,498 of JBBBDQ010000745.1, read as the reverse complement.
AACTACATAAAATGATTATACAACTTTATTTTATTAAGAAGTTACAAGTGATTAACTATTGTTGTTTTAAGTTGTGTGGATATATACACAGTCTCTCTTTCTCTCTTTCAAGTGCACAATTTCTCTCTCTCTCTCTCTCTCTCTATATATATATATATATATAGAGAGAGAGAGAGAGAGATTGTGTATGTATATACATAACTTGGGTAGCACTTTTTCTTTTAAACACGTTTCGTTAAAAACGACCGACAAACATTTTATTAAATTTGGATTTATTTTTTACAGTATTCTTACATGTTTCCTCTTCTCTGGAGACAAGGATTGTGAAAATGTTCCATATTTTTTAACTCGGAAAAATAACAACTTTAAAATGGCCAGTGAAGTGGCTGAAAGCGTTTGAAAAATTAAAAACCCTGCTCTGCCATCCATTTGCTCAAGCCCATCAAATATGTCACGCGTTGCATTCCCCTATCTCACTTTTCCTCTGTCTGTCTTCTGAGTATCAGATTCTCCAAGCCTCCTTCCTCATTACATGTCCGAGAAACTTCAGCTGTCTTTTCCTGATGCTAAGTATCGGTTTCCTTTTCGTTTTCGTCCTCTCCAAAACTTTGTCATTGCTCAGCATCCTTCTGTAAAGCTAAGAAACAGGAAACAAAAGAGGAAAAGAAAATAATGTTGAAATACTATGTCATATATCAACCATACTATGTGGCAACGAATGCTGAACAAATTAGCTTTCCTACAAAGCGTCGAAAAATCATAAATGGACGCAGGACACCTTGCAAATTTGGTGGGGGGGGGGGAGTTGTTTTGCATTCGGCGAGATAGTAAAAACGTATGGCATTGAGAATTCGCAAAGAACTCCGAAATTGTTCCTATTGAATTTTCCTTACAACCGAAGGAGGAAAAAATTTATTTATACACTCCTGATCAGAATTTTAAGACCACTTAAAAATCTTTAAAAAGAAATATTTTTTTACGGATAGATTTTAAACTCCTCCCACTTAAGGTTACCAATACTACAATCTAAAAGGTTATGGAAGCAAAAAGCTATATTCCAAATATTTTATTTAGAAATTTACATTTTTATAAAATGAGGCGATTTACACATGATCAAAATTATAAGACCAGAGACAAAAATTCTACGAAATTATACAAAAAGTGTATTAAAACATTCAACAACCAAATTTAATAATGAATTCTACCTCCACTGCTTTTGATGACTTCAAAAATTCTGTTGGGCATACTAGAAATAAGCGTTTCCATTAAGGTGCGGGGGATGTTGCTCCAGCTTCTGAAGATGGCTTCACGAAGTTCATTTTTGTTGAATATTGTTTGCCATTTCGATAAACATCTCTTGTCATCCATCCTCAAACATTTTCAATTGGGTGAGCATGCAGGATGTCCCAAGAGATGAACTCCATTTTCTTGTAGAAAGGTCAAGGTCCGTCTTGCAGCGTGGATTGCAGCATTATTCTGTTGGAATAACTATCCATCCACACACAAATGATGGCCCTCCATCATCAATGATGCTTTTTGTAGCATGCTAACATAACCAGCTGCTGTTTGACAACCCTGCACTACCTGGAGCTCCATCGTCCCTCTGTAAGAAAAGGCACCCCATACATTAGGGACCCTCCACCACTATGACGTGCGGAGAAAATTTCAGGAGGCATGTTTTTGTTATGCCAATATCGTTGGAAGCCATCAGGACCATCTAGATTTGAATTTTTTCTCATCAGAAAACAGGACTTTTTCCACTTCTCAACGTCCCATGTTTGGTATTCACAACAAAACTTTAAGCGGTTCACCTTGTGACGTGGAAGCAGCCAAGGAATTTGTTTACGCTTTTTATTTACCATGCCTTTTTGTCGTAAGTGTCGTCTGATGGTTACGGGACTGCAATCAGCATCTGTGACTGCCTTAATTTGACTAGAAGAAAGTCCCCCCTCTTTCATAACAACCCGTCTTATTCTCTTACTCAATGCAGGAGAAAATTTTGGGGGCCTACCAGAGGATTTTGATTTTCCATAATTCTCACTGTTCTTTAGAAAGTTGCAAATCACAGTTTTACTTAGCTGCGATCGCCCGTTGTGACAAACCTTGCTAATGGAATTCCAGAATTCGAGAACGCCCAACATTGGTAAGTTTGTTTGCTTTAGGCATGGTAACACCTTTACGCAGTGATTAATCTCTAACTGAACTAAAAACATTGGAATTACCATAGATCTAACAATTTATACCCCTGGTCTTATAATTTTGATCATGCGTAAATCGCCTCATTTTATAAAAATGTAAGTTTCTAAATAAAATGTTTGGAATGTAGCTTTTGGTTTCCATAACCTTTTAGATTGTATTATTAATAACCTTAAGTGGGAGGAGTTTAAAATCTATCCGTAAAAAAATATTTCTTTTTAAAGATTTTTAAGTGGTTTTAAATTTTGATCAGGAGTGTATATGAAAGAAGATACTGCTATCAAATCCAGAAACTTTCACGATTTGGGATAAACAGGTGCACAGCAGGAAGGCTGAGTCTATTGAGCACCTATTCGGACTTAAATCTCAGAAATCTTACCTAGGATCCGGCACTAAAGATTCTGGAAAAATGGTCGGTTCCCTGTTCCACTCAAGCAAGTACCTGACCCCTCCTGCTATTCTCTACCTAATCAAATCAGGTCGAAAATGTACGTTGTTGTGCAGTAGATATTGGATATGAACGAGAAATCGGAGATGCGAATTCGAATTCCAGTTAAGTTCGTTGCATTCACTTACGCGCAGATACCCTTTTGAAAAGTATTAATCTGTCTCTACTTCCTCTAGCTATAGTTTAAATAGCAGGGCAGATTGGATTCTACACCCTTAGTTGGCAATCAGTCTACCACAGGAAGGAATGGCAACCTACTGCGGGAAAATTGTTTGCCCAGTTAGTCATGTCTCTTTCGAGACATGATCGCCCAAGCGTATATCATGTATGGCACAACTGGCTGATATGGGCAGGAGCTGCCAAGTCTTCACTTTCCAGTCTCGATAGAATCCAAAAAGCGTGTTTACTTGGCTTTAAACTCAACCCAGACCTCAAGTGGAACTTCAAGTAGCGATCTAGTAAGTACCTTACTCCATCTGCTATCTTCTACCTATACATGAGCCAGACAAGGCCGAAAATGGAGGTACTGCTGCCATATATGTACAGGAACTGCCTACTCTTTGCTTTTCCACTCTCGTTAGAATTCAAAGGCGCCTTAGCGACCTTGCAGCTGATGAATTATTCTCCAATCTGCAACCCTTTTTCTCGAAGACAAAGCGTCACAAGCCACTCGCTGCTCTATCGCCATTTTCATGAAAAATGCTCAGACGATTTGCTAAAAGAACTGGAATTTCCAAGATAGATAGATAGATGTGCACAGAGTAAGAATAGATAGATAGATAGATAGATGTTATACATGTCTCATTGAAGGAAGACAAAATGTCTATACGTAAAACTTTTTATTTCATTTTTTTACAATTCGTACCATTTTTCTCCTGAAAGAATTTGAAGATGAATTGTCCAGTCTTTTCTGAGCTCTTAGTTCCACCAGTTGCAACCTTCACGGCTAAGACCGACCATGCCCCGAACATTGTAGCGATTCATTCTTCATTCTCTTCGGATTCTTTTGCAGAAATGTAAGTTTTACTCGAGCAGCTTCTTCCCACGAGCAACTGCCTTGTGAAACCTACTCCTAAGACAATGCTTCCCCGATCACAAGCTTAACCTGCCTAAGTCTACTGTTAATTATCATCTTCCACACATAATTGCACAAGATGTGACTCTTTTTCTGTAACCCTCTACCTCGAGTGGTCCTTGGCCCTTGTACAGGGTGAACACCATTGTAAAAAAAAAAAAATTAAAGAAATGAGTTATTCACATGTTCAATTAAAAAAAAATGGAGTGAGTTTTGTCGAGAAATGTGCCATATTAGCAAAACTTAAAACCATATAAATATATTTAATCCATTTCTAATATATATATATATATGTGTGTGTGTGTTTGTCGTCACATTTTCTCGAAGCGGGAATCCAATTAATTCAGTTTCTTGAAAACTTGATGGGAATGTTGGTAATGTTGAAAGAACTGGAATTTCCAAGATAGATAAATAGATAGATAGATGTGGACAGAGTAAGATAGATAGACAAATAGATGTTATACATGTCTTGTTCAAGGACAACGAAATGTCTATACGTAAGACTTTTTTTATTTCATTTTTTTTACAATTAGTACCATTTTTCTCCGGAACGAATTTGAAGATGAATTGTCCAATCTTTTCTAAGCTGTTTCAATTTTCATAAGATATTATCAAACAGTTTCCTTTTGTGGGTTTAATTCTTTGTTAATGGATTAAGAAAGCCGGAACCACCTTAAAAATAATTGAATAATTTATGTTCAAATTCTTTCCGAAAAGGTGGGAAGCTGTCTAAACCGGCCAGAAATTACATTTGAATATCCTTTTCTTTCTATTTTTTTTTAAGCAAAGAACTTTCTTTGCTTTTCAACTAAATGTGGATTAATGAAACTTTGCCGTCGAAGGGTACCCTAAACGCTTCAATTTCAATTTTCTCGTTTCAAATTAGATCACAATTTGGCTACTGTGATTCTCTTCCTTCTTCAATACGGCAGTGAATGCTGGACAATATCATCGAAAATGAGGACAAAACTGGAAGCGGCCGAAATGTGGTTCTACAGAAGGATGCTACGGATATCGTGGACTGAGCATACAAGCAACGACGAAGGTGTTAGAAAGAATGGCAACAAAAAGGAAATTGATGCTGAGCATCAGGAAGAGACAACTAAAGTTCCTGGGACATGCAATGAGGAAAGGAGAGCCTGGAGAACCTGATACTGACTGGTCAGATAGAAGGAAGGAGAGACAGAGGAAGGCAGCGGATAACATATTTGCAGGGTCTGATCAGGCGGATGACGGAACGGGGGTTGCCAGGAGCAACAGGAACAAACATACTAAGAGCCACAAGGGATAGGGAGATGTGGAGAGCCATGATCGCCTACGTCCTGAAGGGACAGGGCACATAGAAGAAGATTCTCTTCATCCATCCCAGACAATCAACTGCTGATGATAAAGAGATATTCATTATTTAGATAGAACAGGATTGTTCTTTTGTTTGTGTGTGTGGAGAATTCGATAGTTTTTATGTTTAAAAGAAAGTGTGTCTTCGTTGATTACACAGAATTGCTATTTCCGACCTCCCCACAACCATTCAAAGGTTTGAATCCAGGGAAAAATAATTACCATGTCATATACTTTAATTATCCAATTGTTCCTGGAACTTATTCAGGCAATGCGTTAATATACTTGTAAAATCCACACGAAAACATGCAAAAGTAATATAAAAAAACAACAACAAGGAATAAAGAATAAAACATTTTCATTTACCGATATTTTATGAAAACAATGAAATGGTAAAAAAATAACATGCGCGCATACACACACGCATACAGGCGTACACGTACACACTCGTGCGCGTACGAACGCACACACGAAGGCACACACACACAATCCTGTGATTTTTATGGCGAATCATTATACTCTTTTTAACGTCTGACGTCTCCCGTTTTTTTTTCACATTCCTTTAATGTATTCCGATGAAATAAGGCATGACAGTATTACTCTCTAAAAAGCACTATATATATATATATATATATATATATATATATACAGAAATTCTATGCAAGAGTCAACAGACCTACCTAGATTTCACTCAGCCTAGTTTTGTCAAATAAATCCATATACAGACAAAAGCTATGCATTTATGCATATATACATATATATAAGAAAAATTAAGGCAGACACGTTATTTCATGGTAAATCAGAAGTATGGGTCTATTTCAGGCGAACCATCATCAGCTTCCGTCTTTATTTTACAAAGGATTTTACATGTGTAAAATCGTTTGTAAATCAGGGTAAACCCTGACGAGCCGAAGGCTGAAACCTAGGTAGGTTTGTTGGCTCTTGCTTAGATTTTCTGTCTTTGTTGCTCTACTCTCGTATTGAGCGCTTTAGTGTTAGGATTTTCGTCTTGGGTTTTTTTTCTTTCCTACGAGTATTTGACTTTTTGTTCATGTACTTCGTTTGTTTCTTTTTTTATTTCCCCTCCTTTTCCCTCCAAGTTCGTCCTCGGTCGGTTATTCAAGACGATCTAAATTATAGTATAACTATTACTAGTATTAACAGAATTATTTCTGTTACTATTAATATTGTTATAATTACTATAGTTATTATATATATATATATATATATAGTGTTCAGTTGTCTTGATGCTTATTGCCAAGATTGTTGTTTTTTTTTCAGTGGTTTACTGATAAAATGGTATTTTGGCAAGCAGGTCTTTTGTCGTAAAGTGCTCGATATCGATAGAGCGTTAATAGAATTAATGTGGAAAAGTTTGTCACTAAAATGAGCAGAGTCATGCAGATTTCGAAGTTTCGTAAAGGCATCATTATGATGTCCTTACTTCTCAGGGATTTTTAATCTGTTTTACTCTGTCCCTCAAAACTTCGAAGTTGGAACGACTCTGCTCGCTTAAATGGCAAATTTCTCCGAATTAATCATTATATATATATATATATATATATAGGTGCTGAAAATGCTCTCGACTCGAGAAGGGATTCCGTGCTAAAATTCTGATAGTTTGCGCACTGGTTCAAAATTTGGGGTTTGGGTCAGGATGAGATATTTCAGCAACCCCTGATATAACGTGATAAGATGTTAATGTATGAATTGTTTAACAAGAGCTTTAACACCCCACCAACAAAAAAAAAAAAATTTTAATCATTCTCTTGACGTTTTGGCGTGTCCTGTCGTCTGCAGTTCTCTTCTTACTGACCGTGTAAGAATTGTCAATGTTCCTTTTCTTTAATTTTCTTAATTTTCAAAATTTTGCGCTTGTTTTTAAAGGAATATTTACAAGTATGTACGATTCGTCTTCAGGGACGATCTTTTACTCAAAGAAAATCAATAATCAAAAACATAATTGTCAGAAAAATTTACCAAATCCCTTAGAAAAATAATTGTAGGCACGAATTTTCCATTTGATTCTTGATTGCGCTAATTTGCATATATATATATATATATATATATATATATATATATATATATATATCTGTGTGTGGATGAGTGTAAGTCTGAGTGTGTATATGTGTGAGTATCTGTGTTTGTGTGTGTGTGTTTGAGTGTGCATTCACAAAAATAAACCTAATGAAAATATAATGCTAAAATTCATAATTGCCAAATTTGTGCCAAAGTTTTTAAAATTGTTCAGTTGAAAAAAATGCCATATCCGTTCAAGACATAGCTGAGTCTTATAATGATATCTTGTGATAATCATATATTCGACATCGAGGTAGGGACCATTATATATATACATTTGTGTGTGTGTGTGTGTGTGTGTAGGCATGTATGTGTACATGTTTGGATATACGTGTGAACATAGATGAAACAGAAATTATCTCCATATATACTGAACCGTAAACTTTATAAATGCATATATATATATATATATATATATATATATATATATATATACATACACTGATAGATAGATAGAGATTGATGTAAACATAGATAGATAGATAGATATTATTTTGATTATGTGCGTATATATGTAGGTTATAGATTGTCTAAATATTTGCGTTTTAGTGTTTATTTCAACTTTGGAAGAAATGGAAATATCTTATCACTTTATATAAAGAGGCATTTATATTTGTTCTTTTCTTTTAATATTTTTTTTTTTGAAAAATTGAGAAATCAGAAAGTAATTCATGAGATTTGAAAAATTCAAAGGTATGTCCATCTTTTATATCTTTTTCTTAATGTATCTATATTTTTAAAAATATTTTTTTCACTATACAAATAACAGTCATATTTTCTATTAATTTTCTCTTTCATTAACTAAGAAAAAGAAATAAAACTATTCAAATTCAATTTGTTTTTCAAAACAATTGGAAGAAAGTTAATACCCAGATTTGATTTTTGTTCATGCAACTTATGTCATTTTTTCTCTCTCCTTTTAGAGTATCTGAAAGTCTCTAAAATATATGTACCCACTTAGTAAACCAGCATGTTTACACTGGCCAGCCATGGGTAAAAATCCAACCTTTTCAAAACCACCAATCGTTTTCAGAATTCTAATCATCGCTTCATTGTTTGAGAACAGGTCTACATACATGCCTAGATAACCAATCTTTTGGGCGTAGTCACATGCTAGCCTCATACAGAGCTCACCAAGTCGTTGCCGCCGGACCGACTTCTTGACAATGATAAAAGAATCGGCCACTCTCCATCCACGGTAATATTTACTCACTGCTAGCAAGAACGCTGCCATGAGTTCACCGGTCTCAAGGTCCGTGATTCCGAAGAAGTCACCGTAGCGAAGTTCGTCGTGAAACACTTCGTATTCTGGATACTCGTCAATGCAGAACCCCGTACCATCCTCGGACGCTTGCTGTACCATTTGGAAGGTCTCCCGGAACTGTTCGTCTGTGAGGTAATCGATTTTGGCCTTGGTTCCATTGCACAGACTGATGGTCGTGGGCAGGAAGTTCAATCGCGATCTCTCAGCGTAAGCCAGGATGCTTGTGTTGTTGGTCTTGAACGTCCTAGAACGAGGAAACCTTTATACTTTCAATTAAACTTGAAATTTCATAGGCACATTCAAGCATTTAAAAACAAATCAAAGAAAAACAAAAAAAAATTGCTATTAGCATCTTAACTGGTTAGATCAGTGGTTCCCAAACTTTTGCCGCCCCATTTGGTCCCCAAACCACATCTCAAGTCCCACTACTTTCCAAACCCATGTAAAAAAAAAAACAATCTCTGTTCTTGGTTGTTAGGCATACTGCAGAGTCAGAACAACTAACCCTGTTGTTCTCAACATTTTCTCCCGATATTCAGTCAGTTAAGTGCTATACGTGAAACACGCTTGGGCGATCATGTCTCGAAAGAGCCATGATTGGGCGATCATGTCTCGAAAGAGACATGACTGACTGGGCAGAAGATTATTCCGCAGTAGGTTGCCATTGCTTTCTGCGGTAGACTGGTTGCCAGAACCCAATCTGTCCTGTTATTTAACCCATAACTGGAAGGAATAGACGAATTAATACCTTTCCCAAGGGTATTTGCGAGTAAGTGAATGCAATGAATTCAACTAGAATTCGAACTCGGCTCTCCGATTTCTTGTTCCGTGCCGATATCCACTGGACCACCACGCACATACCCGATATTATCGGACTCAAAAGCTGCATTCCAAATAATATATATATATATATATTACTCATTTCACCCCAAGCAAGGCGGCACCGCCATTGATGTGCAGGGGGGGGGGGGCTACATAAAAGAGAGTAAAAGGAGGAGAGCGAAGAAAAAGATGAACCAGTTACAGGGGGTGTCAGAGAAAGGGCAAGAGATGGATCGGAATACAGGTGGGATTACAGTTGCGACGGTAGAGTGATAAAAGAAAAAAAAACAAGATACACGGGCTGATGTAGAAAGGGCTGGAGCTAGTTGGACAAGAGACAGAAATTGACATTGCAATTAATTTCCTGGAGGTTGTAGCCGTCAGGAAAGCAAGTATATGAAAGGGAGTTTCACAGGCGGGAAGCGCGAGAAAAGAAGCTGTAGAGTAGAAGTGTCGCCTGCATTTGGTTGATCTAACAGTAAAAGGGTGGTACCTTGTTGCCAGTCTGGTTGACCGAGTAAATTTCTGTGGAGCGGGCACCAGTGACCTAAGATAATCAGAGCAGAAGCCATGAAAATATTTATAGGAGAGACAGGGAGGAAGCCACATCCCGCCATAAGAAAGTGGCTTAAAATCAGCGTTTGTAGGGATTTTTTTTTTCATCATATCACCCCAAGCAAGGCGGTAACGCCACTGAAGCGCAGGAGTGAAAAGATTGGAAAAGAGAAAGCCGGAAACCACATCCTAAACAAGGAACAAGGGATGAGCCTCTTCACCTGTTCAATAGACGTGGGTGGAGTGTGAACCGGGCGATAGTTTAGTCTATCTACTCCAATTGAAAAAAAAAAAAAAAAGAAAGAAAAAAGAGGTTAGTGACTTGCTAAGTTTTCTACTTAGTTAAGCCTAGTCGAAGAGATTTCTGCTTGGAAAAAAATCCTTCAAATTAGACATGAAAGTTAGAAATTATACAAAAACGGGAAAAATAAAAGAGGATAAAAATAAATAAAGATAAAAGACAAAATGGCTTAATTTTTACCATATTCAAGAAGACAGACGCACGTGCTACTACCAGCAAGTTTAAAATTCTTATACTTTTGGTAACAGTTTTGGTCAAGGGCGTTAATAGGGTGGCCAATGGCCGACCAATGGGGGATTATTTTATATATTACGAATGTAATAGCACTAAAAAATTTTGAGGGATTTTAAAACTTGAATCAGTCAGTATGTTAAGTACCAAACGTGATACACACTTGGGCGATCATGTCTCGAAACAGACATGGCTGACTGGGAAAAGTATTTTACCGTAGTAAATTGCCATTACTTTCTGCGGTAGACTGATTGCCAACCAAGGCTATAGAATTCAGTCTTTTCTTCTAGATAACCCATAGCTGGAGGAAGAAGTGGCAGATTAATACCTTTTCCCACGATTAAGCGAATGCAACGAATTCAACTTGAATTCTGACTCGCATCTCTGATTTCTCGTTCTGAGCGGATATCAACTGCACCACAAACTTGAATACACGTGCAGTGTTAAAGTAATAAGTATTTATAGTTTAGCATCTTGCATTATCTACTATTGAGTATCTTATATTAAGACATAAAAAATGATCCAAACTCCTAGGCATGACCGGAAAGAATATATATATTCTTCACTCGACGACATAATTATTGCAAAAAAAATAAATAAATAAATAAAATAATAAGAGCAAATATGCGGCAAGTTCTTTCATAACTGGTAGTAAAGTTTAATAACTGGTAGTAAAGAGAATGAACTGAACAGACGCTGCCTCGCTACTCTCTCTCTCTCTCTCTCTCTCTCTCTCTCTCTCTCTCACCATGAGCTTGACAGGAGGAATATATATATCTATATATATATATATATATATATATATATATATATATATACTTAATTTTTAAACGATTTATTACGCCAACTAGGTTTCTACCATGTGGTGTCTTCAGGCGATTTGCAATAACTGAAAACACCACATGGTAGAAACCTAGGTCGCGTAATAAATCGTTTACAAATGAAGAATATTGAAAATTTCTACAATATAATTGTATTGAACACTTTTTAATACAACTGTGTACTGGTCCAATTTTATTATGACCAAAAACTAAGTAACTAAACAATATATATATAGATAGATGAAAACTTAGAGGGGAAATAGCCATTTTCATCATCTAATTTTAAGACATGCACTCTCAGCCCCATATATATATATATATATATATATACTGGCGTGTGTATACACTGCTTATATATAACACATTAAAATTTCCCTTCTCTGATTCTATGCGCCTATGACTTAGTGGGTAGCGACTCCGACTGACACCAAACCGGTTGAGTTTCGTTCCCGGCCAGAAGCAAGTGGATGTGTCTAGCCACACTGATGAAAATCAGCGAAACAGGCTTGTATGAGGATGACTTATATATATATATATATATATATATATATATATATATATATATATTAATCATCCACGTACAAGCCATATATATATATTCATTTTTCACACTTAAATACAGTTCTCATAAATAACAAAATTGATGTTATATTTTGATTAATGAATCTTGTTTTATTGTTATAAAAAATATCCCTTTTTATGCACATATATGACTAGATAGCCAATCCTTTGGGCCGTAGTCACATGCTCGCCTCATATAGGGCTTTCCAAGTCGCTGCCGCCGGACTGACTTCTTGACAATGATAAAAGAATCGGACACTCTCTAACCTTCTGATCATTTTAAATGTGGGGAGTTCGGTTATGTTTAGTACAAGGCTTATTTAACAAAAAAGATCGATTTCCCCTACAGATATTTATAAAATTAATTTCTAAGGAAAACAAGTTTCTCAAGTCGACTAACATTTATTGCTCTTTCTAATAATGATGAGGGTTTTTTTCGTAATTCTTTTTTATTTATGTTAATCTTATAACCTTAACTTCTCTACGAGTTGCATATGCCGTTATAGTTGCTGCTAAACCGTTCAACAGGTTACTTTTTTCAGGTCTTCATTACCAGCTTTCTAACGATTGGGTCACGACGAGGCGCCCAGATGTATATGTAGATATATATCAAACTAGATTTTGATTAATGAGATCACGGGGGTCTTCTCATCGCCAGGAAAACAGGGTCGACCATTTGAATAACTCTTTGTTTTCTCTTCGAGAATTTCGTTCATTCATCTTTCTGAAAATGTCTCTCTACGTCACTCAGCCCCCCCTGTACACGCTTCTTACCAAATGAAATTAGTAAACGGAAACTATTTTTGGAATCCGACTTGAACAGTTGCAAGTCAGTAACGTTTCTATTGGTTCTGAGAATTACTGAGTCGCTTATTTATTCATACATTCACTTCAAATTATGAACGAAAGAAAACGTTATCAATCAATCAGCCATTTTTTTTTCTTTTTCAGACGATACTGGGATTAAATACACAGCGTATGATTTGGTTGGCGCGCAAAGGAAAATAAAATAAGGCTAAAACCGACAGATGGGATGATGTCTTAAAAGACGGATAGAGATGTTCTGTGATGGGAAATGCGAGTCGTGTCTACCAGCACGTAATTATGCCTACGCAGTTTATCTATATCATGGAAGAGGCCAACCGGTACTAGCAAAAAATAACTATAGGTCAAACGATAGAAGAGATATCAGAAATTTATTTAGAGCTACAAAGAACAGAAAATTGTGGAGAGCCATGATCGCATTTGTCATGAAGAGACGTTGTACTTAAAGAAGAAGTGATGTCGAAGGCGATTATCTGCCGTTTGGGTAAGATGAATTCACGAGGATCACGTGACAGCCGGTGAGCCGGGTTCGTCAACAGAGCCTCTCTTAAAGTTTTTACTCCTTACCAATTTCGGTCGCTAATTTGCTTCTTGTAAAGATCAAAGGTTTAATTATTGACCAACTTCGAAGTTGTGAATAATAAATTAGCCTCGCAAATTCGGGAGATTTAAGAAAAAAACCTATTGTTCATTTAATGCAAAACCCAAGAGTCATTCAAGGTAGAGTATCTAAACTTATTTATAAATGGAACTTTGTCCGTTTGTGTGTGTGTGTGTGTGTCTGTGTCCGTTACCTATAGACTCCGAAACGGCTGAACCGATTTTCTTGAAAATTTACAGAGTTGTACTATAAGCGTCTGCTAGTGTTCTTAGCTAGGTTTTGTGTCGAGGTACCCCCGATAAATACGGATAATAAAAAAAAAATCGGGTTATAGAAGGTGTGGTCCGATTTTAATCAAATTTGAGACACTCAGAGAAAAAGACATAAGAAACAATATTCAGAAGTTTCAAGGGTGCAGTTCTTACAATAGTGCAGAAAATCGATAATATATATCTATATAAAAGGCAAGGTGTTTGTGTGTGTGTCTGTTTATCTGCCTGTATGTCTGTATTTTTTTCAGCCCTTTTATTTTAGGTTTTGCTTCGGGTTTGGCTCTAAGTAGGTATAATCGTAGTTTTTAGTCTCAGCCATGATACCATTTACTCAGAGGACTTATTTTTTATTTTTTTATTTTTTTAAAATCATATCACCCCGAGCAAGGCGGTAATGCCACTGATGTGCAGGGGGGTACATAAGAGTAAAAAGATTGGAAAAAAGAAAGCCGGAAACCACATCCTAAACAGGGAACAAGGGATGAGCCTCTGCACCTGTTCAATAGACATGGGTGGAGTGTGAACCGGGCGATAGTTTAGTCTATCTACTCCAATTAAATCCTTCAAAATTCAGTCTACGAAGAAAAAAACTTATTTGATATCGATACCAGGAAATCAAAATTTGACTTACATACATTCATTTTTCTTTCAGTCTACGGTTTCGCTTTAACTGGAAACAACTATTGCTTTTCAGTCTTTCGTGCCAACGTCCAAAGAGTCTGAGCTCCAGGACAATGGATTAGTTTTAAAGCTTTCATTACACCCGAGCAACGCCGGGCTATACTGCTAGTACTTTTCTTTCAGTCTATGGTTTCGCTTTAACTGGAAACAACTATTGCTTTTTCGTCTTTCGTGCCAACGTCCAAAGAGTCTGAGCTCCAGGACAATGGATTAGTTTTAAAGCTTTCATTACACTCGGGCAACGCCGGGCTATACTGCTAGTTACTGAATAAAATGTATATTATGAAAATATATAGGATAGATAACGGTTAAGCATAGACGTGAAAAAAATTAACATTGTAGTGATCGGTGAAGCGCCCTCTTTGGAGTCTGTTCCCCAACGAGCTGTGTGAGTGGAAACTCCTTCTTATCAATAGAATTCAAAGGGGATGAGGGCGATTCGACAATATCTATGTGACAAGGCGTAAAAACGAAGGAATTTAGATCGTTTGAATAAGTCGGAAATAGGCATAGAGTGGCGATAGGCTTGCAGTGTTTTACCTATGGGAAAGGGAATGTAAGGTTTGAAAATAATTAATCGCGCACAAAGCAACACAAATGGAGATTTTATGGTCACAAACCAAACACTGACATTTCAACAACTGCTGATTTCCCAGTATTGAATTGTGAATAGTACAACATTCATTCTTATTTTCAAGTTGGTTATCTCGACTTCCCAGGGTGTCGTTTTTTTTTGTTTTTTTTCATATAATTGTGTCGCCCCAAGCAAGGCATTTTACTGCCACTGTTGTGCAGGGGGTTACATAGGAGGAATGTTGAGGAGTGAGAGGTTGCAGGGGGTGTCAGGAAGAGAGTAGGAGAGGGACGAGAGTACTGATGAGAGTGGAGTGGATGTAGAAAAGCATGAGAGAGAGGATGTAAGTTAGTGAGACAAGAGATGACTATTGACTTTACATTTAAATTCTTGGAGATTTTAACTGTCAGGAAAGCAATTATGCGGAAGAGAATTCCACGGGCGGGAAGTGCGAGAAAAGAAGCTGTTGGAATAGAATTTGCGTTTACAATTTATTAGTTTCACAGTAAAAGGGTGGGACCTAGTAGCTAATCTTCTGGCTCGAGGAAATTCGTTTCTGCGGCTATTAAGAAAAACGCAGGTTGGGAATAAAGAACAAGAACACCGTCAGTATCGAACTCGCAACCTTTTGCATAGAAATGCTTGTTTTTGTTTGTTTGTCTGTTTGTTTTATGGGGTTTTTTTTAATTTAATTTTTTTTTTTTTTGCAACAGCTGCTATAAGACATTAAAAAACAACAACAAAACCCGGATTTTCTGAGTCAACAAGAATGCGAATTTGGACATCCTGGAGAGGTTACTTTTTTACCGGTCTGTGTTTTTTCTGATACCCGTAGATCGACGGACAGTTTAGTTGCAATGAAAAATAAGTGAAATTAAAATGGAAAAAATACTAGTCAAAAATGAATAGTTGTCGACAATGCGTCATGTAAAAAGAATTCAATATAATTAGCATTATTAATACAACTGAATGAAAAACAAGTTAAATAGGAATTAAATAATTATTAGTCAAGAATTAATACTGGCTGAAAAAGTCTCACGTTATAAAAATCAAAATCCAACGGAGAATCTGTAATGTGATCGATCCCGACTTGGCATCTCAGATACAGTCACTTTCTCACCGGCGCAATGTGACTTCCCTGTGTCTCTTCTACAAATACTTTCACGACTTCTGCTCCGATGAACTTAGCTCACTGGTGCCCCTCCCATATGTGAATTTACTCGAGCCACAAGATTAGCAACTAGGTCCCACCCTTTTACTGCGAAACCAATAAAATGTAAATGCAAATTCTATTCCAACAGCTTCTTTTCTCGCACTTTCTGCCTGTGGAATTTCCTTCCGCGTACTTGCTTCCCCGACAGTTTCAATCTCCAAGAATTTAAATGTAAGGTCAATCGTCATCTCCGATCTCACTAACTTACATCCTCTCTCATATGCTCCTTTCTCCATCTACTCTACTCTCATCAGTATTCTCATCATCCTCTTACCCACTTCCTGACACCCCTATAACCTGTCACTCTTTCTCATAACTTTCCTCCTATGTAACCCCCTGCGCACCAGTGGCAGTAAAATGCCTTGCTTGGGGCGATATGATTATCATAAAAAACAAAAAAAAACAACAACATATAATTACCACTAAAACTCCGAGACGAAAAGCGACTGAAATTAAGATGAAGGAAATACTAGTTAAAAATTAATAATGGTCGACAATCCTTTAGGTAGCAAAACTCAAAATGACGAAAGATCTTACAGTATTATTCGGACTATTGTACTCATCTTTGTTGCCATTTGTACGACGTTTCGGCTGTTCTACGCGCCGACCTTCTTCAGGTGCTAGGAATTTTGAACGGAACCCTTTATTACAATCACTGGGGAATATCATCCTGATTCCTTGAATAAGGCCCCGATTGGAAAACATGAGTTATCCCTCTAACGCTACAGGTTACTTGTTCACAACATATGTCCTTAAGGACACATGACCCAGTGGATATAAACGTTGGTTAGTTTCTGACTTGACTGAGTTGTGAGTTCAATACCAGGTTACAGCTTTTTCTTTCCTTGCGTTTAGTCCACTTTTCTGTCCTTGTTTTTAGTCCACTCTCCTTAATAATATTTTTCTCGGATTAATTCACAGTTGGAATAGCTAGTTGTAAGTAACTGTAAGTTCTATGCTAACAGTTTCTTCTCTCGCATTTCTCGCTTGTGAATCTCTTTTCCAGCTTGCTCTTTCCTTACTTTTAGTCCACTCTCCTTAATAATATTTTTTCTCAGATTCATTCACTCCTGGTAACCCCCTTGCATTTTAGTGGCTTTATCGCCTCGCTTGGGGTGAGATGATTAAAAACTCTAGTTCTAACATTTAATTATTATTCGCGAACCAGTTAGACAGAAAGTTCGTTGTCAGTATTACTTGCTGCAATTCTTTAAAAGGCAATTCTCTGTGTGGATTACAGATCTGAAGTGGTCGTGTCACCATCAAGCTGATTATTCTGGCCTGCTTGAAATGCGTCCCCCTAACTAAGGAGGGAAACAAAGATCACGCGTGTTGATAAACCTGTAATTTATAGGACGAAAAAAAGCAGTACACTCGGACTGTAGGTGGAATCTGGATTCTTGTTCGTATATAGAGTAACTTCATTTCTTATTTAGCGATGTTTTTACCCTTATCGTCAACTTAGATTTTTTTACTTCTTCACGGCTGCTTAATTAATTGCTTAAAAATTACCTTGATTACCTTTCGGGTGCGAAAATAAAGTGAGCTGGCTTCGAAAAATACTATAGAGAGAATTTTTTTTATGTAAGGTAATTGAGCCTTGTGGTGCAGTGGATATCGGCTCAGAACAAGAAATCGGGGGAGCCAAGTTCAAATTCCAGTTGAATTCATTGCATTCACTTACGCGCAAATACCCTTGGAAAAGGTATTAATCCGTCTCTTCCTTCCAGTTATGGGTTAAATAGCAGGAGAGATTGGGTTCTATAGCCTTGGCTGGCAACCAATCTACCGCAGAAAGCAATGGCAACCTACTGCGGGATAATCTTCTGCCCAGTCAGTCATGTCTCTTTCGAGACATGATCGCCCAAGCGTGTTTCATGCATGGCACTTAACTGACTGAATTGAGCCTTGGTTTCCTGTAACGGCTTCTGGTGGCATAATTACAAAAGCGCACTTGACCTGAAAGCCGGTTCCCCGAATAAAAAAAAGGGAATACAGGTTCTATTCCTGTTGAAAGCACATTTTCTTGATTAGGGTCGGTAATGCCTCTTGGTTAGTTAACATTAATTTCACTGTTTGAAAAAGAAGGTATGTTTACTCAAACACGTGTACCCCGTAAATATAACGCTTTAAGGGTGTGCATTGTGGTGCAGTGGATATCGACTTGGAATGACAAATCGGGAAGCCGAGTTCGAATTCCAGTTGAATTCCTTGTATTCACTTACGCGCAAATACCCTTGGGAAAGGTGTTAATTCATCCCTTGCTTCCAGTTATGGGTTAAATAATAGGACAGATTGGGTTCTATAGCCTTGGCTGGTAACTAGTCTACTGCAGAAAGCAATGGCAACCTACTGCGGAATAATCTTCTGCCCAGTCAGTCATATCACCCAAAGCGTGTATCACGTATGGCACTTGAGTGACTGATGGTAGTAGGAAACAAGTTATACTTTTAAATACACAAATTAATTATATATATATATATATATAAATTATACTTTAGAACAAGCACAATCTACTACAAAATTGTACATTTTGATTCGATATTGAAAGAACAATGTCTCATCAGGTAGTTAATAATGATGGTAATAAGCGTTAATTTTTAAAAGAAAACTTTAAAAAAACTCACTTTTATTTTTAGAAAACCTTTCGTACGAGGTAAGCGGATATTAAAGAAGAACGAAAAAAGAAAGACGGGAGAAAAGGTGAGAAAGCAAAAAGAGAAATCAAAAAAGGGGAAAGGAAAAAGAAGGAAACAGAGGAATGAAAAAGCAAAGAGGCAAAGAGTGAAAGAACCGAGAAGAAAGAGCCAATAAAAACGACTCAGAGAGAAAAAGTTGCGAATTTACGCAGGAAGTAAAATATAGACAGATACAGATATCGGTCACGTGACCCGTGGGCTTAACAAAGAGTAAAAAGTGGGAAAATGCAAAGATTGAAGCAAGTGTGGGGGAAGAAAACAAAAGACGGCAAAGAAACAGAAATTTCAAACTTGGGCCGGAGATGAATTGCAGATAGATACATTCGTTCGTTACATTGTATAAAACTAAACCCTTTCGCATTAAAAAAAAAAAAAAAAAAATTAAATCGCACACACAAACATAGAAATTATTCAAAAAGCGCAGATCTGAGGACATTTAAAATATAACACGAAGGTATAAATTTATTGGTGCTAATATAATAAAGTGGAAAAGTAAAATAAAAATTATATATATATATATATATATATATATATATATATATATATATATATATATATTACGGAAATTAACGGAGATTAAGGAAACTTGGTTATAAACAACCGATAATTTGAAATGATTTGTTTGAACATTATTTTTGTCGATAATCGTATTTAAGTAGATATTCTATTTTTAATCAAACAGTATTATATATTTATTTCTACCGGCCTGATTATTTACGATAAATTTTTATTACGAAAATGTGTGTCATTTGTTGACATTACCATTCAGAGTAGAGATGGTTATTATGATGAATTCGGAAGTTGTGTTATAGACTTAATTTGACCTCATTTAGACTGATCGTCATTCGTGGTCGAGAGGTTTAAGAAGCGCCAGATCTATGTTTGATTGATAAGTAAGGTCTTCCATTCTATAAAACACGCTTCAGACCAGACAGTAATAAAAAGGATGTAAATTTGTTCCTCTCTAAAAATTACGAAGTTTGATTACTAAGTAAGGTATTCTCTTCTATAAAACAAGCTTCAGACCCTCAAAGATGAAGAAAAGGCTCGAAGCAAAAGAAATATAGTTCTACAGAAGGATGCTGAGGATAAAAGGGACCGAACGTGTGAGCAATGACGAGGTTTGGGAGAGAACGGAGATAAAAAGTTAACTTAGACTTAACATCAGTAAAAGACAGCTGAAGTTTCTAGGACACGTAATGACGAAGAGGATTTGGAGAATTTGATACTCACAGGGCGGATAGAGGAAAAGAGAAGCCGGGGAAAAGCAGCGCATGCATCCTTGATGGACTTAAGCAAATGGATGACAGAGCAGGGCTTGGAGGAAATAACAAGACAAAATATATCAAGTGCTACAAGGGACAGGTAAATATTAAGGGCTATGATTGCCTACGTCCTAAAGGGACACGGCACATATTTTGCTGACACATTTTTTGCAATCGTTCACACCTTTCCTTTTTCATTCAGCACAAACAATTTCGACTTCTAATGAGAAACTGGAAATCTGATGTCGCTAAAATGGTGCTATACGGAAAGTAATCCACAAACATGAATTTCTGGTTTTATTGTATTTTATTTTATTTTTCTCAGTTTGTTGATTGTACTGTGATTAGCACTGTCGTGAGCCAGTCCCACCCTGACAAAAAAGATATATATATATCAATTTCAGGTTTTATTCTTTAGATGGATGTTCAGAGTGCTTGTGAAATTTAATTACCATATAGCTGTACCTTTCAATTGTCTAACAATCATCTAATGCCCAACATCTATAACTGATCGCGAACTAAAGTAACTTAGACGTAATAAATTTAACTGACGAAGCCTATTATGAAATGATGTGAAACTGCGAATTGTCACTAAGCACTTTTGTACAGGACTAGGCAATCCTGTGGGTGATGACATTTTTCCAATCTGCATCCTCTTTCTTAGAGATAAAAAGTCGTAAGTTCATCGCCAATCTACCGCTATTTCCATAGCAAATGTTCAGATGAGCTCCATTCTTTAAATTCACTAATTCAGACCTTTACATCCATACCACTTCCAGAGAGTTGAACCATCCTCATTTCCTACACGTTCCAAATGCAAGAAGAAAATACCATTACAACCTCTTCAAGTCAAGGATGAATTGTTATCTTTCGTCTTTATCCTAAAAATCTTTACCCCCAACACCTTCTCTTTCATTCATGTCACACACCTAATTCATCATTTCTTCTCCATCTTTAACTGTCTCACGAGCCTTGTACAGGATGAAATTTCGTAAAAGAAAAAACTCTACTGAATACATATTTTAAAATGCTTCTGTCTCCACTATTAACGACGCCATGCGGTCGAAGGTCTTTTCTATCAGCCATCGTACGACCAGCTGCACTCTCGAACAGTCATAATACAGAAGAGACATTTGAGTAGCTGTAGAGGGGTCACCTTAAAACCAAAACAGAATCATTCCTTCTAAATGCTTCAGACTGTTTTATGTTCAGGATGAATCGATAGATACAAACAATAGTAAATGTCAGCAATGTCGGAAAAACATAAGGGTGATACATTGTTAGTGAATGTTAGAAACTTGTTTAAACAGAACACAAAAAGTAGGTGCGGATGGACATTCAATAGAAACCGTGGAAACTAGTAATGGATACAAATCAAATGCCGAGAAAAAAAAAACTTTCAATTTTCAAATCTGAAAACCATATCAAGGCCAGTAGTGAAGGGACTGCTCGCCATAAAAAGAGACAATATCGGGTGGATAGTTGCGGTTACTAATGTAAACTTGATCTATTACTACCGTTTTTATACTCGTGTAAACTGAATCTAAGTCTACGCTTTTCATTCTAGTGTAAACCAGATTTATTTGACTATTGCGTACATTGGACCTATGTCTACCTTATTGACTATTGTGCAAACTGAACCTATGTCTACGTTATTGACTATTGTGTAAACCGGAACTATGTCTACCTCATTGTCTGTTGTGCAAACTGGACTTATGTCTACCTTATTGACAATTGTGGAAACTGAACCTATGTCGACATGAATGACTATTGTGTAAAGTGGGCATGTCTACTTCATTGACTATTGTGTAAACTGGACCTATGTCTATCTTATAGACTATTGTTTAAATTGAACCTATGCTTACCTCATTGACTATTGTGCAAACTGGACCTATGTCTACCTTGTTGACTATTGTGCAAAACTGGACCTTTGTCTACCTTATTAACTATATTGTGTAAACAGGACTTATGTCTAACTTATTGACTTTTGCGTACATTGGACTTATGTCTACTTTTTTTTACTATTGTGTAAACTGAACCTATGTCTAACTTATTGACTGTTGTATAAACTGAAACTAGGTTTACCTTATTGACTTGTGTAAACTGGATTTACGTCTAACTGGTTGCCTATAGTATAAACTGGACGTATATCTACCTTACGGCTTACACAATCGGTAGATACAAGCTTATGCCACCTGATATTTCTAAGCGGTCACTCATTTTTGTACTGATCAGACTCGACGTTGCTTAACTTCAATCGAACGTGAACCAGCGTTATATAACCATAACATACATGCATACATGTCTGTCTGTCTGTGCATATGCATATTTGCTTTGAAAGCCATGTTTAGAAATTTTAAGTCAAAAACCGACAATAATGAAAAATAAGTTTTTTGTCACTCGAACTATTATGGTCTGTCATAAAAGAGACTTTCATATTGGAGCTCTTCCCCCACCCCCACCCCCCCAAAAAATAATAATGTAAAAGCAATTCGAATCTCATGCAATAAAGGATCTTGTGACAGGTGCACGAGGAGTGTTCACAATACAAAAGGAAAGTGTTTAGGGGAAGAGAAAAAAAGGAAGAAAGAAAAAAAGTAAAAAAAAAAAAAAAAAAAGGAAGGGAGAAGAGGAATGAGAAGAAAGAAGAAAGAGGGGGAAGAAAAGTTAAAAACAAACAAGATTAAAAGATACAGATAAACAGAAGAAATAGTTAAAACAAACGGAGAATATTATGTAAATGATGATGATTATGGTGACGATGTTGATGATCATGACCATGATGATTATCATGATGACATTGACGATGATGATAGTAAAAAAAGATGACGACGACGATGTTATTAAAAGTAATGATGATTAAAAAGATGATGATGATGATGATGGTGCTACAGAAAATGATGATGATAATGAAGCGACAATGATGATGCTTAAGAAGAAGACAATAAAAAATAAGTATATACGAGTAAAAGAAAAATACAATGAGACAAAAAAGGGGAAGGGTGAAAAAGAAGAAGAAGAAGAAAAAAATGAGAAGATGATGATGATGATGATGATGATTAAATGGACGATAATGAAGATTCGTCTTCAATATTTTTTCCAATATGAATAAAAGAAAATATATGCGAGTAAAAGAAAATGTTTTTATATACGAGTAAAAAAAAAAAAGAAAAAGATATAGATGATATTTCTAGCGCGCATTAATGAAGAAAGAGGGCTTGGAAAATTTAACGTTCACAGGGGGTAAGAAGAACAGGGGAAAGCGGCGCACATATAAAAATTTTACTTATACTATTTTAAAAAGGTTACCTTATTTAAATGAATAATTGCGTAGGATGCTGCGAATATCATGGATTGAGCATGTGAGCAATGATGAGGTTTTGGAAAGGATGGATACGAAAAGGAAATTAATACTGAGCATCAGGAAGGGGCAACTAAAGTTCCTGGAGCATGCAATGAGGAAGGAAGGCGTGGAGAATCTGATACTAACAGACCAGATAGAGGGAAGGAGATACGGGGAAAACAGAGTGTAACATATTTGACTGACCTGAGCAGGTGGATGACAGAACGGGGGTTGCGTTGTGTTAGAGGAGAAAGTGTGCTAAGAGCTACCAGGAATAGGGAGACGTGGAAGACCATGATCATCTGTGACCTGAAAGGACAGGGCACATAGAAGAAGAAGAAAAAGAAGAAGAAGAAGAAGAAGAAAGTTTTTGTAAAATTTGTTATATAAAGTATGTCTTTTTTGACTCAGCGGTTAAATCCCGCCAAAATTTGAAGGATTCATTTCCAGTTTATGGAAATTATTTTTCGTATATATCGACCAATGAGAGACGTGGTCTCAAACTCTAATAGTATCCGAATAGTGAGCCTAAATTTCTGTATAAGTAAGGGAAGAAGGCAGGAAGCATTGACATCAAAAAACTATCAAGAAGGTTTTCTTACTAGGCAACCACAGAGAGACGAAAGAGAAAAGGCATTCCAGTTAAAAATCTACTGAGGCTGGGCAGCCTAATGCGAAAAGATTTCAGAGAAGTTTTCTCAGGAATGAAGTGTGTAAAAAGGGACTTTAAAAAAAGTTACTGCGTCCTTGAGACACCCATGGGGTAATTTGTAAGTAAGTCTCTTCGTTTTTTTATGAAAGGTGATTGCCCCTTTGTTTTGTTATTGCCTTATTGTTTTCTCCTTTCAGTAGATAGATCTATCTATCGCCCGGTTCACACTCCACCCATGTCTATTGAACAGGTTAAGAGGCTCATCCCTTGTTCCCTGTTTAGGATTTGGTTTCCGGCTTTCTCTTTTCCAATCTTCTCACTTTTTTTTTTTTCAATTGGAGTAGATAGATCTATCTATCGCCCGGTTCACACTCCACCCATGTCTATTGAACAGGTTAAGAGGCTCATCCCTTGTTCCCTGTTTAGGATTTGGTTTCCGGCTTTCTTTCTTTTCCAATCTTCTCAGTTTTTTTGTTTTTTTTTCAATTGGAGTAGATAGATCTATCGTCCGGTTCACACTCCACCTATGTCTATTGAACAGGTTAAGAGGCTCATCCCTTGTTCCCTGTTTAGGATTTGGTTTCCGGCTTTCTCTTTTCCAATATTTTCATTATTACGTAGCCCCCTGCACATCAGTGGCATTACTGCCTTGCTCGGGGTGATACGATTAAAAAAAAAAAAAAAAAAATCTTTTCCTTCTCTTGAGTTCTAATGTTTTCCCCATTTTTATTTATCATAAATTGTTATCCTGCACAAAGGAAATTTTGTGCAAATTTCAGTTTGTACCTCTTTTTTTCGTAATTGTAAAACTAAATAAATGTGTTTTTTTTTAGCAACTAGGTCCCACCCTTTCACAGTGAAACCGATAAAATGTAACCGCAATTTCTACTCTAATAGCTTCTTTACTCGCACCACCCGCCTGTTGAATTCCCTTCCATATACTTGCTTCCCTGACAGCTACAATCTCCAGGAATTTAAATGTAAGGTCAGTAGACATCTCCTATCACACTAACTTGCATCCATTCTCTCAAGCTCTTTTTCCATCTACTCCATCCCCATCCTCAGTATCCTCATATATCTATTATCCTCCTTCTGAAATTTTTATGACTAACCCCTCTTTCTCATCACTTTACCCTATGTAACCCCTTGCGCAACAGTGGCAGTAGAATGCCTTGCTTGGGGTGAGATGGTTTTTTAAAAAAATTGTCCGAAATGGTTGTTTTGTCTTTTAAAATTTTACTCGTTGAAGTTTTGTGTCTGGCCCAAGAGCTTGGATTTAGTAGAAATAAAATTTTTTATACATAACCTAGCTAACGAGCTTGTATAAATGGTGGCTAGAACAGAGGGCGGACCTGAGGGAGACTACCACCACCTTTAAATTTGTTGTTTTTCATTTTTTTTACTTTTTTCAGCGAAGTCTTATCGGTTATTACATAAAGTTTCCGATTATCAAAAAAAAAAAAAAAATTGAAAAAAATTCAATATTTAAACAGTTTTGTGGATGTGGAGGTCAGTTTCTCATGCAACGTTATAGTAAATCGATCCTCCATTTTGAAACCACTCGCGTTGGGGGTCGCTTTGTTTTGGTTTTTTGGGGACGAGTTATTGCTCTTATTTTTGTCTTTTTAAAGTTTTCTTTAGTTCTTACGATGGCATCTTCCTCAGAAACTCCTAGAATGGCGTTATTCAAAAAATTCTCAAAAGATTCAGTTGTTGAATATGCGCAAGCAAAAAAGTTAATTGCACAGGATCGATTTACTATAAGGCTGTATGAAAAACTGATCTCCCCCACCCCACCTAAAATTGTTTAAATGTTGAAATATTTATAAATTTTTTTGTCAATCGGAAAGTTTAGGATTTAATCGATAAGATTGCACTGAAAAAAGTTAAAAAAAAAATTGATAACCAACCAATTTACAGGTGGTGGTAATGTTGTATCGGCGAGTGGTTCCAAAATGGAGGATCGATTTATAATGTTGTATGAAAAACTGAGCCCCGCCCCCCTAAAATTGTTGAAATATTGAAATTTTTCCAATTTTTTTTTTTTGTCAATCAGAAAGTTTAGGGTGTAATCGATAAGATTGCACTGAAAAAAGTTAAAAAGAAAAAAAAATGAAAAAAAAAACAAATTTAAAGGGGGTGGTAGTCTCCTTCGGGTCCGCCGAATAGAGATTTGGTGATGACAAAAAGTAACGCTTTACTAAGAACTACAAAGGACAAGAAATTGTTGTGAACAACGATCACCTACGTTCTAAAAGTACACGACACAAAAAAGAAGAAAAAGAAAGATTGATATCGAATTGTTGATCTCTTTTCTTTATATATATATATATATTAATTCAGATACTTTAATCCAAGCGGAAAAAGCAGGAAGGTAAATTTCAAAAACCCGATCCTAATTAATATTAAAAATTTTATTTTAATATTAAAAAATGATACCGGAAGAGAGCTCCATGTAATAAAATATTACAGAGCAAATATAAATTAAAAAAGGATTAATTCAATGATGTTGGATGATCATTTCGATATGAAAATCCCCACGGGGGATAACACATCACCTCAGCAACAGAAAAATCCTTTCAGTAGATATCAGCTCGGAACGAGAAATCGGAGAGACGAGTTCGAATTCCAGTTGAATTCCTTGCATTCACTTACGCACAAATACCCTTGGGAAAGGTATTACTTCGTCTCTTTCCTCCAGTTATGGGTTAAATAACAGAACAGATTGGGTTCTATAGCCTTGGCTGGCAACCAGTCACTGTAGAAAGTAATGGTAAACTACTGTGGGATAATCTTCTTCCCAGTCAGTCATGTTTCTTTCGAGACATGATCGCCTAAAGCGTTTATTACGTATGGCACTTAACTGACTGAAGTAAATAAAATTCTCTATATGTATATGTATTTTGGTCAACAATACGGTGGTCCTTACTCATACACACAGTAAGAGGAACCTTCAATTATTGGAGCCCATGTGCATCAAATCCAAACAACCAACACTCAATAAAATCACCTTTAAATCCGGACATTAAATCACCTTTAAATCCGGACATATTGCATTTGAATACATGGTTTTGTTGTAATTTCGCGCTATCACGCGGTGTGACGTCATAAAACCGCATCGCAAATTTAAGAACAGCGTTTATTATTTTTGGTAACTATTGCCGTTGCCAAGCGGAGTTTTATGTCAACACAAAATAAAATCGTCGGTGATGGTGGATGTTATTTATTTATTTTAATCATATCACCCCAAGCAAGGCGGTAACGCCACTGATGCGCAGGGGGCTACGTAAGAGTAAGAAGATTGGAAAAGAGAAAACCGGAAACCACACCCTAAACAGGGAACAAGGGATGAACCTCTTCACTTATTCAATAGACGTGGGTGGAGTGTGAACCGGGCGATAGTTTAGTCTATCTACTCCAATTGAAAAAGAAAAAAGAAAAGAGTGAAAAGATTGGAAAAGAGAAAGCCGGAAACCACATCCTAAACAGGGAACAAGGGATGAGCCTCTTCACCTGTTCAATAGACGTGGGTGGAGTGTGAACCGGGCGATAGTTTAGTCTATCTACTCCAATTGAAAAAGAAAAAAGAAAAGAGTGAAAAGATTGGAAAAGAGAAAGCCGGAAACCACATCCTAAACAGGGAACAAGGGATGAGCCTCTTCACCTGTTCAATAGACGTGGGTGGAGTGTGAACCGGGCGATAGTTTAGTCTATCTACTCCAATTGAAAAAGAAAAAAGAAAAGAGTGAAAAGATTGGAAAAGAGAAAGCCGGAAACCACATCCTAAACAGGGAACAAGGGATGAGCCTCTTCACCTGTTCAATAGACGTGGGTGGAGTGTGAACCGGGCGATAGTTTAGTCTATCTACTCCAATTGAAAAAGAAAAAAGAAAAGAGTGAAAAGATTGGAAAAGAGAAAGCCGGAAACCACATCCTAAACAGGGAACAAGGGATGAGCCTCTTCACCTGTTCAATAGACGTGGGTGGAGTGTGAACCGGGCGATAGTTTAGTCTATCTACTCCAATTGAAAAAGAAAAAAGAAAAGAGTGAAAAGATTGGAAAAGAGAAAGCCGGAAACCACATCCTAAACAGGGAACAAGGGATGAGCCTCTTCACCTGTTCAATAGACGTGGGTGGAGTGTGAACCGGGCGATAGTTTAGTCTATCTACTCCAATTAAATGTAGTAATTAAATTAATAACATTGTAATACAATGTTATTGTATTACAGTCTAAATAACCTATCTGAAGATGGCTCATGTTTTTTTTTTTTTTTTTTTTATAAGCGTTTCACCCCGAGCAAGGCATGTCACTGCCACTACTGTGCAGGGGGCTACGTAGAGTGGAGAAAGGCTGGTTAAATATAGGAAATAACAGAGGGTGGGTGATAGGCGGGTGAGGATACCGAGAATGAGGGTTGGGTAGATGAGAGTGTTGTGAGAATAGTTGGGAGTTAGTGTGATAGGAGGTGTCTATTGACCCTACATTTAAACACCTGGAGATTGTAACTGTCGGGAAAGCAGACTTGTGGAAGGGAGTTCCACAGGCGGGAAGCGCGAGAAAAGAAGCTGTTGGAGTAGAATTTACGGTTACATCTTATTTGTTTAACTGTAAAAGGGTGGGACCTAGTTGCTAATCTAGTATCCCGTGTAAATTCGTGCTTAGGCGGCACCAGTGATCTGTGAGCCGAAAGCTTAGAAGCAAATTAATAAAAAATTATCCGACTGTTGGAGACTTTTTGTCTTTATTTTCAACTGAAATTAAAGCCAAAATACGACGTTTAGAACGTCTCATGATTAAACATAAAAGACATTCAGTGTCTCTTATATTTAACAGCATATGTTTAGAAAATGTATGTTTCTATATATGTGCGCGCGTGTGGCCAAAGGTTTGTGCGCGTGTGTGTGTGTAAGGTTAAGTTGAACTCATTTTGAAGATGGACAAGCAATGTAAGAGTGCACACACGAAAGAGGCATGTTTGATGTCTTAGACATATTGAAATACCTGCATGAAAATTGGTTACCCGAATCTCAAATAGAGAATTTCCATTTTTCTTTTCTTCGTCAGTGGTAGGTGTAGACATTTTTTTTTTTTTTTTTTTTTTTTTTGCGGAGATTTTATTTCTCTTGTTTTTTATGCCTTTTGTTTAAAAAGAAAAAAGATACAATGCTATAAACCTGCATTGACTTCAGATAGAAATGGTATAAAAGAACACATGGTAGCCCAACGATAGTTGATGACCTTTCTACTGATATTCACTACTTTGAGCTGAATACAACTCAAGACCAATTCAGTGAGGTGTTTAAAAACTGTGCTGCATGACTTTTTCAACATGGGGAAGACGTTTTTTGTTTGTAAATCAATATTTGAAATGCAGATATATTCTGAGTACGCACATCAGGTACATGCGTGGAAAAAGAACTGCAACCTTGAAACTTCTGAATATCGTTTCTTATGTCTTTGTCTATGGGTGTATCAAATTTGATTAAAATCGGACCACTTCTTCTATAACCCGATTTTTTTATTATCGATTTTCGATATTTATCGGGCGTACCTGGACACAAAACCTAGCTAAGAACACTAGCAGACGCTTATAGTACAACTGTGTAAATTTTCAAGAAAATCGGTTCAGCCGTTTCGGAGTCTATAGGTAACGGACACACACACACACACACACACACACACACACACACACACACACACACACACAAAGTTCCATTTATAAATAAGTTTAGATTAGATCATGACCTTTCCTATGTGTACCTTCTATCTATCTATCTATCTATCTCAGTTTGTTGCCTGTCTGCTGGGGCTTCAGAATACACCGACTGCACCTCTGCAGAGGGGTAACCTCGCACTCAATGAGGCGTCCTGGGTATGACAATAAACTACATCCGACAACAAGGACTCTAATTGGTAAGTTTTAAGGAGCATGAAATCACTTCTTAATCGCTGTTGTTTCCAGGTCCACCCTGATTTGCGGTGGTAACATCTGTTAGATTCCCAGCTATTACCTCCACCCGCCAATCTGGAGTGAAAACACTACGAAAGTATAAAAAAAAAAAATTATAGTGAAAATTTCAACAATACTCTTTTGGGGACGAAAATATTACCAGCAATTCATTTTCAAAGAAAAGAAATTATGTCTATATTTCTGAGATGAGATAGTATTTAAACTATTTACATTATTTGTTGCTATTGTGTTCGGAGTTTTGAACCGAACCCGTTTATTACAATCACTGGGGTATATCATTCTCATTCTTTTTGCGAAGCCTCTTTTGGTAGTTATGAATTATCTCCCTCTAACCCGAATCTAAGTTACTTGTGCTGTAGCCTGCTATTGAACTCACAACTCTTTGAGTCAAATCACTGGAACTAACCAACGTCTGTATCTACTGTACCATGTGTCCATAAGGACAAGAACAACTGAATTTCTGGGACTTATAAACCTAATGTTCAGTAGCCATTTTTTATCAGAGCTCATATTGCAATTTTGACACTAATTATTTTTCTGGCACCCCGTATTACTGGCTCCCATATTATATTCATCTTTATCGGCTTAGGAGATTTTTGTAGCCTAGCATATGTGCTGATTCCTTAAGTTTACGTAGTTTCCAGTGGCGTTCTCTATCCAGTATTTCACTTACATCCCATAGGAGGCGAAGATCCCCTTTCTCCCTCCATATGTGGTTAGCTACATCTGATTTTCTATCTCCCCTCGTGTTACAGCCTTGCGATGTTCTTGTAGCCGTACCTTAAAAGGGCGGCCTGTTTCTCCTTTATATTTCTTTCCACAAATACGTGGAATGGCGTACACACAGTCCTTTAGTCAGGTCCTCCTTTGTTGCGGTCTTACTCAGGAGAGTTACCTGCGAAGTGCAGAACCTTCTGAAGATCGTCCTGATGTTATATGGATCACCGATCCTTTTGTATTTTCTCCGATAACCCCTTTACATAGAGTAGACAGACCCTACATGACATTAGGTTTATAAGTGCAAGAAATTCAGTTGTTCTTAAAGACACATGGCCCAGTGGATATAGACGGTGGTTAGTTCCAGTGACTTGACCCAAAGAGTTGTGAGTTCAATACCAGGTTACAGCAGTGGTGAACAAGTAACTTAGAGTAGGGTTAGAGGGAAATAACTCATGAGTACCAAAAAGACTTCGCACAAGGAATGCGAATGATAAAGGTCGGAGCGTACAGCAGCCGAAACTTCGTACAAATAGCAACAAAGATAAGGATAATAGTCTGAATAACGTAAATATAGAAAACTACCTGGAATATATTTATGAAGAAAAATATTACCAATAATACATTTTTGAACCAAAAAAAAAAAAAAATTAACAGCAATATATTTTTAAAGAAAAAAATATATATACAAGTAATACATCTGGCTTCCTACAAAAACCCTTTTTAAAAAAATGTATCAATGAAACATGATCTACAAACTGATTTCTTACAAAGAATACATATTCCCTTCATAGGAATTTATTGTAAAAATCATGTCGGCATTAAATAACCCACTGAGGTGTTGATATGTCGTAAAACAAAACGAACCAAACTTTTCTTAAATTTTAAAGAATTTTTCTTTCAAAAATAAAAAACCAGAAGACATCTGGAGTTGCCTAAAAAAAAAAAAAAAAAAAAGAATCATCAAAATTTGATTAAATCAACCTTCTCATTATAATCAGACATTAAAACCATATCTTAACCCCCCCACACTTTTTGGCATTAAATAAGCCACAGAGTTTGATATGCCATTACACAAAACTGAAACAGTTTGTTGATCTACCTACCTATCTATTTAAAGAAGAATATCGATCTCTATCACTAAATCGATATCTAATTATTTGCAATTGATTCCATCATGCTTATCTCAAAAATGTATTGCAAATGTATTCCTCACCGCGCACTTCAGTTTTAAACTTGTGTCAGACTAAGCTAAGCCTCTTTGTACTGTATTTCTGACTCTCTTTCTTTCTCTCTCTCTCTCTCTCTCTCTCTCTCTCTCTCTCTCTCTCTATCACACACACACACACACACACAATATAATAAAAAACAGCCATGAACTCGATTATACAGCTGAAAACATTTATCATTATCTGACTGGCCGATCTTCGATTTGAACAAAGCCTTTCTTTCTGAGACAACAATAAGTTCTTTTCTTAAAAAAAGAAATCTAGGTTACCAGGCTAATGTGAAGCATAATATTGTTACAGATAAAAACACGGGTAGACACACGCAAACACAGTTATATATGCATGTCTTGTGTGATTGAATAATGTTCCGTCTTGATTTGCAAAATCACCTGTAAATTAGACCAAAAGAAGGGGTAATATACATAGAAACGCTGTTTTAAAGAGCGTGGGCTACTTATCTATTCAACTCGTACAACGAGACTATCATGAGGATCCAGATGTTATGCTAGGATTTGTCATCGGAGGCCACAATTGAATAACATAAAGTATGCAGATGATACATTGCTAACTGCAGTCACGGAAACGAAACTACAAGACCTCCTACAGAAGGTAGCTGAAGAGAGTGACAAAAAAAGACTACAAATAAACCCGCAAGAAAAATTAATGCATGTTCATCAGCAAAAAGAGTAGCCCAAAATGCCAAATACAGGTGAGGGATACGAAAATCAAGCAGGTACTAAACTTTAAATACCTGGGAAGTGTTCTAACAAGACGGAAAATTTGATTCCAAAAGCGAATTGGCATGGCGAAGGAGGCGTTCCAGAAGCTGAGTAAAATATTATGAGACACGAAGCTTTCACTAAAAACAAAGAAGAGAGAACTGGATTGCTGTATGATATCAGTTCTTCAATATGGCAGTGAATGCTGGACAATATCATCGATGATGAAGGAAAAACTTGAAGCAACTGAAATGTGGTTCTAAAGAAGAAAGGATGCTGCGAATATCGTGGACCGAGCATGTGAGCAATGATGAGGTCTTGGAAAGAATGGAAACAAAAAGGAAATTAATATTGAGCATCAGGAAGAGACATTTAAAGTTCCTGGGACATGCAATGAGGAGGGAAGGCTTGGAGAACCTGATATTAACAGGCCAGATAGAGAGAAAAAGAGACGGGGGAAAGCAGCGGATAACATATTTGAAGGGCCTGAGCAGGTGGTTGACAGAAGGAGAAAGCGTGCTAAGAACCACCAGGGATAGGGAGAGGTGGAATACCATGATCGCCCTCCTGAAAGGACAAAGCACATCGAAGAAAGGCTGCCTTTGTTAATAGCAGTAATCTTTTTCTTCAATCTGAATGTTAATCAAACTGTTTCATAATAAAAATTAAATGTTATAATAATAATGATGATGATCAATGAAGACATTTCTTGTGATTAAAGGTCTGTTCTTTTTTTCTTTTTTTTTTTTTTAATCATATCACCCCGAGCAAGGCGGTAACGCCACTGATGTGCAGGGGTCTACGTAAAAGATTGGAAAAGAGAAAACCGGAAAAAACATCCTAAACAGGGAACAAGAGATGAGCCTCTTCACCTGTCCAATAGACATGGGTGGAGTGTGAACCGGGCGATAATTTGCATTGCTTTTTGTGCATGTATTGCTGTTTGCAATTCAATTTCTCGATGTTGCCGAAAGAGAGATAGAAACGAACGGAAGGAAGAATGAAAGTGAGTTTGAGTTTTGTTTAACGGTATATCAACCTCTGTGAGTTATTTAATGAAAAAAAGGTGGGGTTTTAAGGTATTTTTTACTGTTCCGTTATAGTGAGAAGATTGATTTATTCAAGTTTTAATGATTTTTTTGTTTTATTCTTTTTTATTTTAGAAAACTAAAAATGTCTTCTAATTTTGTATTCAAAAATGTTTTGCTGAGAATAATTTTTTTCCTTAAAAAATGTATGCTAATAATTTTTACTTCAAAAATGTATATTTTTATATAAAAGTCTATTTTTATGTATATATGTCTATAAAACTCTATTTTTATACTTTCATAGTGTTTTGACCTCAGTTTGGGGGTTAACTATTTGCCCATAGCTGGGACCCTAACAGGTGCTACCATTCCGGGTCAAAATGATTTTGGGAACAACAGCAATTAAGAGGTGGTTCCATGCTCTTCACAGCCTTCAAATCAGAGGCCTTCCTGCCGGATGCAGTTTATCGTTATGCCCAGGACCGAATGAAAGTGAGATAGAAAATAAAGCAAGAAGGGAAGGAATGAAAAATGAAATAAAAAGAGAAAGAGGAACGAAACACAGAAAAGAAAAAAAAAAGAAAGAAAGTAAAGAAGTAGAATTGAGTAAAAAGAAAAGGAAAATATAGAAAGAAAAGATGAAAGAAAAGGGAAGAAAGAAAAAGAAAAAGAAGAATTACAAAAAGTTAAAAAAAGAGACAATTGATGATGTCAAAACAGAAACAAAAATTGAGGAGAAAACGAAAAGAAAGAAAGAAGAAATTAAGAAAGAGAAGAAAAAAACGAAAAGGAAAAGAAATAACAGAAAAGGAAGGAAGAATAAAAGATAAGAAAGAAAGAAAGAAAGAAAAAGTAAGAAAAAAGGAAAAAAAGGAGAAAGAAAAGGAAAAGTCAGAAAGAAAGAAAGAAAAAAGGAAAGAAAAAGCGAAAAAAAATTAAAAATCAAAAAGAAAGAAAACAAAAAGAAAAGAAAATAGAAAGAAAGAAAGAAAGAAATAAAGAAAGTAAGAAAGAAAAGGAAAATATTTATGGCTATTTTCTTTTACTGAAAGCTTAAGATCATTTACTCGAAATCAAGTGACAGTGAATTTGATCCTGAGGAATCAATTGGGCAATTTCTTGTTCCATTTATGTTAAGATCCACCACGTTAGAGGTTCTTACACTGGTTTTCATTGCCGGTAGGTTTTAACGAGGTGGAGTAATTTCTGGTTGAACTACCATAAAGCGGCATTTCAGATCATATGCAATGTTTGGTAAGTGTAAATTCTCCAACATAAATCGATGATAATGTATCACATTCAACCATTATTAGTAATAAATAAATCATTGCAATATTCAAACTGCTATCATTTTATTCCCAAGACTTGTACAAACTTGTCAAATACTGCGACACGAGTTGCAAGATTGAACTACTTTAAAAAGTGAGCACGACTGAAATTTTAATTTCGCTGCTTATGAATTTCTTTCTTTTCTTTTTTTTTTTTTAATTAAAAAAAAAAAGTTAGGTTACCTTGGGATACTCATGAGAAGGTCATTTGAAAAACGTATATGAAGTGGCAAGAAACAAAGTACCGTACCAAATAATAAACTACATCATTTGAGAACTGCCAACAGCAGCAACAACTAAAATGGGGAACACATGTAACCTGAAAAGAAAATAACAACATAATCAGGATGTTGACATTCCACACAACTTCAAATAAACTGTTAGGAGGGAAACCACAATCAATATAGGAAAGAGTGATAACAGCTACTGGACTCGAGAAACTTATTTTCCTGAAAAGTAGTTATAAGAGAAAGATTTTATAAATTTCAATCGAAAGCAGTTCTATTCGCTATTCAGTCAATTAATGCTTAATGTTTCCTTTTTTTTATCATTTCACCCCAAGCAAGGTGGTACCGTCACTGATGTGCATGGAGCTACATAAGAGAGTTAAAATTTTAGATAGGGGAAGAGTGAAAACAAAGACGAACCAGCTACAGGGAGTAAAAGAGAAAGGGCAAGAGAAGGATGGGAACACAAGAGTGAAGACAGTTGCGAAAGTAGAGAGAAAAGGAAAGAACAAGATACAAGGGGTGATGAAGAAACGGCTGGAGTTAAGTGGATAAGAGATGGGAATTGACATTATATTTCAATTCCTGGAGGTTGTAGCCGTCAGGGAGGCAAGTGTATGGAAGGGAGTTTTACAAGCGGGAAGCGCGAGAAAAGAAGCTGAAGATGTAGAATTGTCGCCTTCATTTGGTTGATCTAACTGTAAAAGGGTAGGACCTTGCTGCCAGTCTGGTTGTCTGAGTAAATTCTTGTGGAGGGGGCACCAGTGACCTAAGTTCGTCAGAGCAGAAGCCATGAAAATATTTATAGAAGAGACAGAGGAAAACCAGATCCCACCGATGAGAAAGTGGCTGGAGTCGAGCTGCCAGGTCGGGACCAATAACATTACAGATTCTCCTTTGGAGCCTGTCAAGAACACTGAAACGAACAGCGGGGACCAGATATGAAAACAGTATTCCATGCACGGTCGGATGGTTGATTTGTATATTTGCAAAATGGATTCAGGCGGAAAAAAAACTTCCTGGCCCGACACAGTAACCCAATCTTGGAGAGAAACGATTGATATTACCAGTACCTTTGCAACAGAGGTTGTTAGCACAGAAATTGTTATCAATGAGCCAAATACAATTTTTTCAATTGACTTTTGCACTATTGCTCTTGGAAAAGTCATGACACCCTCATTTTTCTCATTAGCTATAGTCCGAATAGCAGGGTAGACTATGTTCTTTAATTTTGGGTGGCAACCATTCTATAAGAAGGACTCTTCTGATTTAAAAACCGCTGAGAAGTAAACGAGAAACTCCTCCACTACCTTTTACAACAAAGTCAAGGCAATATTAAAAAGGAAGCTGTGAAGAGCTCTGATCACCTACATCCTGAAGGGAAATGACACTTCATATATATATAATACCGGTTCATACTCCAATCCTCTTTTGTACTAATTCCTAAAAGATGTGACAATTTTGGTTTAATGCATACAGGTCGAAGGTAAACATTGCCCAATCCGTGCAACCATTTTCATGCCGGCATCGATATCCACCATTCCCTCCACTTTTAAGAAATGAGGGAGGTACTGTTGCAGGTTGGAATCTCTGAATCTAGCACTCCTCGCAATTTAAAAAGGAACAGAGGATAGATGCTACACTTTGATCCTAGCCCGAAGGTGGTATTGACCCATTTCGTCCAGTGTCATAGAATGTGACATAAAGTCGGCTCAAAATGGGGTGCCCGTATGCGTTCATATTCGCCACGGACAAAACTTGTCCAGTCCTCTCGAAAAATGTCAACCTGGCAGCGGTATCCACCAGTTTTTTTTTACTCTTTAGCGCAAAGACAGGGCTGTTTCTGCAGAGTTGGAATACCGCCAGGAACAAGTACATGTCACAGATTTTCCACGAACTATTCGAAGAGAGAAGCATGACAGAAGGATGAATGAGACATACCACACTTTGATTCCACGCCAAAAAGAAAAAACACAAAAACAGAGTCAACTGGTTGAGCAGGAAAACTGTAAAATTCAAGCGTTAAATTGTAAATTTCGTAAAGCTTTTGTGACCTTTTGGACGAGTTTTAAAATAATCTAATTGAAGAAAACTTATTGCTCTGTCAAAGAAAATGCTTTAACGTGTTATATATTTCCTTAATTCTATCAGCTCAGACATTTAAAGCCTTGA
Source organism: Ascarosepion bandense (assembly GCA_037127315.1). Classification (NCBI taxonomy): domain Eukaryota; kingdom Metazoa; phylum Mollusca; class Cephalopoda; order Sepiida; family Sepiidae; genus Ascarosepion; species Ascarosepion bandense. The sequence continues at coordinate 66,289 of JBBBDQ010000745.1, read as the reverse complement.
CCCGCCATAAAATGTACACATGAACGAATCATCCTCATTCCCTTCATATTCCATTAATAAAATTTTCTGGTGATCTACATTCCTTAATTCTAGCAGCTCAGACATTTACAGCTAAGATCCGCCATGCTGTGAATACAGAGACGAACCATATTGAGTTTTATTCGGACAGCATCTTCCCAAGAGATGCTGCTTTGTTTAGCAGACCCCCGAGAAGAAGCATCCCCGACCACTAGAGTCTTAACAGGGTCAGCCGTTATTTATCCTACATACCTTCATAATCTATAGTTCTGACGGCATATCGCGTTGAATACACAGGTTCTCGATCAATCACCGAAGTTAAGCAACGTGAGCCTGGCCAGTACCTAGATGGGTGACCGCTTGGGGAAGACCAGGCGCTGTAAACGTTCAGTGACGGATGTGCGTTGTGGTGCAGTGGATGTCTTCTTTAGAAAGAGAAATCGGTGAACCGAGTTCGAATTCCAGTTGAGTACCCTGCATTCACTTAGGCACTGGTACCCTTTGGAAAGGTAAAGGTATTAATCCGTCACTTCCCTCCAGTTATGGGTTAAATAACGGGATGAGGCCTGGAGGCAACCCATCCAGTGTTGGTGTCACAATACAAAACACCCTTGGTAGCCCTAGCGAAGCATCAAGTATTCAGCTATTTGACAAGATTATGAATGTCGCTATAAACTGTGCCAGGGTTCCAAATGCACAGGGAATACGGGAGGGATGTAGTGAGTTCTATCTCGGCCAAGGCCACAGGACGATGACGATAGTTCTTACGTCCATAACACAGCTCCATTCAGTAGCACTCAATCTTGAGCGTCTCTTGTATTGGTTACACCACTGAAGTCGAGATGCCAAGTCAGTAACGATTATATTGCAGATCCTTTTTTAGATTTTATCAAGAACCCCGAGATGAATAGCAGCAGCACCCGACCAGATATGGCAACAGTATTCAATGCAGAGACGAATTATCTAAACTTATTTATAAATGGAACTTTGTCTATATGTGTGTGTGTCCGTTACCTATAGACTCCGAAACTTGTACTATAAGCGTCTGCGAGTGTTCTTAGCTAGGTTTTGTATCAAGGTACCCCCGATAAATATCGAAAATCGATAATCGAAAAAATCGGGATATAGAAGAAGTGGTCCGATTTTAATCAAATTTGATGCACTCATAGACAAAGACATAAGAAACGATATTCAGATGTTTCAAAGTTGCAGTTCTTACAATAGTGCAGAAAATCGATAATATATATATATATATATAAGTTAAGATGTTTGTTTGTGTGTCTGTTTTTCTGTCTGTACAAATCCACAATTTTTATCCGATTCTCACCAAACTTCACACAAATATTCTTTAGGCTGAGTCTGAGCTCCAGGACCATGGATTAGTTTTAAAGCTTTCATTACACCCGAGCAACGCCGGGATACACTGCTAGTAGATTTATAAACGTGTAAGATGGATTCTGAGAAGTAAAACTTTCTGGCTCGACATAAAGACCCACCCTTCCTACGAAATAATGCAGACTTAGATCCGATATATTCGTTCCACTTCAGGTCGGTTGAAAAAGTAACGCCAAGGAGGTGTAGTGTATAATTATGAATTTTTTTTTTTTTAATCGTATCACCCCGAGCAAGGCGGTAACGCCACTGATGTGCAGAGGGCTACGTAATAGTGAGAAGATTGGAAAAGAGAAAGCCGGAAACCACATCCTAAACAGGGAACAAGGGATGAGCCTCTTAACCTGTTCAATAGACATAGGTGGAGTGTGAACCGGGCGATAGATAGATCTATCTACTCCAATTGAAAAAAAAAAAAAAAAAAAAAAACAAAGTGAGAAGATTGGAAAAGAGAAAGCCGGAAACCATATCCTAAACAGGAACACGGGATGAGCCTCTTAACCTGTTGAATTACAGTATTTACATTATTCGGTCTATTGTCCTCATCTATGTTGCCATTTGTACCATGTTTCGGCCGTTGTACGCTCCGGCCTTCTTCAGGGGCTAGGAATTTCAAACCGAACCCTTTATTATTTGTAATAAAAATACGGACAATGGGCCTAATAGTGTAAATACTATCTCATCTCAGAGATGTAATTTAGATTTTACTTTGCATCTGACTTACAAATATCTACACAAAAATGTTGAAGCATCATGAGCATTAAGAAAGTCATTAAAAGAAGCAATTAACCATAAGTGCAATTTTTACTTCAAAGAGAACGAGATAAACCTAACGGTATTGGAGTGATACTGAATAATTGTATAAAAAACTGGTAGGATTTATTTTAAACTAATAATTCAGTCAGTAAAATGCCATACGCTTTAAGCGATCATGTCTTGAAAGAGACATGACTGACTGGGCAGAAGATTATCCCGCAGTAGGTTGCCATTACTTTCTGCGGTTGACTGGTTGCCAGCTAAGGCTATATAACCAAATCTGTCTCGTTATTTAACCCATAACTGGAAGAAAGAGACGGATTAATACCCTTCCCAAGGGTATTTGTGCGTAAGTGAATGCAAGGAATTCAACTGGAATTCGAACTTGGCACCCCGAGTAATAATTACTCATTAAGAACATGCATGCATACTTTTATAACTTTAGCTTGTATTTGATCGGAAATAGAGTAAAAGCTTTTAGATGGGGAAAGATCCAAACTCGGTGATTCTATCCCTGTGATCGATGCAAGCCTGACATTGTTAGCGAGGACTGGGCAAAAATGTTTGTCATTTGCTCATAGGCATACGTGTATGCATATTCGGGGTCATACAGATTGCCAGTAACCGAGAACGATATATATAGAGTGGCAATAAAGTCACTATACAGTTACTTATAATAATTTAAAAACACAAAAACATGGGGAATTAATCAAAGATTCCGTTTTTGCAAAGAAACCGGCGAATTTCGGTGACCTCAAGCAATTTATTGAAGATGTATTTGCAGGCTTAAGACATCAGAAGCCTGTGACGTAACATTTGTCGTTGAGTTCTCTCACGTTGTGGGGAATTCAATGAAGTAGGTGGCTTGCTGTTCGAACAGAATCGGTAATTAATTTACTATTGTTTACCAATAGCATATTATTGTTATTAAGCAGAATTAACCAAAAAACATTTTAATAATAAATGTCTGGACTGTTGATTAATTGTTTTGTCTTGTTATTGTAAGTAAACATCAGTGGCGTTACCGCCTTGCTCGGAGTGATACGATTAAAAAAAACAAAAAACAAAAACTTTATAATGACATGTTGCCACTATATCTACGACCGGCCATAATTATTAGGCCACCCCAGTTAAAAAAAAAAACAAAAACAAAAAAAAACATGATGTATTTCATACTATTTTTAGTATTTATTACCTAGTGGATAATTTTAAATGAAAATAGAATTGTTCTTTGAAAATACTGCACAATAACATGTGCATCAAATGAATTGTTCTGGTGTTCAGTTTTTGTGCTCTCTTCCCCATGTTAGTCTCTTCTTATTGGCTGACCGAAGCAAAGACTTGCTGGCTGTCTTGTAAAATTTTGCAAAGTAATAATAACAAAAGAACCATTAGTGTAATACTGTAATACTGTAAAAACTAGTTCATCTCAGAAATATAGACAAAGCACATGAAGTATGTCACCTTCATCTATATATCTATCTCTATATATCTATATATATCTATATATCTATATATATCTATCTCTGAGTTAAATCATTATCTATGTTTACATCAATATCTATCTATCTATCTATCTATCTATGCCAGTCTGTTTATTATCTATTATTTCTATGTGCCATAACGCTTCAGGATGTAGGCGATCATGGCCCTCCACAACTTCCTATAATTTTTAACTCTTAGTAACGTTTGTTTTTTTTCTTTCTCCACCCTCCATCTCTCCACTGCCCATTCTACCATCCACTGACGTAAGCTCGTTGGGTAGATGCCTCCTTCTCTCCCTCTTCCCTTCAATGTGACCTGTGAGTGTCAAATTCTCCAAACCCTCCTTCCTCATTATGCGCCCAAGAATTTTCAGCGATCTCTTCCAGATTCTCAATTAAAAGTGTCCTGTTCGTTCTTGTCCTATCTCTGGCTAGATTCTGTTGTGCGCTCTATTCATCAGAAAATCGGATAAGTTTTGTTTGTACCGAGTGCCCATAGCTCAGAGGTAAATCGTCGATTCGGTCGGCTAGAAGCAATCGGATGTCTAACCGTACTGTGATACAGCGAAACAGATCTGTCTGCAGATGACTAATATATATATATATATATATATATATATATATATATATATATATATATATATATATATATATATATATATATATATATATATATTTGAAGATGTGCGTCCGTTGTGGTGCAGTGGATATCGTCTTGGAACGAGAAATCGGGGGAACGAGTTCGAATTCCAGTTGAATTCCTTGCATTCACTTACGCACAAATACCTTTGGGAAATTTATTAATCCGTACTCTTCCCTCCGGTTATGGGTTAAATAGCACGACCAATTGGGTTCCATAGCCTTGACTGGCAACCAGTCAACCGCAGAAAGTAATGGCAACCTCCTGTGGGATAATCTTCTGCCCAGTCAGTCATGTCTCTTTCGAGACATAATCGCTCAAGCGTGTATCACGTATGGTACTCAAAGGACTGACTGACTGACTGAGTGAGTGTTGTTATGTGGCTCATTAGGCTGATTCTTACATTGGTTTGCTCATGGCTTCTTAGGCAGTGATATGAAAATAGATCTGCTTAAGTCTTACGGTTGCACGTCACTTATACTCGTTCCTACTGACGTGCGTTTCGGTACGAATTAACGCTAACGAAAAAATATAGCAATCAGTACACAATATCGGCAACGACGTGTATTCAATAACGCATGCGCAGTAGGTTGAATATAAACAGGAACTCCTATATAAAGCGTGTGAATGCCGGAAGTGAGTTTGTTATCAACAGCAACTATCAGAGTTCCTTGACTGACTTGTATCTAATTCATTTTATCAAGCTATGTGTTCACTGAATACTGCTGCCACATCTGGTCGGATGCTCCTGCTATCCACCTAGGGGTCCTTGACAAAATCCAACGGAGAATCTGTAATGTGATCGATCCCAGCTTGGCAGCTCAGATACAATCACTTTATCACCGGCGTAATGTGGCTTCCCTGTGTCTCTTCTACAAATACTTTCACGGCTTCTGCTCCGATGAACTTAGCTCTCTGGTGCCCCCTATGCATGAATTTACTCGAGCCACAAGATTAGCAACTAGGTCCCCTCCCCATTCTGACTGTGAAACAAATAAAATGTAAACGCAAATTCTACTCCCTCAGCTTCTTTTCTCGCACTTCCCGCCTGTAGAATTCCTTTCCGTTTATTTTCTTCCCCGACAGCTACAATCTTCAAGAATTTAAATGTAAAATCAATAGTCATCTCCTATCTACTGACTTGCATCCTTTCACTCATGCTTCTTTCTCCGTCCACACCACTCTCATCAGTATTCTCATCCTTCTCTTGCCAACTTCCTGACACCCCCTATAACCTGTCACTCTTTCTCATAACTTTCCTCCACTGTAGCCCCCTTCGCACCAGTGGCAATAAACTGCCTTGTTTGGGGCGATATGATTAAAAAAAATTAATTAAGATAAGAAATGGCTTGGCCAAAAAAAATATTTAAATAGCATTACCCAGAAAGAAACATTTTCAGGCATCACACTTAGTAAATGCCAAAAACTGTCTGTGGCTAAAATTTTGTTTCGGATGCAATCTGAAATACAATTAATTTCCAGCATCACAAGGCAACTACCGTAGAGTCAGATAGTTTTGTCCAGCATTTAATTCCATATTGCAGGATTGATGTGACATAACAGTTCAGTACTCTTTTCCGTTGTTTCCAACGAAATTTCCCTGTTTCATAGTACTTTGCTTAGCTTTTAGTTACATCTGTTGCTATTTCGAAGGCATCTGTTGCACGTTCGAATTTCAGTGTCACGTTTTCTGTACTCTATTATAACACTTTCCAGATGTTTAAACCTTTTTGAATCTATCACGGGTAGGATTTGCTAACCGAAGATTTACTAAGCAACATGGCAGAGAATTTATTTACTCCAAAGGGTCACCGTGACATAAACAGTAGAGAGAGAGAGAGAGAGAGAGAGAGAGAGAGAGAGAGAGAGAGAGATCAAGACACTAATCGCAGTTGCCTTTTCGCATTTCATTTCAGTCTGATGTAAGTAGGCCAGGTCTCGTCTCTTCTGGCACCCGCAGATTTCATGGCTACACTCACAGCTTTGCTTTCGTCGTTTTCCTGCGCAAACTTAAACTAAATATTTCTGGCGATATGGAAAAAAAAAACAACAAAAAAAAAAAAAACATGCCAGTATTGATAATCGAATTTCGTCATTTGTTTTCTCTCCGATTTGTTACGGTAAATTTTACGACTTAGTTTCTGTGAGTTTTGAAAATCGAGAAATAAAATGAACTGTCAGTGATCCGAAGCTCCTGGCGTACGAGATACGAGGATGTGCTGAAAAGTGATCGGCCTGGCCCACTTTTCCAAAATCTGGCCCAATGACACGCCGCTCATAGTCAACCTTGACAGAGCCCCCCTCTCTTTCTTTTACTCTTTTTTTCTACTCTCTCTCTCTCTCTCTCTCTCTCTCTCTCTCTCTCTCTCTAACCTTTTGTCGCACCTAAAAAAACAGAGGGTAAGAATTTTTATTAGATTAAAATTACAGCGCTATTGCATGGGTCAAGCAAAATGCGTTCAGATATCGAATGCCATCTCATTCGTTGTTTTTCTTCTACACTGTCTTATGATTTCAACATCTTTTTTATTTGTTTTACTTTTCTTTTTTTCTTTCTTTTTTCCTTCCTACTTTCTTTTCGTCTTTTTTTCCTTCCTTCGTACTTTCTTTTCATCTCTCTTTCCTTCCTTCCTACTTTCTTTTCGTCTTTCTTTCTTTCTTTCTTTGCCCTCCCTCTTTCCTTATTTCTTTTTTTCCTGCCTTTCCCTCTTCTTTCAATCTTTCTCGCTCCTTTCTTTCCTTTTTCCTGAATTCCTTCCTTCTCTCTCTCTTTACTACTTTCTTTCTTTTCTTTCTTCCTACCTTCTCTTCATCTTTCTTTCCTTTTACTTTTTTCTTTTCCTCTTTCCTTATTTCTTTCTCGCCGGTCTTTTTCACTTCTTCCTTTCGTTTCTTATTGCCTGCCTTCCTTCCTTCCTTCCTTCCTTCCTGCTTTTCGCGTTTCTTTCTTTCTTTCTTTCTTTCTTTCTTTTTTTCCTTCCCACTTTCCTTATTTCTTTCTCTCTTGCCTTCTTTACTTAGTTCTTTCTTTCTTCTCTTTTTTGCTTCTTTCTTTCCTTCTTTTCTCCCATCTTTCTTTTTTCTAGCCTTCCTTTCTTAATTTTTCTTTTGTATTTATTTCCTTTCTGACTTCTTTCTTTCTTTCTTTCTTTCTTTCTTTCTACAACTTCTTTTTCTTTTTATAGTCTTTCCACTTTTCTTTTTAGGTTACGGAATTAATTTCAACTCGGAACTAATTTCAACCCAGAGCTGGTTTCGGCTCAGAATTGATTTCAACACGGAAGAGTTGAAATTAATTCCGAGTTGAAATCTGTTCTGAGTTAAAGTTGGTTCCGAGTTGAAGTTGTTCCCAAGTTAAAATGAGTCCTGTAACCCTTCTTTTTTATCGTTTTCCACTACTTTTCTATCTTCGTTTGTGTCATTACCCCTTTTATTCATTATTCATGTCTTCAACTCTTTTTTTTTTCCATTTAGGAATTTCTTTAACTCGCTACTTTTCCCCACTTTTTTGTTTTTTACTTTTGTATGTATTAAATTAGATCCCTTGTTAATTTTCTGTTCTTTTTTCTTTTGCATTTCGTGTTTTTGTCATTATTATTTATGTTTTCTTTCTTTCTTTCTTTCTTTCTTTCTTCATACAAATTCTTTTTAGTCTTTTTGTTTTTATTTTCCAGCCCTTTTCTCTTATTTTTTCTTTCTTCGTTTGCGTAGCTTCGTTTACCATTCATGGTTTATTCATTCACTAGCAATATAGCCCGGCGTTGCTCGGGTGTAATGAAAGCTTTAAAACTAATCCATGGTCCTGGAGCTCAGACTCTTTGGACGTTGGCACGAAAGACTAAAAAGCAATAGTTGTTTCCAGTTAAAGCAAAACCGTAGACTGAAAGAAAAATGAATGGATGTAAGTCAAATTTTGATTTCCTGGTATCGATATCAAATTTTCTGCACTATTGTAAGAACTGCAACCTTGAAACTTCTGAATATCGTTTCTTATGTCTTTGTCTATGAACGTATATCAAATTTGATTAAAATCGGACCACTCCTTCTATAACCCGATTTTTTCGATTATCGATTTTCGATATTTATCGGGGTTACCTCGACAGAAATCCTAGCTAAGAACACCCGCAGACGCTTATAATACAACTGTGTCAATTTTCAAGAAAATCGGTTCAGCCGTTTCGGAGTCTATAGGTAACGGACACACACACACACACACACACACACACACAGACAAAATTCAATTTATAAATATAAATATCTTTTACTTTTCAACTTTTTTCGCTTTTCAAAAATTGTGGTACAGTGGATATCGGCTCGGAACGAGAAACCGGGGAGCCGAGTTCGAATTCCAGTTGAATCCATTTTATTCACTTACGCGCAAATACCCATGGGAAAGGTATTAATCCGTCTCTTTCTTCCAGTTATGGGTTAAATAGCAGGACAGACTGGGTTATGTAGCCTTGGCTGGCAACCAGTCTACCGCAGAAAGCAATGGCAACCTACTACGGGATAATCTTCTGCCCAGTCAGTCATGTCTCTTTTGAGACATGATCGCCCAAGCAGGTATCACGTATGGCACTTAACTGACTGACTTAATATCACTGTTTTCTTTTGTCTTGTTTTATCTGTTTTTTCCTTTCAGCTTTTGTATTTCCCTGCCTTCTTTTTCTTTTTTATTTCCTATGCCTTTGCCTTTGTCGCATTTATCTTTCTTTCTTTATTTTCGCTCGTCCATGCACCTACCTTTCTCTCATTCCATTCTTTCTTTCTTTCTTTTGTTTTTTTCCTTTATGCCTCTTTATTTTCAGCATTTCTTTTTCTAGATTACCTTTCCTTTCTTTCTTCCATTTGTTCTTCCTCTTCTTATTGTTTACCTGTCTTTGTTTCTTTGTTTCTTTCTTTTTTCTTACATATACTGTTACATCTTTCTCCTTTTCTTCCTTTTACCCTGACGATAATGATATTTTTTCCCTCGGTCTTTTCATAATGTCTAAAGCACTTCTACTATGCCTTGACCCACTGACCCACTGACTTAAATTACATAATTTCTCTTTTACTTTTATTTATTTATTGTAAGTCACATCATGTTTATTTTATATCTTTCTTTTTTTAAAATCTAAACATGTCTTATTGTCTTAGAATTCCGATGTATGTATTAGTATACATTTGTAATTCTTTAAAAAAAAAACTATTTTTTCATTAGTCGTCTGCTTTTCTACCAATAAGAAACAACGAGGTCCCGACATTCATTTTGCCAAAAGTTTTATGTAATCATCATCACAATTTAAATTGACATTTTTATTGAAGGAAGTTTTATATTTTTGTTATTTACGACTTCGTTGTTAAAGAAATACAGCTTCGTTTTGGCACCTTTGAAATTGTATGTTAATGGATATTTAAGAAAGTATATATAATAGCCAGGAATAAGCGTAATTTAAATGGTATTTTTACTAAAAAGTAAAAAAACAACCGGTTTCTGGGAATAGGAGACATGTAAAATAAAAGATGATTAACAGGGGAGAGAAAAAATTCAAGGAAAACTAGAGCCCAACGACATTCAAACCCAGCGAGCAGTCCCTCTGTTTACAGAGGGAAGAGTTGCGGGATTTGATGCATAAGGACTCTATAATCTTTAAATGATATAAAGAGTGGGACCTTGGTAAAATAGAGAAACGGTCCACATTCAATATATATATATATATATATATATATATATATATATGTGTGTGTGTGTGTGTGTGTGTGGTTGTGTGTATGTGGGTGGATGTGGGTGGATGTGTATTTAAACATTATTTTTAATGGATACTCGTATTTTTTATATAATTAAGCATCTACCGACTTGAATAACCAAGAAATCTTGTTAGAAAAATGTGCACCACCGGGAGGATTCGAACCTGCGTCCTCTAGGGAAAACCGTCATTAGATCTGAAGTGTCTTAATCACTTGACTAAGCAAGACTAATGGTCAAACAAAGCCCGAAATGTCCTGGACACTGAATTCAACACTCAGAGAAGTCTTTTTCATGCTAAACACAATCGTCGGGCAATATGCGTTGTGTTTTTGCTCAACTTTTATTATATATACGGTTTAGTGATGCATTGTAGGTAGTTGGAATGTTTGACTTCTTAATTTGTTTATTATTTACTTATTTATTTGTTTGGATTAATTTATTTTACTTGTTTTTGTTTATTTTATTTGTTTATTTTCATTTATTCTCGTTCGTTTTCAGTTTTTGATTTTTAAATAACGCGGTAAATATTTGTTTTCATGTCTGCATTTTGAGATGAGTTCTGATCATTTATTTAGAAATTTGTTTTAGTTTGAAGGTAATTATATTTATTTTTCTTTTAGACAGAGTTTATAGTTTTGGGATTTATTTTTGCAGGCTAATGTTCTTTTCATTATTTTCCATGAAATTTTTGGGGTATTTTTTTTTTTTTTTTTGGCTGTTTTTCATCTACAAGATATGTTTAGGAAGCGATGTGCTGTTTGCGTATTTACTATTTGTAAAGGATGTTTTGTGTGCGTAGTGCCTTTGTTTCCTTCAGTTCGTCCTATGTATATTTTTCTTCATTATCTACTAATTTTACAGTGGCTTGGTATATTGCATTGTTCTACAAGCAATTGCCGTTTAAGGGGTATTCGTTCTTTATTCTGTAACTATACGTGAATTTAATTTGTTTAGGCGGTTTGTTGCTTTTTTCCTATTGTGCTTTTTATTATTTGTGTCATGTTCTCGGTGTAACTGTAACTGATTTTTACTGTGTTTTTGTTGAATATCTTGTGGAGAGTGCTTGATGCAGGGAAGTGTTTGTGTATGACTTTAATGAATATTTTCTAACCACTTGCTATTAATAATCAAACACATACCAAAATCAATTAACCGCAGGTTTTCGGACAATTCATCCTGTGAAACCATATTCCACGAAGTTAAGAAAGACTATGAAACAGCCCTAAAAGTTAGTGGATTCCCGACAACACTCACATACACAGCACAAATAAAGGCCAACGAGAAGATAAGCATAATATAGTTTAACGCACCGAGCAACAAAAACGTAAAAATAAATGTAGTAAAAATATTAATTAATGAATTTTTTAATCTATCATTATTTAGAATTTCTATTAAACAATATATTTAGAGCAGCGGTAGCCAAACGTTTTTGAGTTTTGTGCCAAAATATAAATCTAATCTCCCAAATTGTATGGGCACAACCTATGCATAGTCAAACTTTGATTGGATTTTCGTGGTGCTAGTATTGAATGTCAAATAATCATCTTTGTATTTCTTGTAATAATTGTTATATGAATGGGATACACTGCACAGAGCTGATCTTGCGGTTTCGTGCCCGCTTCCGAATGTATGATACGCAGTCCCTCACACTATTGTAGCTCAATTTTCACAAGGTAGTATTCATATGAAATACAATTTTTTTTTTTTTTTTAAATGATCATTTCATCCCGAGCAAGGCAGGACCGCCACTAGTACGCAGGGGGTTGCAGTGAAAAAAAATCAAGGTACAGCGGATATCGAAGAAAAGATAAGATATGAATGGATATCGAAGAAAAGATAAGATATGAATGGGAATTTTGTAGATGAGAGATGGCAATTGACGTTGCATTTAAATTTTGGAGATTGTAGCTATCAGGGAAGCAATCAAATGGTAGGGAGTTTAACAAACAAAAAGTGTCAGAAAAGAAACTCCTATAGTAGATGAGAAGATTATATTTAATTATTTTGACAGTAAAAAGGTGGAACTTAGATGCCAATCTAATAGCACGAGTAAATACATATAACCTAATATATATATATATATATATATATATATATATATATATATATATTAATTCGAATGACAATCAAAATACGAACGTGGAAAGCTCGACTTGTCACTAATAAGAATTCTATTCTTATCCAGTGTCTTACACTTTTGAACAGGAGTAGAGGCTTACCTCATTTCCTGTTTAGGATTGGGCTTTCGGTCCCTTCTAAAACCCTACTCCATCTCTGCCTGAACTCTGAAATTTTACTCGTTAATTAAATCTTGCTAATTAAGTCTACAATTATCTGTCTAGCATTCTCAGTATCCTAGCTTTCCCTACGCTAATGTAACCTTACACAGTAACCTACTACCTTGAGGTCTTCTATTGGGTGAACATTAGAAAAATCAATAAGGAAAGCTCACGTTTGCGACCTTGAGCCAGACAACGCTTAATGTAGAAACCCCCCTCATTCGTATTCCATTGATTTGGTGAGGTGTATGTTCTACACCATCAGCTTCTTTCATGAGAATGTTTCACCGATCAATACAATTGTTCAAATGTGCGTTATGGTGTAATTGGTATCGGCTCGGAATGAAAACATCGGAGAGCCGAGTTCGAATTCCAGTTGAATTCGTTGCATTCACTTACGCGCAAATACTCTTAAGAAAGATAGCAATTCATCTCTTCTCTCTCCAGCTATGGGTTGAATAGCAGGACAGATTGGGTTATATAGCCTTGGTTAGCAATCAGTCTACCGCAGAAAAAAACGGCAACCGACTGCGTGAAAATTATCTGCATAGTTGGCCATAGTTCGAAAGAGACATGATCGCCTAAGCGTGTATCACGAACAAACCTTAACTAATGTTAACCGTTATTTTTACAGTAAATCTGCATAAATTTTTCCCGTAACCCTCTACTTCGAGTGGCTCCAGGCCTTGTTTAGAATGAACATCACTATAAAAAAAAATGTGTTCGATTACACACGCATTCATTATCTTTCTTTCACACACAGCACACATACATACTCATACATACTGCAACTCAGACACAGCAAATAGTTAAAAATAACAACTTTCGCATTATCTCAAGAAGCACCGCTTCCTCTCTTTCCCCCATCCCATTCATAGAGTATTCTCTTTTTTGACTCGCCAATCCAGTTGTTGTTGTTACGTCGCGTGACTCACCCCAAAAGCCACAAAGTTGAGGACCAAGATATGAATCTGGGAGTGGTTCGGTCTTACTCTCTGTCTTTCTCTCTCACTCTTTTTCACTTTTCGTCTCACTCCAGTCAGCAAGTCTCTACCCGACCATTTAAAGACTTGTCACTGTTTGAATGTGAAGTTTTGGATTCATTGCCGAGCATGAATATTCATTATGAAGACAGTTCATAGGATTTAGAAAGTAGCTAGTGTCTTGAACTTTCACTAGAAACAAAGAAGAGGCTACTGGATTGCTATGTGATGTCAGTTCTTCAATATGGCAGTGAATGTTGGACAATATCAACAAAGATGAAGGAAAAACTTGAAGCAGCGGAAATGTGGTTCTACAGAAAGATACTGCGGATATCATAGACCGAGTATGTGAGGAATGACGAGGTTTTGGAAATGATGGAAACGAAAAGGAAATTAATATTGAGCATCAGGAAGAGACAGCTGAAGTTCCTGGGACATGCAATGAGGAAGGAGGGCTTGGAGAACTTCATACTAACAGGCCAGATAGAGGGGAAAAGAGACAGAGGAAAACAGCGGATAACATATTTGAAGGGCCTGAGCAGGTGGATGACAGAACGGGGCATGCGAGATGTTACAGAAGAAAGTGTGCTAAGGACTACCAAGAATAGTGAAACGTGGAAGGCCATGATCGCCTACGTCTTGAAAAGACAAGGCACAAAGAAGAAGAAGAAGAAGAAGAAGAAGAAGAAGAAGAAGAATACAACAGAGGAAACCAACTTTCCTAGCTTGGATCTAGCAATTGTCAGCGGAAAACATTAGTCCGAGATGGCGCAATGATTTACTCTTCTGAAGGTTAGCATCAGCCATACATATGGAAATCTAAAAAAGATTCTCTCAGACGATAAAAAGAGGGCAGCTTTGCTTTGAAGGCGTATAAATTAACAAGCAATTCCTCGCCACAATTAAGAACATATTTGAAGACGTTTAATATTAAGAGCTATTAATTTTGTATAATCTGACATTTCTTCACTATGGGAAAATTATTATGCGTATTGGGATTTTCGAGGTCGTATAATTGCGACCTTAGATAATTCTTAGACGCCCCGTCTTAGAATTGCAAATACAAAACCAAGTTCGAATTATAGCAGAAGCTGTTAAATTTATTGTTAACCTTGCCAGGAGCCAATGAATAGCTATATTTTCTCTCGATATTTATCAAACTTGTTTAGTGTGATACAAGGTCACAAGTATTGGGCACTTAGTGACAAAATCTGATACTTGATATAGATTTACTGCTGCTAATGTAGGTCGGACGAAAAAGACTTGGGCGTATACAAAGATAAAGAAAGAGAATTGTTTATTAGGCGAATTGAGAACACACAACGGCCCTGGAAAGTACATGCGAAGCCAGACGGGTTATCAAGCATACTGACCAAGAGATACCGTTCTGCAGACTCATCAGCCCACCAAGAATTTTGTCGCGGTGTCTCTGTCAGTCAGTCAGTCAGTTAAGTGCCGTACGTGATATATGCTTGGGCTATCATGTCTCTTTCGAGACATGACTGACTGGATAGAAGATTATCCCGCAGTAGGTTACCATTGCTTTCTACGGTAGACTGGTTGCCAGCCAAGGCTACAGAACCCAATCTGTTCTATTATTTAACCCATAACTGGAGGGAAGAGAAGGATTAATATCTTTCCCAAGGGTATTTGTGTCTAAGTGAATGCAAATAATTCAACTGGAATTCGAACTCGGCTTTTCGATTTATCTTTTGTTGTGATCGTTTTTCACCTTCAAAGCTGACGATTCATCCATAAAATCTTGCAGATGCGATCATTGCAATAATGTCATACTTGATGTGTGCCGTGGATTTCTCTTTGTTACACCGAGAAAAGAAATTCATATTTGTTTTATTTTAACGAGAAAAAACCATATTAAAATAAGGCTTTTTAGCCAAGGTAGGGTATCGAGTCTAGAAAAAGATCAACTCTGAACTCAAAAACAATATGATGAAAGATGGGCTCCGCCAGATTATATTGTCCTAGAGGCATCCGTAGTTTCTACAGCTTCAATAAATGCCTTGCTTCTTACAACTATTATAGTTGTAGGTTACAGGACTCGTAATCGTGATCATGCGTTTGATACTCATTGGGTACCTGATTAATGTAACCCGATATTTTAACATCAAAACCAGTCTGAAGTGGTATAGGCTTCCTCCGGCTATCTTGCTCTAATCGGATACGGGACGCATGAATATCACAGCAACATGATTACTATTTGCACAAAAAAAAAAAAAAAAAAAAAAAAAGCAAGAGAAACTACTTTATAAATAACATTTAATACAGCTACAGATTTTTCGCTTGAGCAATCATTCGGGGCGAGCGTAAATGAAGGCCCCCACACTAGAAAAATTGCTGGTTGAAATTACGTTTTTCTCCAAATTAGATCATTTAACAGTCTTGCGCTAAAATAAAACAAGCTACGATGTGCTGTTTTATTATAACAATATTACAAACAGTAATATTACGTATAACTCAGGAAAATGTTTTTCAAATAATAAGGTGAACCTATTTACTCCTAATTGAAATGTTTAATGTCATGAAAAACTATTTTAAGAAAAAGATTTTCAAATATCAACCGACAGCAATGTTCACAGTTCGGTCACTGAACGCCACATGTTTCTTGTATGGAAACGGGTTACAATATATCCATCCAGTCAGTTAATTGCCGTTTGTGATACATACTTTGGCGATCATGTCGCTTTCGAGATATGTCTGACTGGGCAGAAGATTTTCCAGCGGTAGGTTGCCATTACTTTCTGTGGTAGCCCGGTAGACTATAAAACTCAACATGTCCTGCCATTCAACCCATGGCTGGATAAAGAAAAGATGAATTAATACCTTACCCACATAAGTGAATGCAAAGAATTCAACTGGAATTCGAACTCAGCTCTCCGATTTCTCATTCCGAGACGATACTTCTTCTATTTACCTTGTCCTTTCAGGACGTAAGCGATCATGACCGTCTACGTCTCCCAATCCCTGGTGGTTCTTAGCACGCATTCT
>JBBBDQ010000745.1:0-45000 GCA_037127315.1 Ascarosepion bandense | reverse complement strand
AAGATGAGAACAATTGTCCGAATAATGTAAATAGTGTAAATACTATCTCACCTCGGAAATATAGACAAGTATTTCTTTGTTTTTTATTATATCTATTTTAGGGATTAACATTATAGTTGCAACTTTCTTGCAATTAAAAAGAATTAGTATTTTTAGAGATTGAAAAACTCGTTAGGAAAGATTCTTTCTGTTCGTCTTTAAACTTAATCCTTCGTTTAATTCTGTCTTCTGTTAAGTTTAATAATGCAGCAGGGTTGAAAGTCGAATAGGAAATTTAAAATTATCTCACTACATGTTTTAGAGACTGTTTACACACAGGCAACGAAAAACCATCTGACAAGCAGAACGTAAGAATTAAAAAAAAAAAGGTAAGAAAGAAGCATAAAACAAGAAAGAAAGAAAATAAGAAAATATTTATCATTTTCTTAGTAAAGATCAGGTTTCAACATAGTGTTTTGCCATCGTCAGTTTGTTTCGCTTGACAAACAGGAAGCATTATTGTGATTTGTCCAGTCCAAAGGACATCTGGTGTGCAGACATATTGAAGTATCACATCTGATGTTTTTTTATCATTTCTTAACAGACGGCTGAATATAAAGTTATGACATCACCATTTTATCCACCAATCAGACCAAAGCGCATTTGGATCGGCTTCACAGTTATATACTTGGAGCAATTCTTTCCGAAAAAAAGACCACACACACACACACACACACACACACACACACACACACGGTTGATGAAAAGGTCTCTGCTTGTATCATTTCTGATAATCTGTGAGCGTTATTTTGTCGCTATATGAGCGTCAAGTGGTTATTACTTCGCTTTCTGGCCATAAAAACCAGGTATCGAATCTCATCATGTTCGACTTTTCAAGGAGGTGATTTTCTAAAGCAATCGCCCTGGAGACGTGATCCCAGCCCGTCGCACCTTTGGAAAGTGCCTGAAAACCATACTTCAAGGGTTGACACAAGCCTTGTGAATGAAATTGTGTAGACAGAACTGTTCAGAAGCCGTCGATGATTGTACTAGGTCGAAGTTACAAGTCATCGTGACCAAGTTTTTCAGCATACTAGACTTGTTATGAAAATGACTATGCTAGAGTAATTATCGGTGTGTCCACTTGAATTGGGTTTTTTTCTCTCTTAATCATTTCACCCCAAGCAAGGTAGTTTTACTGCCATAGGTGCGCAGGGGATTACATAGAAGTAAAATAATGAGGAAGAGGGACAGACTATAGGGGGTGTCAGGAAGTGGGTAAGAGAATACTGATGAGAGTGGGGTGAACGGAGAAAAGAGCATGAGAAGGATGTGAGTCAGTGAGAGAGCAGATGACTACTGACCTTACATTTAAATTCTTGGAGATTGTAGCTGTCGGGGAAGCAAGTATACGGAAGGGAATTTCACAGGCTGGAAGTGCGAGAAAAGAAGCTACTAGAGTAAAAGTTGCGGTTACATTTTATTGGTTACACTGTAAAGGGGTGGACTTAGTTGCTAGTCTAGTAGCTCAAGTAAATTCATAAATAGGGGGCACCAGTGAGTTAAGTTCATCGGAACAAAAACCAGGTAGGTTGTGCGTTGCTTTTCTCTGGCCCGCTTAACTTTCAATCGGTCCTGGGAGTCTCAAATTTTCCAAGCCCTTCTTCCTCACTATGTATCCCAGAAACCTTTGCACTTTCTTTGTCATATTAAACATAAGTGTCCTTTTTTGTTTCCATTGTCTCTCGAACTTCGTCGTTATTCACGTGTTCCGTCTATGTTATTCTCAGCATCCTTCTGTAGAACCACATTTTTATATTGCTTCAAATCTCTTTTTCATCTGTGAGGAGTTTGTCCAGCATTCACTGCCATAGGGGAGAACTGATACTACATAGCAATTCAGTTCTCTTTTTCTTTGTTTGTAACGATATTTTTCTGTTCCTTAATAATTTGATCAGCGTTTGGAAGGTATCTTTCGCTACGCCAATGCATCTTCGGATTTCGGTGTCACACTTACAAAAACGAATCAAGATTGAAATCAGCAGTCGTGCTTGCTGTTATTTCTTCTCGTTGTAATTTGTGTGTCAAAGGCGGTAGTCATTTCTAGTCCATTTATAGGCAAAGACCTTTCTTCTCTCTTTTAACGGACGCCCTGTCTATGTTCGTTGCTTTTCACGGGTGATTGCTATTTTGAGACATCAAGTTAAATTAACCCTTTCACCTGGTTCATCTAAATGTACGTTTACAAAAATTGGAACTGATTTGAGAATCCGAAATAGTATAAAAATGATATTTTTGCTAAAGTTCGCTTCTTCTATCCAAAAGCAAAACGTATCCATTAAACTTGTTTAGTTGCTGTCTTTGAGAGATGGCAAAAGTGGTTATTTCTCAAACCATTGCGAGTGGGTTTCTTCTTCACTGACGTCCAGGCATCTTACATTATGTAATACTAGCAGTATAGCCCGGCGTTGCTCGGGTGTAATGAAAGCTTTAAAACTAATCCATGGTCCTGGAGCTCAGACTCAGCCTAAAGAATATTTGTGTGAAGTTTGATGAGAATCGGATAAAAATTGTGGATTTGTATAAAGGACATACAGGCAGATAAACAGACACACACACAAGCATCTTACCTTATATATATATATATATATATATATATATATTATCGATTTTATGCACTATTGTAAGAACTGCAACTTTGAAACTTCTGAATATCGTTTCTTATGTCTTTGTCTATGAGTGTATCAAATTTGATTAAAATCGGACCACTCCTTCTATAACCCGATTTTTTCCATTATCGATTTTCGATATTTATCGGAGGTACCTAGACACAAAACCTAGCTAAGAACACTCACAGACGCTTATAGTACAACTGTGTAAATTTTCAAGAAAATCGGTTCAGCCGTTTCGGTGTCTATAGGTAACGGACATACATACATACACACACAGACAAAGTTCCATTTATAAATAAGTTTAGATATCTGTTTATTTTGGTTATTCTTGTAAATTTCTTGTGGATCATGGGAATGCCACCAAATGATGTTACGTCGGTTTAAGTTACAAATGAAAATCAATGAACCCAGGTTACTCAGATTGCTTATTGGAGCTGTAAGGTTACCACTGCCTTCTAGTGCTAAAGAATTTCCATTACCATACAGTGCTAAAGCGTTACCATTGCCTTACAGAGCTAAATGGTTCCCGTTGCCTTACATACCTAAAGATTTACCATTTCCTTACAGAGTTAAATGATTACCATTGCCTTACATTACTCAATGATTACCATTGCCTTACATTACTCAATGATTACCATTGCCTTACATTACTCAATGATTACCATTGCCTTACATTACTCAATGATTACCATTGCCTTACATTACTCAATGATTACCATTGCCTTACATTACTCAATGATTACCATTGCCTTACATTACTCAATGATTACCATTGCCTTACATTACTCAATGATTACCATTGCCTTACATTACTCAATGATTACCATTGCCTTACATTACTCAATGATTACCATTGCCTTACATTACTCAATGATTACCATTACCTCACAGAGCTTAAACTTTATTATTGCCTTAGACAGTCAAAGAGATAACATTGCCTTAGAGAACTAAAACGTTATCCCTACCCTACAGCTGTTTTTTTTTTTATACAAAACCAAAGGGATACCATTATCGTACAGGATTAAATGGTTAGCATTGCCTTAAAGAGCCAAATCGTTACCCTTCCCTTACAGAACTAAAGGGATAATATTTCATTAGTGAGCTAAAGGTTTACCACTGCCTTAAAGAAGTAAAAAGTTACCATTGCCTTACAAAGTGGTTACATAGGTAAATAGCTACCATTCCCATAAGACATTAAACGGTTAAAACTGCCTTAGAGAGCTAAAGAGTTACCATTGGCTTACAGTTCTAAAGAGTTCCTATTGTCCTATAATAAAAGGGGAAGTCACTTCGGCGTGGTGTAATGGTTAGCAAGCTTGTCTCATTAGAACTAGTTACAAATGAATAGTGAGTTCGGTCCTCACTGGGTGTGTCATACTTTCGGCCTTCTGCCACATCTAAGCGGTGCTTAGAAAATCACCTATGATAGAAGGGAAAATGGATTTGTTCTTTCCGAATGAGGTCAATATAAACTGTCCCAAATGAAGTTAGAGATTTGATTCATCATACCGTTAAACTACAGCATCTTTACTTACAGTTTTTTAATATATTGCATATACATGTTGACCATCATTAATTCGGCATAATGTAGCGTGTGTTACCGGATTACTGATGGTTAGATTAGTATACAATTCAACCAACAGCTAATCACTTAACCCTGTTTAAAATACCCCGTAAATCATTATACGTTGACTAATAAAGGAGAAAGAAAATGTAAATGAGTAACAAGTGGTATTTGCGCTTCAGACCACGAGAAGCACTTCTTGTATCAATTGACAGACGCTAAGCGTCAACAAATTATGATAAAAATGCACAAAACACAAGTAGAAATACCTTACCGGACGGCAGATTAAGCAGTTAGTGCCTTCAAACTTCTTCTCCTTCTTCTATGAGTCGTGTCCCTTTCAGGACGTAGACGATCATCGCCTTCTACATCTTCCTATACTGAGTGACTCTTAACACGCTTTCTCCTGGTATCCCACCCAAATCCCGCACTGCCATCAAGTTGCTCAAACCCGACAAATATTTTACGCGCTGCTTCCCCACTTTCTCTCTCTCTTTTTCTCTCTATCTGACCTGTGAGTATCTGATTCTCAAATTCCT
The DNA here is from genome assembly GCA_037127315.1 of Ascarosepion bandense. Classification (NCBI taxonomy): domain Eukaryota; kingdom Metazoa; phylum Mollusca; class Cephalopoda; order Sepiida; family Sepiidae; genus Ascarosepion; species Ascarosepion bandense. The sequence goes on along the minus strand of JBBBDQ010000745.1, from coordinate 40,246 downwards.
CATTACATATCTCAGGAACTTCAGTTGTCTTTTCCTGATGTTAAATATTAGTTTACTTTTCGTTTCCATCCTCTCCCAAACCTCATCATAATCTGCTCATGGTATCCTCAGCATCCTTCTGTAGAACCACATTTCGGTTGATTCAAGTCTCTCCTTCATTTTTGATGATATTGTTCAGCATTCACTGCCCTATTGAAGAACTGACATCACATAGCAATCCTGTACTCTCTTCTTTGTTTCTAGTGAAATTTTCCTGTGTCTTAATACTCTACTCAGCTTGGCCATGTCGATTCACCTTCGGATTTCAGTGTTGCACTTTCCCTTTTCTGTTAGAACACTTCGTAGGTGTTTAAATTTCTGTCCCTGATTGATTTTTGTATCACCCGCCTGTAGTTGGCATTTTGGGTTCCTCCAAACAGTTGTGGAAAATTCAATGCAAAATCCCCGGGGATTGAATTGCTCCCCTGGAAAGTAGTACCGGATTACAGTTTTATCTGGATTCTTGATTACCGGATTTGTGATGTGTCGTTTTATATCTAGATCGGTTCTTGTCGTGAAATTGTCAGCGAAATCTTTGGCAGTGGCTGCTCAGCTATTGTGGCCTTGTGTCAAATAAAGCTTAATGATAGCTAGAATGATTGGGTAAATGGCTCAGCAGGGACGTTTGTTTCATCCAATGAATTTTACTTGCATGTTTAAAGAGGATGCTCAGAACCATAAAAATGCGAGGAAGATTGACAGTGACACATCGAAGACGCTCCTTACTGCAACAATGGCGGCCCATCTTTCTTGTGTCCAGTAACACTTTTGATACATGGAAGTAATAATTGTCTTACCTCTTTCACTCTTTCCTTGCCACCATCTTCCTATCTCTAACTTTTAATATATATATATATATATATATATATATATATATATATATATGGCGTACGTTTATCTACAGAAGGATATTAATTAATATTCCCCTTAGTTATTTTCTTCTTAACAATTTCTTTTTGTTAAGGTTGCATTTTTTCAATAAATAATAGTTTATTTTATTTCTACGTGTTGCTAATGAGTTGAATCGGTTATCCTAACGGAAGTCTCTTTTATGTTCCCGAATAAACCATTTTAGGGGGTTAGAAGTTTCGCCTACATCGTTCTTATGGCGTTGCAGCATGCAGTTTTATGTATCCAAGCTTTCAAAGCAATGTCAGTTCTGTGTTTTTGGCTAACCAAATTCCTGATCGTAGTGGAAGGTGTAGTTATCCCAGTGACGGAGAAAAATGTTTCTTGGGTTTTGTTGATAGACAGTTAGTGGGGTAGAATCATATATTCAGTGTATTTAGTTTCAATATGATTTTTTTTTAATCTTGTGGGTTTTATAAACTCTTTTTCTAGCGCTAAGAATGAAATGATGTGGGTAGTGAAGGAGTTTAATTTTTTTTCGTATTTTTCCTAATCTAGGTGTTCCGGGCTGCATGCTGAGCATCAGGAAGAGACAACTGAAGTTCCTGGGACATGCAATGAGGAAGGAGAGCCTAGAGAACCTGATACTGACTGGCCAGATAGAAGGAAGGAGAGACAGAAGAAGGCAGCGGATAACATATTTGCAGGGACTGATCAGGTGGATGACGGAACGGGGGTTGCCAGGAGCAACAGGAGCAAACATACTAAGAGCCACAAGGGATAGGGAGACGTGGAGAGCCATGATCGCTTACGTCCTGAAGGGACAGGGCACATAGAAGAAGAAGAAGGTAGAATCTTATAAATCGAACTGGGTTCAATGTCATTGAATTTTTATAAAGAAAATAGTTGTCTTCTTGATGCTTTGGTATTCAAAGACTGCCATCAGAGCAGAAAGCCCTCCCCCCAACAGCTGTGGTGTAGCATCGGAGGAATTGGAACGAAAGCGATGATGGCACCGACCGAGTATCCATAATAAATATTCAGGATGTGGAATTAGAAAATGCTATACACTTCAGATACCTCAGCATAAGGATAAGTTATAACAAATTAAACACAGATACAAAGGTGATTATAAAATAGGCTGTGCCAAAGGTAGTTTCACTCAACACCACAAATTGCTACGAAACCAAAACATCAACCTCAGAACTTCGATATATATATATATATGTGTGTGTGTGTGTGTGTGTGAAATAAAAAATCACTCCAACTTTCGAAATGAAGTTATGACGTAAAACCATGAAAAACAAAATGGCAGAAAAATTTCTTATTTTTCTGTTTAATGAAATATCCGGCGAGACTCAGGAAACGATGTTAAGTTTTGAAGAGCACATTTTATGCATGCTAGAAATCTCGAATTTACGATAATTTTGTGACTATTATTTTACCTCGTGGTAGTATAACCGTTATCGCGGTCCTTTGATTCATCATTACTGTTTAGTAGCGGCTTTGATCCTCACTGGGTGGTCCAAAATTATTGCCTGATACCAAATTGAGCTAAACTTAATAAATAACAACATGTGACTGAACCTGATTAGCAAAATTTCTTGTTTGTAGAAACTGAATCTAAGACAAGACATACACTCGAGAAGTGGTTGTATACGCACGTCTGTACTTGTATGCATGTTCAAGTCTGAAGAAAATAAGGTTGACATGTAATAAATTATTTTAAATGAGGTGCCATGACGGAAATTGATTGTCAACAGACCAGTGGTGTAATAAAATCCGCTCTTTACGTGCGCATTTGTTCATTAAACGCAAAATGTGTCACAAAAATTAGAAGCGGAATTGGAATAGCGAAAAGCGTCTCTCAGAAAATAAGTAATGTATTAAGGGATAAAAAAATAAGTAGTGTATTAAGAGATAGGAAAATAAGTAATGTATTAATAGATAGTGATAACGAAATACGCTTCCAAGAAATTAATAATAATAGAAATTAATAATAATAGCAAAGGACTTCTGACTAAAACGGAAGATGTTTTACAGAAACTAAGTAAAAGGAGTTTGAGTTTGAGTTTTGTTTAACGACATATCAACAACTCTGTGGGTTATTTAATGCCAAAAACGTGGGATTTTAAGGTATTTTTTTCATGTTCGGTTATAGTGAGATGGTTGATTTAGTCAGTCTATTTTTATGTATATATTTCTATAAAAGTGTATTTTTATACTTTCATAGTGTTTTGACCCCAATTTGAGAGTTAACTATTTTTTCATATCTGGGACCCCAACTACCACTTTGAGTCAGGGTGGACCTGAAAACGACAGCAATTAAGCAGTGGTTCCATTCTCCTCACAACCTCCCAATCAGAAGATTTACTGCCGGATGCAGTTTACCATCTTGCCCAGAACCGAAGTAATATATATGAATAGAATAAGTTAAGGACAAGTCGGAAAAAATTGTCTTTAATCTAACATGTTCCACTTATAACAAGTTTCTTCAGAGATTTATTAAAGACGAATGATTTAAAAATCATAGAGACAGTATGTTGATTGAGGTATAGTTTCATTGGCCAGATACGTGTCACGTGAGATAAAGCAATGGATGAATATGAAATATAGAAGAAGAAACTTGTGTGTGTTTAACTGTAAATCGTCCCGTCATTTGTCATGTGCATACTTCTTTACTGATTCATAAACGCATATATTCACACATGTTTTCTCTCAACGCATACATTCATAACTGATTTTTCTTATTTTATTTAAAAAGACGTGTTGGCACACGCAGTTAAACAGACACAAGGTTTTTTTTCTTCTACATTTAATATTCATTCATAGCTTTATTAGACGTGACATGTATCTGACTACTGAAACTATACTTCAATCAAAATAGTGTTTCTCGGAGTTTAAATCATTCGTCTTTAATAAATCTCTGAAGAAGCTTGTTATATATATATATAAAGTCCAAAATCACACCCTGATTGAGCACTCTGGAATGGTAGACTTTGAAAAAACAGTAGCTACCCTAGCATCTATGCATCGCTCATTCAGTAATGAATTAGAGCACTCTAACTACTGGCGCATGATACATCATACGCTAATGGTCTGCCTCCCATAGCTCAGAGGTAGAATCATCGACTGGCGCCAATTCGGTCGGGTTTCAATCCTGGGTAAAAGTAATCGGATGTCTAACCGTACTGATGAGCTGTGATACAGCGGAACAGATCTGTCTGCGGATGAATATATATATCTATGAGCGTGGTGGTGCAGTCGATATCAGCTCGGAACGAGAAATTGGAGAGCCGACTTCGAATTCCATTGGAATTCGTTGCATTCACTTCAGCACAAATATTCTTGGGAAAGGTATTTATCCCTTGAGTTATGGATTAAATAGCGGGACAAATTGGATTCTACAGTCTTAGTTGGCAACCAGTCTACCGCAGACATTAATGCCAATTTACTGCGGGAAAATATTCTGGCAAGTCAGTCATGTCTTGAAGATACATGATCGCCCAAGTATGTATTACACATGGCACTTAACAGGGTGACTGATATATATATATATATATATATATATATATATATATATAGAGAGAGAGAGAGAGAGAGAGAGAGAGAGGGACGATAAAATATAGTTTTCAGGTGTGGGTTAAAGTGCTCAATATCAGAGACAGAGTGTATGGAAATATAAAAGTTGACATTGAATTAAACACCAACAGACGACAGTCTGTTTCATGCTAAACGAAATCGTCAGGCCAGCGTATATATATATATAATTCCGAATTCTACATACGTTGTATAGCTACTTCAGCGAGAAAAAATTCGCTGAACTAGATAATACTATTTACATCGAGCCCTCCGCCTAGATTATTTTTAATATTAATAAAATTAATATTGATAGGATCTGGTTATTGGGATTTTGCCTATATACTTTTCCTTTATCTGTGGATTTACAATATATATATATATATATATATATATATATATATATATATATATATATATATATCAATGAATAAGAACGAAGAAAATAAGTGCAACGTTCAAAACATTAATTTAAAACAGTGCTCAATATAAAAATAGACCAATGAATATTTATTATTTATTATTACATTAGAACATCTGAAAAACTACAATTTACTGCAAAATTGTACCTTTTGTTTCGACATTGAAAGAACAATATCTCATCAGATTGTTAACAATGATGGGTACCATAATTGTTAATCATGGTTAACATCTTTGTTAATTACCTGATGAGACATTGTGCTTTTAACGTCGAAACATAAGATAAATTTTGAAATAGTTTGTAGTCTGTACATGTTCTAACATAATATATATATATATATATATATATATATATATATGTATTACGAAAAAAACTTTGTAAAATGGAAAGGTTTTAGTCTGAAAAGTTTCGTCGTCGTTTAATACTTCACCAGATTAAAGTGATGTTTATGTCGATGCGACGAAAGGACGCTGAGAATATGAAAATTAAATTATTTCACATGCGCATGAAGGACGCTGAAAATTTGAAATTTAAATTATTTTCTAAGATATGTTTTAGCTATATAGTCTGGCCGATTTCATTTATTTTATTTTTCTTTTTGTTCATGTTTCCATCCCTTTTGTTATTAAATGTGCCACACTATGATAACAAGAGATCTACCATGTAAAACGGTATACTTTATGAACCTGGATGTAAATTTACTGTGGATGTTCTAGCGATTAAAGCACTTTCTGTACATTTTCGTTTTAATTAGAGTAGTATCTTTAAATCAAACATATGGTCAAGCCTATTACGCTGAGTAGCATAACATTCAGTGTGTTGTTACATATAATCTTTTATTCAAATTCGTGATGTTTCTCTTATGTATTCCTTGTGACAATTTTTACTGTTTATAGAGTAAATTCTTTTCTCAAAATTGTAGATTTTTATTTTGATTTGTATTAATTCGTTTATTTTCGAAATAGTTGTAACAAATGTTTAAGCTTAGATAAATTCTTTTCAATTGTAGTTTTAATAGAGTTAGTCGATTTTCTCATATATATATATATATATATATATATATATATATATACTGTAATTCCTCAAAAACATGTAAAGTTTATAATATATTATGGAAAATAGAAGACAGAAAACATTTTTTATAATCGTTTGTCCCCAAGCAAGTCATTTTACTACCACTGTTGTGCAGGGGATTACGTAGGAGGAATGTTATGAGAAAGAGTGACAGGTTACAGGGGGTGTCAGGAAGAGGGTATGAGAAGAATGAGGATACTGATGAGAATGGGGTGGACGAAGTAAAGAGCATGAGAGAGAGGATGCAAGTTAGACAGGAGATGACTATTGACTTTACATTTGAATTCCTGAAGATTGTAGCTGTCGGGAAAGCAAGTAAACGGAATGGAATTCCACAGACGGAAAGTGCGAGAGAAGAAGCTGATAGAGTAGAATTTACATTTACAATTTATCGGTTTCACAGTAAAATAGTGGGATCTAATTGTTAATCATGAGGACCGAGGAAATTCATATATAGGGGGTACCAGTGAGCTAAGTTCATCGGAGTAGAAGCCGTGAAAGTGTTTGTAGAAAAGACACAGGGAAGCCACACTGTGTCGGTGAGAAAGTGACTGTATCCTAGCTGCCAAGTCGGAATCGATCACATTACAGATTCTCCGTTGGATCTCATTAAGGACACCCAGGTGGATAGCAGTAGCACCCGACCAGATATGGCAGCAATATTCAATGTACGGGCGGATGGTAGATTTGTATATGTGCAGGATTGTTTCAGACGGGAAAAACTTCCTGGCCCTGCACAGAGAACCGACCTTCTTAGCAGCAGATTTAGCTATGGATTCTATTTATAAATCTAAACTAGCGATTACTAATATGATGTATTAATTTTAGTACCCTGTACAAGATTATGTTTCTTGTCATAAATCAATTACCTATATTGGCCATACTACCACTTCCCTGAGAAGACGCCTTATATGTCACCTATACAGTAATAATAGTGCTATAAAAAACTTTTATTAACCCATAACTTACCAGAACCCTTAAGAAAAATTTTGAAAATACAAAAATACTATTTAAATCACAATATCAAAGGCCCCTCGCTATGAGATAAACACTATATATCAAACAATTTTCTCCTACCATCAACCTTACACTATTTAACAGTGGAAATTGAATTTTGAAAGTTTTTTTTTTAAATAGACAGACACTAACACGATGCCCACCACGCATGACGTATCAGCTTTAAAGAACTCTCCTTTTCAATATACAAAAACACTAAAAACAAAAAATATGAAGATATAGCAACGCCGGAAAAAAGAACATCCTGGAAAAAATTATAAAAAATCAAAATAATAATTTTCTTTTTTTTTTTTTTAATCGTATCACCCCGACCAAGGCGGTAACGCCACTGATGTGCAGGGGGCTACGTAATAGTGAAAAGATTGGAAAAGAGAAAGCCAGGAACCACATCCTAAACAGGGAACAAGGGATGAGCCTCTTCATCTGTTCAATAGACGTGGGTGGAGTGTGAACCGGGCGATAGATTAGTCTATCTACTCCAATTGAAAAAAAAAAAAAAAACCAAAGTGAGAAGATTGGAAAAAAGAAAGCCGGAAACCACATCCTAAACAGGGAACAATGGATGAGCCTCTTAACCTGTTCAATAGACGTGGGTGGAGTGTGAACCGGGTGATAGATCTATCTACTCCATATTTTAAATAAAAATTAAACCTAATTGAAAATAAGAATAATCCAATAACGGAGATTAAAAATTTGGATAATAATAAATGTAATTGTAGAAATCCTACAAAAACAGGTGCCTTACAGAATCCATTGTCTATCAATGTACTATTTCTTCTGTGGAAACCCCTAGTAATGTAAAGATTTATGTGGGTAATGCTAAGAACTCTCTGAGAAAACGATTTTTATCAACAATGTCATCATTTAATAATAGTAAGTACAAAAATAGAACATCCCTATCGAAATATCGGGATCTAAAAGAAACAAATATAACACCCACATTAAAATGGAAAATTTTTAAAATGGCTAGAATATTTAAGTCTTTAAATGACCCCGTGTGTTTATATGAGAAACTCTATATTATTAAATTTCTTAAGAATAAATAACTATTAAATGAACGTAATGAAATGAATGTCATATGTAAACATTGCAAAATGTTTACCTCAGAATATGGTTAAAAAGATACTCCCTAAAAAATAAAAATGTTTACTAACTTAAACATATCTAATAATTTGTTTTATATTATGAAAGAATAATAATTAAATGGATATTAAAATAATTAAGTTGATATTTAAATTTTTTAATAGTTAAATACATATTTAAAAAACTGTATTATGTTATTATGAATTGCATTATGTTATTAAGAATTGCATTATGTTATTAAGAATTGTATTGTTATTAAGAATTTTATTATGTTATTAAGAATTTTATTATGTTATTAAGAATTTTATTATGTTATTAAGAATTTTATTATGTTATTAAGAATTGTATTATGTTATTAAAAATTGCATTATGTTATTAAAAATTGCATTATGTTATTAAAAATTGCATTATGTTATTAAGAATTTTATTATGTTATTAAGAATTGTATTATGTTATTAAAAATTGTATTATGTTATTAAAAATTGTATTATGTTATTAAAAATTGTATTATGTTATTAAAAATTATTATGTTATTAAGAATTTTATTAGAATATAATAATAATGATGATATAATAGATTAGATAAAAAATAATAAAATGAATTTTTAAAAATGTTTAATAAATAAATGTATATTAAAAATGTTATTTACAAATTAAGAGTTTTAGAAAATTTAGAATAAAATGCATTTTGAATCGAAATAAAAATAGTATGATTCCACTCAAAGGTCTCTTTAAGTTAGATCAAAAATATAAAATGTTTTCTTTCTTTCTTTTTTGTTTTTTGTTTTCGAAAAATGATGAGATACAGAGAAAACTAAAAAGAAAAAAATTGTAACAATAATGGATAAATCAACGGAAATGATGTCTAGACAGAGGTTTTGATCAAATGACACTTTTGCCGTTAAGATTGAAAGAAGAAGTCATGTATTCCCCAATAATATAATTTTTTTTCCAAATTATAAGTGAATCTCTGTTTTGATTAGTTAAGATGAGCACATATATTTTTTCTGTTTTCCCACATCCATAAATAGCAAACGTATTGTGTCTTATATTTAAATGAAAATCATTTTCAAATCTGCCTGATGACAAGGTAAAAATCTCGAAACATAGAAATTTCCGTGTCGCAATGCAAACTGTATTAGTTTTAAATAAAAAACAAATTTATATATATATATATATATATATATATATATATATATATATATATATATACCCTGATTGAGCACTCTGGAAGAATGGTAGACTTTGAAAAACAGTAGCTAATCTGGCATCTACGCATCGTTCATTCAGCAATGAATTAGAACACTCTTAGCTATTGGGCGTGTATAATGATAATATACACGCTAAAAAGTCTGCTTTCTACCGAGCGCCCGTAGCGCAGAGGTAGAATCGCCGACTGACGCCAATTCGGTCGGGTTTCAATCCTGGGTAAAAAGCAATCGGCTGTTTAACCGTACTGATGAGCCGTGATACAGCGAAACAGATCTGTCTGCGGATGACTATATATAGCAAGAACTATATTGGGTAAAAAATATGTGACAAACTGGAAAAAGTTTCGTTCTTTAGCATTTCATCGAACTAAATTCATTTTGATGCGATGACACTTGCTTTAAAGAACGAAACGCCTCACAATTTTTTCCACTTTCTCATACATTTTCCCATAGATATATATATATATATATATATATATATATATATATATATTACTTTAGATATTATTTTAGTAGATACCCATGTTTGGAATAGATGCCTGTTTATTTTTATTTTCAAACAGTCTATATTATGCATTGTTTAAAACTTTCGAAATTTGTAGGCGTGAAAGTGACAGTTACCATGCTCCGTTGATTTCTGTCTGCACTGTTCGCATATATATTTTTATATGCGTATACATTGTGGCACCATACGTTTGAATAATCTGCAGAGGGCGCACAAACTGAAAGTGCTTACCGATCATCGTAAATCTACCTATGAATTGAAAATATATAAATCTCATTTTGCATCTAGCTACGTAAAAGTTTCCTTAACTTGAGCTACTGATTATTGAACTATTCTTGCTTAATGTATTGTATGTTCAATTCTACAGTATGTGCAACACTTATATCCTTGGGTTAGACGAGCCAGCCATTCTCTCCAATTCTAAGACAATCTTTATGCGAAAGCGTACACAAATTCCTTAACCTAGAAATGAAAACTTACACACGCTCTCGCCTTACCCGAGTCGCCATTCTTTTTACACGCATCCGCTTTGAGAAAATATTTGAGAATCGGAGAACATTTCTTGTTTGTTTCTTGTAGAAGAATTTTGTTTTCTTTACGCGTAAAAAAGAAAGACAAAACTGAATAAAATAAAGAAATATTCGTGTTTAAATTTTTTTTCCTTTTTCTTTTTATATGAAAAATAAACAATGCAATCTGGACATTTGTTTAGAAAAAAATTCTAGTTTGAAGGATTTATGGTTATTGTTTAAATATTAAGAATGTTAGAGATTTATTAAATACAGAAACTGAAAGTTAAGGAGAGAAAAGGAAGAGGGCGTTGGAAAATGGATTCAAGAAAGAAAGAAAAACAATGAAAAAAGAAAGAAAAACAATGAAAAAAGAAAGAAAAACGGAGATTATAGAAAGAAAATAAAAACAAGCGTTGTAAAAAGAAAAAAGAAGAAAAAGAAAAGTTTAAGCAAGAAAGAAAGAAATAAAGAAAGAAAGTAAACAAACAGAAAAAGGAAAAAGAATTGAATAAAGAAAGTAAGAAAGAAAAGGGGAACAAGTGTTGTAGAAAGAAAAAGGAAGGAAAATAAGGATTGAAGAAAGAAAAAAGAAAGAAAAAGAAAGAACGAATGAAAAGTAAAGATTGTAGAAAGAAAGAAAGAAAGAAAGAAAAGGAAACCAAGGGTTGTAAAAAGAAAAAAAAAGAAAAAAAAAGAAAGAAGAGAAAACAATGATTGCAGAAAGAATAAAAAGAAAGAAAGAATGAAAAGAAAGAAAGAAAGAGAAAACAAAGATTGTCGAAAGAATGAACAAAGGGACAAAGCTAACAAAATAGAGAGAAAGATAATAAATGACCTAAAAAGACATGAATGTACATAAGATGGAGTGAAAAGAAGTGAAAATGCAGTAAAACGTTTAAGATAGTTTTTTTTAAATTTAATAAATCTTTCATAATTTTATGAAAAAGACACCAAAACTGAATAAATAAATAAAGAATAAAAAATGAAAAATAATGACTTTAAAGTTACAATGAAATCAAAACTAAAGGCCAAATCATAAAAAGAAAGGAGAAATTTTAGAAAATGATTAAAAACTAAAATTAATAGAAATGAAAAAAAATCTTTTTTAACAATACATAAAGCGTTAACTAAAATTCATAATAATATTTTTTATTCACTTGATGAAAAAGTTCGCAGCGTTATTCTTTGCATAATGTTCGAGAATAGGGTAAATTTTCGTTTTAACTCCCGACGGCTTTTCCCCTTCAAATTCATCCCCAAGGAACAGAATACGAAGCAACATTGAAAGACATTTCTACCAATGGTAAATTTTCGTTTCAACTCCCGACGGCTTTTCCCCTTCAAATTCATCCAAATTTATTCAAATTCATCCCCAAGGAACAGAATACGAAGCAACATTGAAAGACATTTCTACCAATGGTAAATTTTCGTTTTAACTCTCGACGGATTTTCCCCTTCAAATTCATCCAAAATAGCATTATCTCTGTGCAAATGTATATGCTGAACTCAAATCAAGTGTTAGTTATTGAAGAAACCTACCTTTTTTTAAAAAATCTAAATGTCCATAAAAAACGAACTATATCTTGCACTTTTTCTCCCCCGCAACTCTCCCAAAGTCATGTAATTAACTGCAGAATGATGTACTGCGCATTTCGGCCGATTTACTTTCGCCTGTTTACTTCCGTTTAGGAAAGTAATGCGCTTTTTTTTTTATATTCCTCAACCTGCACATTACTTTCCTAACCAGAAGTAAACATGTGGAAGTAAATCGGCCGAAATTCGTTGCCTACGCAGTACGTCATTCTGCAGTTAATTACATGACTTCGTTACGGGAGAAAGAAAAGTGCAAGATATAGTTCGTTTTTTTATGGACATTTACATTAAAAAAAGTAAGTTTCTTCAATAACTAACTGTTGATTTAAGTTCAGCATGTACATTTGCACAGAGATAATGCTATTTTGGATGAATTTGAAGGGGAAAAGCCGTCGGGAGTTAAAACGAAAATTTACCATTGGTAGAAATGTCTTTCAATGTTGCTTCGTATTCTGTTCCTTGGGGATCACTTGCGAAAAAATGATAACTCTACTGTTCTTTTCGTACCTTTAGGATGTAGGGGATCATGACTCACCACAGTTTCCTTTTGTTTATCTGTGAATTGCCATACATTATTGGAAAAGAGGGGCACCTCGAGGTGATGCAATGGTTAGTAAACTTGTCTCGCTAGAATCATTACAAGTGAATAGTGAGTCCAATTCTCACTGGTTGTCTCATAATTTAGGCCTTGTGCTACACCTAAGCTGAGCTTACGGCCATATCACATTGAATACACCAGTTCTCGCTCGATCACCGAAGTTAAACAACGTTGAGCTTGGTCAGTACTTAGATGGGTGACCGCTTGGGAATACCAGGTGCTGTAAGCGTTTAGTGACGGATGTGCGTTGTGGTGCACTGGATATCGGCTCGGAAATAGGAATCGAATTCCAGTTGAATAACCCTGCATTCACTTAAGCATTGGTACCCTTGGGGAAGGTATTAATTTGTCCCTTCCCTCCAGTTATGGGTTAAATAACAGAGTAGGACTTGGGGACCCTACCCTTAAAAAAACAAATCCCAATGAATCTTGATACTCGAAAAAGAAAAAAGTATTACTAGACACAAAATTTATATAAAAACAACAATAAATTGTTGAAAGAAAAAGGTATTACCAGCCATAAATAAATAAAATTTAGTTGGCAATAAATGACCCACCGAGGTTGATATGCCATAAAAACAAAACCAACCGACCAACATCTAAGCTGCGCTTAGAAAATCACCATTATTGGGAAAGCGAACACATTGATTTGCTGTAGCCTTCTCCACGTCTTGCAATTCAGAGTTATTTTTCTCCTAGACTGGCTTATACACAAGGTTTGCCAGTCATGTCTACACCGGTATTTAACCAATGCAGACAGACAAACAGGCAAACGCTACCGAATATTGTAGACGGTGGGTAATAATAATAATAAGAAGATACTTTCGTGGTAATTGTTCAGATGAAAACTTCGTTATGGTACGTAGGCCTTAAGTTCAGTTTTCTTGATTAGCAACAAGATCAATGTCAAGTTAAATTGGCTAAATATAACTCTAAGTTCTATGCTATCAATTTCCTTTACTCACACTTTTTGCTTGTTGAACTCTCGTCCGGTTTCATGCTTTCCAGCTAATTTTGATCTTCAAGAATATAAATGCAATGACAATCGTTATCTACTATCTTCCGGATTACTCTTCTTTTACTGTTCTCGCTCCTTAACAATGTTTCTGTCTTCTAATTCTTACACACAGCCTTGTATGGAGTGAATTCGATTTAAAAAAATGTTTAACAAGTGATCGATCGTGTAACCTTTTCATATGAGTATAAAGAAAAAAGGAAGGAAGAGAAAATGATCTATTGAATTTTGTTTGAACTCGCGAGGCTTTGGAAGCTGAAGATGGTCACAATCATACCGGTAGTAATTCGAACACTTGGTACACTGACTGATTGATTGGAATCTAAAATATTTCAGGTTAAAAAAAAAAATTAAAAGTACTGTTATTTTATTGATTGATGACAGATTTTTAAACAGTTTCCTGTTTTAAAAATCTGGCAAAAATAAAATATACGTCGCTGACACGTTATTGAAGTCAATTTTTTTTAGTTAAAACTTACATTTATCTGTTTTCAAACAAAAGTACTTGCTTACTCTCTGAAATATTTGCTATAGCATTTTATTAGCTAAGGTAATCCGATATACGCCGGCTATCTCAAGTGCCGAGTGACATAATGACAACCGGAAGTTATAAACAAGGTTAAAGTAGGGAGGCCGGAGGCGACAAAATTATACGAATGTAATTTTTTTATGTAAGGGAAGACAACCCTTTAATCACGTAACCTTGTAATGATAAATATCACGTACGGCCAACCGTAAAAATGCACACAATTAAAATGTTTTAATTATTTAAAAAATCTAATAGCTCAATCATTTGTATTAAGCTTTTACATTTTCGATTAGTAATTGTAGTCTTCATGCATTAATTACATAACCTAGCCGGACACGTTGAGGAAGAAATTTAACAATAATTTTAAACTTTTTATAAATAATTTTTTAAATATAATTAAAAATTAAAAAAGAAATGAAAATAATTCTTGTAAAAATTCATTATTCATTGATTTTTTTTTCTTTTCAGACTATGATACGCTTAATTTATATTGTTCATAAAAGCAATCAGAAGTTTATCCACATAGAAATAAGCATAATTATTGCATTTTTCGCAATTCGGACCAATTTTTTAGAAAAGGGCTCTATTGGAGAAAAAAAAAACTGTTGATTAACATTCCCCAATGACTTCTGAATTTAATTATATTAGGCTTATTGTGGACAAAATGCGAATTTTTATGCATTTATGGAAATTAATTGGTGGAGGTTAACATATGTAAAAAAAATATTTTTACCAATGTTTTATACAAAATAATTCTTTCAACATTGATTTCGGTTAATTACGAATAAGTCCTGAAGTTTTCATCAAAATCTAACCATTATTTGATTTATGCAAGAATTTCCAAATTAATGTGTCTTAATTTGGAAATTTATGTGTCTTTCACGGCCAAAAAAAAAGTGCATTGCGTAACAATTACGTTTGTTTACTTAATAAAATAGCGGCAATTTGGATATCGCGCTTATGTAATAAAAAAAGACTTTCTACACCATTGTTACAACAATTTCGAACGTGTTAGAAATAATTAAAAAATTTTTAAAATATTTAAAAAACGCTTTGTTCTATCCTCTTAATGGTAATATAAACTTTTTGCAAATAGAACTTTGTTTTATTTAGTCTGGGACCTTTTCCCTTCTGACTATGCTGTTTTTTCAGCGATTTTGTGGAGGTACCTAGAAGAAAGATTTTTAGCCAAATTAAGGTGTCGAGTAAAGATAAATTAATTTTATTATTTCTAAAGTATTACATACAACTTTTACGTACATGGGACGCCGAAGGTTAAAGGCCGAAGAGCCAAAATGCATAAGTGTATGAGCCATATAGTAAAATAGGCCCGAAAGGCGGCTTCTAAACTAGTAATAATAATAAATACGACTACAGACGTAAAGAAAAAAAAATGATGCAAAAACATACGAATTAAACAATTAAAAACAAAGACAAATTCTACGAATAAAAGCCCAAGAGTCTCTTTTATGTAATCACCTAGAAGAGGGAAAAAACTGTTATATCCCAGGTTGTTGAGAGGGAAAAAAAACCAATAAAAAGAAAAAAAAAACAAGTCTATTTTAACACATAATGAAATAACTTCTATTTATTTACTGCCTGAGAACGGCAAGGTTTAATTTGGATTTAAACCACAAGTTCCACGTGCCTGTCAGCTTATCACCATCTTGAATTCAGAAATGTCCGATGGACAAGGGACGTAACTCGATTGTATTTTGAGTTATCATCCTTTCTAGGTGGAAGTAAGTTAAAAACCTCCAATATCTCCCATTTTATAGCCTTATGATCGTATGATTTTTTGTCGGGGTAAAACCCACTAATGATATTTAAGCCTAATAGTTGTGGCCAGCTACCTATGCATTAATTAGCAATCATTAAAATTTATATATAAGAAAATACAGATGATAATAACAAAAATGTGTTAGTTGTGTGAAATATTGATTGTAACTTGTAAACTAAATTTACGAATTAAGACTAAGCATGTTGGGGTGAGACGCAAGAATATCAATGGGTAAATGGTAAAGTAAATGGTAAATGGTAAAGTAAATGGTAAATGGTAAAGTAAATGGTAAAGTAAATGGTAAAGTAAATGATAAATGGTAAAGTAAATGGTAAAGTAAATGATAAATGGTAAAGTAAATGGTAAATGGTAAAGTAAATGGTAAAGTAAATGGTAAAGTAAATGATAAATGGTAAAGTAAATGGTAAAGTAAATGATAAATGGTAAAGTAAATGGTAAAGTAAATGATAAATGGTAAAGTAAATGGTAAAGTAAATGGTAAAGTAAATGATAAATGGTAAAGTAAATGGTAAATGGTAAAGTAAATGGTAAAGTAAATGGTAAAGTAAATGATAAATGGTAAAGTAAATGGTAAAGTAAATGGTAAAGTAAATGGTAAAGTAAATGGTAAATGGTAAAGTAAATGGTAAAGTAAATGATAAATGGTAAAGTAAATGGTAAAGTAAATGATAAATGGTAAAGTAAATGGTAAAGTAAATGGTAAAGTAAATGGTAAAGTAAATGATAAATGGTAAAGTAAATGGTAAATGGTAAAGTAAATGGTAAAGTAAATGATAAATGGTAAAGTAAATGGTAAATGGTAAAGTAAATGGTAAAGTAAATGGTAAAGTAAATGGTAAATGGTAAAGTAAATGGTAAATGGTAAAGTAAATGATAAATGGTAAAGTAAATGGTAAAGTAAATGGTAAATGGTAAAGTAAAT
Source organism: Ascarosepion bandense (assembly GCA_037127315.1). Lineage (NCBI taxonomy): Eukaryota > Metazoa > Mollusca > Cephalopoda > Sepiida > Sepiidae > Ascarosepion > Ascarosepion bandense. The sequence goes on along the minus strand of JBBBDQ010000745.1, from coordinate 23,499 downwards.
GATAAATAGTAAAGTAAATGGTAAAGTAAATGATAAAGTAAATGGTAAAGTAAATGGTAAATGGTAAACTAAGGGGAAATAAAGAATTGAACGTAGGGCTATAAACCCAAATGATTAAATAGAATTAATTAAAAGTAATTTCAGCTAGCTTCATGTTTTGAAATAACAAGAAAAAATATATATAAAATAAAATTTAAATAAGAAATAACTAATTTTAAACATGATATCATTCGAAGCCACAACAGCATCACTTTGGCTTCTAATTAATATCTACTTTAAAATTCTATTGTGAATAGTAATAATAATAATAATAATCTTGGTGGATTTCAACATCAAAACAAACTAATTCCTTAAGTTCACCAAACCAGGCATTATCATCATTGAAAAAGAAACAAGAAAATGCCTCCTTATTGACGTTACTGTCTCCAGTGACCATCATATCAAGGTCAAGAAATTGTCAAGGCGCCCTGTCAGCTGTGGTTTCAAAATACGCTGACTACACCGCTGCAGAGGGGTAACCCCCGTATGAAGCGTAAACCCGTATATGAGGCATCCTGGGTATGACGATAAACTACATCCGACAACAAGGTCTCTAATTGGAAAGTTTTGAGGAGCATGGAACCGCCCCTTAATTGCTGTTGTTCCCGGGTCCAACCTGAGCCGGGTTTGTAGCACTTGTTAGGGTCCCAGCTACGGAAAAATAATTAATCCCTAAACTGGGGTCAAAACACTATGAAAGTATAAGAATAGATTTTTTTAGTGAAAATACCAGTAATACTTTTTGTGAGAAGAAAATATTACCAGCAATACATTTTTGAAGAAAAATATATATATCAGTAATACATCAAACTATTTACAAAACCCTCTTTACAAAAATACATATTCTATTTACATGAATCTCTTGTAAAAAATTTTTCTGCGTGAAATGATCCATTGAGGTTGATATGTCGCAAAACAAAATGTGTGGTGATACAGAGCATAGCGATGGACCGGATGTTTGCACCCTCACAACCAACAAGCAAATGACCAAAAGTCGTCGATGCGCAGCCGGGTTGAAAACTAAAAATTAATTAAATATTAAATTTCCAGTTCGGTAGCCTACGCGAATTTTATTTATCGGCTAATGGGAAGCCCATAATCAAATACGGCTATGAATTCCCAAATGATCTGCTGCGATCCAAAAAGAAGATATAAAAAGCTGATACAGAAAGCATCGCCAGACAGAAAGACAGTCCCAGATTCGAGAGAGACGAATGTAATTATTATGTTCGCCTCCCTTCGCACTCCTCTTATCTTTCGCTGTCTCAAAACTACTTACTGACCTAAGGAGCGTATACATCAAAGACATTCCTTACTTACAACGCTCCCACATTCCTAAGCATTAATTCTCTTTTCAGCATTTTATTGCCATGAACATTTTAACGTCCGTTGGACCTATACTTCAAGTATTACTTCAATTCAAAAAACCCCAAATCTGCCGAGCACATTTATTTTTTGCGGGACGTTCAAAGACATTTCCTCCCGGCCAACGCACCCACAATTTAAGTATCGAATTCTCCTTGTCAGCCTTCTATTGCCACTATAAACGAATCAAACCAAATTGTAAATTTCAAAAAATACACCAACCTTCGAAGTTAAGTCGCCCGAATGTGGAACGTTCAATTCCTATTGTTCGAGTTATTAGTGCGTTGGGGGTCTTTATTATGGGTATTATTGTGATACATTGAAAAAATCGAAATAAAACCTAGTATCGCATCAGAAGTCTGCGTTTCTTTGACCCTACGAAAGGTGCTATTTGTCAGAGTTCACACGATTTGATGGAGAACACTCATATTACAAGACCTCCGACTGAAACAGTGAAACCAGGAAAATAAAAACCGCGCGAAAAAATTGACCGATTGAGTTGTTTTTTATGGCTTATCAACCCTTTGTAGGTTATTTAAAGCCGAAACATATTTTAGATTGTAAGAACTTTTTTTTGTTTTGAAGAGTAAACATTACGTTAATAATTCTTTTGAGAATGACTAAATTTCCAGATACAATTCCTACTATTTAACCCATAGTTTGATTCATAGCTTTCCGCACAAAAGAAGTACAGGATGCGATGAGTAAATTATCGCCATTTTATGTATATATTTTTAATCTCGCACATACGAATTGTTTGTTTTTGATTTTGTCGACTGCACAGTATAGTAGGGTCAGTTGGACACTGTCTCTGAGAAAGAGCCCCAATGATGTCATTCACTCTTTCAGAAATTAGGAAACGGTATACATTCGCGCCGAAAGCTCTAATAAGAACATTTCAGAGAGTTTGAGTGACAATAGGAGGACAGTGCAGAGAATTCAGAAAAAGTTGGATGAGTCTAATGGTGATTACGAATGTACGGCAGCTCGGAAAACTCACTTTGGTCATTCTGATAAGAAAATAACTCAAAAATATGTTGATGAGGGTCTCAGACTCAACACGGAGGTCTACATTTTGAGACTTGGGCCATTAGTGCTGTCCTAGACCAAGAGGGTGGCTGTTGGAAGACCTTACGTCTGGCAACAGGTTGGTTGGTTGGTTCATTTAACCAGCATATCAACCTTCATTAAGTCATTTAATGCTGAAAATCGGTTTGATTTGTTTTATTTAGTTTGTTTTATTGTTTTTGTTTGTTAATATTTTTTTTTCAAAAAGGGTTTTGTTGGTAATATTTTCATAGCATTTTAACCCTGTTTGGGAGTTAACTATTTGCCCATAGCTGGGAGCCTAACAGGTGTTACCACTCTGGGTCAGGGTGGACTTGGGAACGACAGCAATTAAGAGATGGTTCCATGCTCCTCACAACCTCCCAATCAGAGGCCTTGCTGCCGGATGCAGTTTAAGGTCATACACAGGACACTGGCAACAGGACTCTGCACCATGCCATACAAGCGAGATAACCAAATCATCGCTGTCAGACAATTTCTGCGACCATATAACCCTTACATATGGCCACCTAACTCCCCAGACTGCAACCCCCTTGATGCTTATGCGTGAAACGCAGTTGAGCAAGAGACCAACAAAACTCTTTGCAACACCAAAGATAAACTGAAGGTAAGGATTATGCCAGCATTCATCAACTTAAACAAGGAGACCTTCCAGAATAGATTCCAAAGTCATCTGGAGGCCATGGTTGATGCCAATGACGATTTTATTGAATAAATTTATTTCAAGATATTTTTGTGTAATTTTGGTAAATATATTTGTTAAAATGAGATTTCATTTCTGCGTCATTTAGACGGCAGTTCATCAATCGCACCTTATATATCTGTTAAAATGAGATGCCGTCGTTGTCTTCATTTTTGCGGAATTTTGACGACAACTTATCCATTGCATTCTGTACATGTTAAAATGAAATGTCAGTGTTATCTTCATTTCACTACATAATTTTGACGACAATTTATCAATCGCACCTTATATATCTGTTAAAATGAGATGCCGCCGTTATCTTCATTTTTGCGTAATTTTGACGACAACTTATCCATTGCATCCTGTACATGTTAAAATGAAATGTCAGTGTTATCTTCATTTCACTACATAATTTTGACGACAATTTATCAATCGCACCTTATATATCTGTTAAAATGAGATGCCGTTGTTATCTTCATTTTTGCGTAATTTTGACGACAACTTATCCATTGCATTCTGTATATGTTAAAATGAAATGTCAGTGTTATCTTCATTTCTCTACATAATTTTGACGACAATTTATCAATCGCACCATATATATCTGTTAAAATGAGATGCCGCCGTTATCTTCATTTTTGCGTAATTTTGACGACAACTTATCCATTGCATCCTGTACATGTTAAAATGAAATGTCAGTGTTATCTTCATTTCTCTACATAATTTTGACGACAATTTATCAATCGCACCATATATATCTGTTAAAATGAGATGCCGCCGTTATCTTCATTTTTGCGTAATTTTGACGACAACTTATCCATTGCATTCTGTACATGTTAAAATGAAATGTCAGTGTTATCTTCATTTCTCTACATAATTTTGACAACAATTTATCAATCGCACTCTGTAAAAGATAATAATAATAATAATAATAATAATAATAATAATAATAATAATAATAATACACTTTCAACACAGACTGCAACCAAAACATGTCGCCGAGAAAGATATAAACAAAGCCCAAACAAACCAATAGTTAAGAACAGCTTGCTTAAAACAGAAAACTTTATTATTATTGCTCAGGACCAGCGTATTAAGACCAATTTCTACCAAAACAAGATCTTGAAAGGTAACACCACTCCACTATGCAAGATATACAATAATCAACTAGAAACAATAAACTATATAGTCTCTGGATGCCCTGAATTGGCCAAAACAGAATACATAAAAAGCACACCAAAGCAACACTGTATGTCCATAATCTGTAAGCATTCTAATATCAAAATCAGTTAAGTCTCATACGTAATACACTCTTGGGCGATCATATGTCTTTCGTGATATTACTGACCGGGCAGAAGATTTTCCCATAATAGTTTGCCATTAATTTCTGCAGTAGACTGGTTGCCAACCAAGATTAGAGAACACAATGTCTTACTATTTACTATTTAGCTGGAGAGAGAAAAGACGGATTAATACCTTTCCCAAGGGTATTTGCGCGTAAGTGAATTCAACGAATTCAACTGAAATTCGAACTCGACTATCCAATTTCTCGTCCCAAAACGATATCCACTGCACCACAAGGTATATAAATAATAAATATCAAGAAAATAATAAACAAGATAGAAAAGACGAGAACTCATACGTTTAACGTCTGCTTCAGTGAAATAGAAAACCTTATCAATTTTAAATCATCCCATTTGATTGTTATTGTAATGCTTTGTTAAAATTGTTAAGCTCAGCCATTTAACGGTGCAATATAAGAAATTCCCATAATAAATTTATGATGATGGAAATCGCACAGAATTTAATTCAGAAATACAATTTATCAGAAAATTAAAATGAGGTGACCTTAAAATTTTTACGTGTAGTCGGCGATCATGTCACAAAAGGAAAATAACTGACTGGACCATTACTTTCTGCGGTAGACTGGTTGCCAACCAAGGTTATAAAACCCAATCTGTTCCTTTATTTAGCCCCCAAAAAGGGAGAAGCGGCGGATTTATAACTTTCCCAAGGGTATTTGCGTGTACGTAAATGCAACGAACTCAACTGGAATTCGATCTCTGCTCTTCAATTTCTCCTTGCGAGCCGATATCTACTGCACCACAACGCACATCTAACTAATATTAATAACTCATCCTATAAGCAAAATCTGGAGGAGTTCTAGAGAATAGAAACAGTAGAACAGTTTGTAATTTAAGTAAATCAGACAAAGCAAACATAACATATAGCATAAAGAGCTCACTATTTTCAAACACAACTACTCTTTCTGTTTACAGAGAGATGGCTGGTAGGACTAAATATATACTGATTCAGAAAGCGATAATGGGTATTATCCCCACTCAGCACTGAAAATATGTCCAGACTAAAACATGCGAAATGTATTAATCCGTTTCTTCTCTCTTCAGCAATGAATTGAACAGCAAGACAAATTGGGTTCTATAGCCTTTTTTGGCAACAATTCTACCGCAGAAAGAAATGACAATCTAATTCTGAAACATCTTCTGCCCAGTCAGCCATGTCTTTTTCGAGACATGATCGCCAAAGCGTGTATCATGTGTGGCACTTAACTCATAAATCCTATGTTGAACCACCTTAAATATAATCAACTTTGAACCAGTTTCTATCCAGTAATGTGTTGAACGTGTCGCTGTCCCTTTCGAATTCTGCCTTTTTTTAATCTATCTATCTATCTATGTCTATCTATCTGTCTATCTATCTATCTCTCTATCTCAATCTACCTATCTATCTATCTATCTATCTATCTAAGTCTATCTATCTATCTATCTATCTATCTCAATCTCCATCTATCTATCTATCTATCTATCTATCTATCTATCTATCTATCTCTCTATCTCAATCTACCTATCTATCTATCTATCTCAATCTACCTATCTATCTATCTATCTCAATCTACCTATCTATCTCAATCTACCTATCTATCTCAGTCTATCTATCTATCTCAGTCTATCTATCTATCTCAATCTACCTATCTATCTCAATCTACCTATCTATCTCAATCTACCTATCTATCTCAATCTACCTATCTATCTCAATCTACCTATCTATCTCAATCTACCTATCTATCTATCTATCTATCTCAGTCTATCTATCTATCTATCTATCTATCTCAGTCTATCTCATCTATCTATCTATCTCAGTCTATCTATCTATCTATCTATCTCAGTCTATCTATCTATCTATCTATCTCAGTCTATCTATCTATCTATCTATCTCAGTCTATCTATCTATCTATCTATCTATCTCAGTCTATCTATCTATCTATCTATCTATCTCAGTCTATCTATCTATCTATCTCATCTATCTATCTATCTATCTATCTATCTATCTATCTATCTATCTATCTATCTATCGTAATGTTAGCTGAAACCAAAGTTTCCGCCAGAATCTCGGAGTCTGGTCAAAAGTACACCTGATACTTCTGAGGGAGAACCTGAAGGGATGGCGAGAGTGACGAACAGAGACGAGACCCCAGGGAAACCAGTCATACGTGACGAGTGAAGAAGTAGTTAAGCGGTCATCTGCTAATGATATTTCCTCCTTGATTAGGACCGAGAAAACACAGTAGATTCACACTGACCTATTTCTAATATTATTACTACCCTATCACTATCTAATTTCAAAACTACCATTACCAAACTTTCTCCAAGCTACTACAAATAACCGCCTTATAAACAAACATTTTGTTCTACTAAACACCAAAGTTATCACTCTAAAGAAAATGAATAAAAATATATTATTTTATACCCTTGAGTTAGTTTGTATATACTCCAAAGTTTCCAGTAAAAAAAAAATCCTACCACCGATCAAAAGGTCAACGAGTGTGATAAAAAAAATATACAAGGGACTTATTTGAGGAGACTTGCTGTTACGTGACAGTCAACAATTGCTACTAAATTTTATTCCATATAAACTTGATGGTCCGGGGGGAAAAAAAAACCTTCACAATATTTCGAAAATAAAATTCAATCGAAAATATGCCTTGACAGAAAATTCTAATAAAGATCCAACTTTAATTTGAACAAAGAAAAGAAAGAAAAAAAGAGCACAAATTAATCTTTTAAGTAGCCTAGAATTTATTTACGGTCCTGATCTTTGCTGCTATTATTTCAGTGTTTCGGCCGTTGTCCTCTTCGGCCTTAAAAATGAGTGTAGTAGTAAACTTTTAAATCAACAACGCCGTCAAGCAGCTGGATAGGAACAACATCTTATGCAACAAGTAGTATGCGTTCCGATCAGCTCAAAACACTGCCGACGTTCTAACTACCAGAAATAGTGGGGCCCTTGATAACACACACACACCGCAAGGAATATAACATTAGATATCTCGAAGACCTTCGACAAATTGTGGCATAAAGGTTTGCTACACAAGCTTTCACTAAAAGGGTTTTCTCGATTATAGAATCCGAGTACTTTTAGGGAATTATTTTCCACACTACAATATATATATATATATATATATATATATATATATATATCCCTGTCTCTCTAACAGTCGAGATGTTGTGAGTCTCTCACTGCTCTGTCGCTACTACCATGGAAAGTACTTGAACGAACTGCATTTTCTGATTCTACCAGGTCTGACCTTCACGGCTAGAACTCAACATACCACTTACATAGTAGGGAACCACCCAAAATCTTTCCGTATCTTATCGGCGGGAAGTAAGTTCCACTCAAACAGCGTCTTCCAGCAAATCACTGCCATAAGAAACAGACTCCTAAGTAGATGTTTCCCCGAACCCTACGATGTCAACCTGTTCAAGTCTAGAGTCAGCCGTTATTTTCCCCTTTTATACATATAAACAACCCCTTTATCTAAACTTATTTATAAATGGAACTGTGTGTGTGTGTGTGTGTGTTTGCGTTTATCCGTTACCTATAGACTCCGAAACGGCTGAACCGATTTTCTTGAAAACTTACACAGTTGTACTATAAGCGTCTGCGAGTGTTCTTAGCTAGGTTTTGTGTCGAGATACACCCGATAAATATCGAAAATCGATATTCGAAAACATTAGGTTATAGAAGGAGTGGTCCGATTTTAATCAAATTTGATACACTCATAGACAAAGACATAAGAAACGATATTCAGAAGTTTCAAGGTTACACTTCTTACAATAGTGCAGAAAATCGATAATTATATATATATATATATATATATATATATATATATAAAGTAAGATGTTTGTGTGTGTGTCTGTTTATCTGCCTGTATGTCTGTATTTTTTCAGCCCTTTTATTTTAGTTTTTGCTTCGGGTTTGGCTCTAAGTAGGTATAATTGTAGTTTTTAGTCTCAGCCATGATACCATTTACTCAGAGGACTTATTTAGCCTTCAGAATTCAGTTTACGACGAAAAAACTTATTTGTTATCGATACCAGGAAATCAAAATTTGGCTTACATCCTTTCATTTTTCTTTCAGTCTACGGTTTCGCTTTAACTGGAAACAACTATTGCTTTTTAGTCTTTCATGCCAACGTCCAAAGAGTCTGAACTCCAGGACCATGGATTTGTTTTAAAGCTTTCATTACACCCGAGCAACGCCGGTCTATACTGCTAGTAAATAAATAAATAATTTCTCTTTCTACAAATTTAAACTGAAATAACCGAATTTGTATATTTGTAATTTTATTACCCACACGCAACTTGTATGGGGTGAGGGTAGAAAGAAAGAAGGGCGGAGACTCCCCACTTGGCTTGGCATCAGAGATGCTCTTCATATTTGTCCAATTCTGACGCAGCTTTTGGTATTCTCTAAATAGTAGAACATCAGATAATAATCTCGCAGAAAAAAAAAATGTTTCATGGAATCGGCACGATTTTTTTTTTCGTTACGTAACCGAGCAAGTCAATTGGGTAAACTTTAGCAGTTATTTGCGCAGTTTAGTTTGACATGAGGCCGTAAATATTAAGCGCTCATGAAGAATAACTACCTAGTAGCAATAATCAACCAGCCTCACTTACATCTCGGGGTTCTCGATAAAATTCAAAAGAGGATCTGCAATGTAATCGATTCCGATTTGGCAGCTCGACTCCAATCACTTTCTCATGTGGCTTCCTTCTGTCTTTTCTACAAATATTTTCACGGCTTCTGCCTCGGTGAGCTTATCCCCCCCCCCCGGTGACCCCTCTGCATGAATTTAATTAAGCTACTAGACTGATAACTAAATCCTATCCTTTTTACACTGAAAACGGTCAAATATTGACTGCTCTTCTTTTTATTATTAACCCACATATGCAAACTCTCCAATCGCTCGTTAGTATGGATCACACTAGTTTCACAGAAAGCAATACTAACTTTAATGGGAATGACTATATCGAATCAAAAGCTACAGCTACTAATAGAAAGGTCGGGTCACTGTGTTGGGCCAGGAAGTTTTTCTCGTTAGGATCCTTCTGGCACATTTACATATCAACCTTTCGTCCATGCATCGAATACTACTGTCATACCTGGTCGGATGCTCCTGCAATTCATCTGGGGGTTCTCGATAAAATTCAAAGGACGATCTGCAATGTAATCGATCTCGATTTGGCAGCTCGACTCCAATCACTTTCTCATGTGGCTTCCTTCTGTCTTTTCTACAAATATTTTCACGGCTTCTGCTTCAACGAGCTTATCTCCCTGGTGGCCTCTCTAGCATTGATTTCATCGAGATACTAGACTGACAACTAGATCCTACCCTTTTACAGTGAAAAGAGTTAAATGTAGCCACCACTTCCACTCCACAGCTTCTTTTCTCGCACTTCCCGCTTGTGGAAATCTCTTCTGTATACTCGCCTCCCTAATAGCTACAATATACAAGAGTTTAAGTCCAACCTCAATTGCCATCTTTTATCTTTTTCCCAACTTTCTATCACCCTTTCCATGACACCCCCTCTATCTTTTTCTTCTTTCTTTCCGTTTTACTCTCACGTAACCCTCTTCACAATCCATCTGTTATCAATTCTCCGACACCCTGTATCTTGTTTCTTTTTATTTTCGCTCTCCTTTTATGTAGCCCCCTGCGCACCAGTGGCAGTACTGCCTTGCTTGGGGTGAAACAAAACAAACTCTTAATAGTAAAATTAACGTTGTAGTTAATAACTGTAATAGCAATATTAAAGTTAATAATACAAATATCAACGTTCATAGCAGTTTTGAATAAGGTATTCGTTTATACAAATTGGATTAAAAATCAACGAAAGTTCGGGTCATTTCGGTCAGTCAGTCATTTTAATGTCTTACGTGATCCACGCTTGGGCGATCATGTCTCTTAGAGACTTGATCGCTCAGGACATAATGCAATTCCTTCCATTCACTTACGCACAAATACCCTTGGGAAAGTATTAATCCGTCTCTCTCCTCCAGTTAAGGGTTAAATAATACGACAGATTTGGTTCTATAGCCTTGGCTGGCAACCAGTCTACCGCAGAAAGTAAAAGTAACCTACTGCGGGATAATATTCTGCCCAGTCAGTCATCTCTTTCGAAACATGATCTCCCAAAGCGTGTATCAGTGACAGTATGACATGATTAAAAGTATTCTTTGACAATATCTTATGAAAGATGAAAGTACTCAGATATTGGATAATTTATATTTAAATATGTACTAGAAACTAGAAAACAATCAATAAAATATGTTTAACAAAGGATTTGTATTTGTCTTCATTCAAACTTATATAAATATCTAAACTTATTTATAAATGGAACTTTGTGTGTGTGTGTGTGTGTGTGTGTGTGTGTGTGTGTGTGTGTGTGTGTGCGTTCGTTACCTATAGACTCCGAAACGGCTAAACAGATTTTCTTGAAAATTTACACAGTTGTATTATAAGCGTCTGCGAGCGTTCTTAGCTAGGTTTTGTGTCGAGATACCCCGATAAATATCGAAAATCGATAATCGAAAAAAATCGGGTTATAGAAGGAGTGGTCCGATTTTAATCAAATTTGATACACTCATAGACAAAGACATAAGAAACGATATTCAGAAGTTTCAAGGTTGCAGTTCTTACAATAGTGTAGAAAATCGATAATATATATATATATATAAAAGGCAAGATGCTTGTGTGTCTGTTTGTTTATCTGTCTGTATGTCCTTTATACAAATCCACAATTTTATCCGATTCTCACCAAACTTCACACAAATATTCTTTAGGCTGACTCTGAGCGCCAGGACCATGGATTAGTTTTAAAGCTTTCATTACACCCGAGCAACGTCAGGCTATACTGCTAGTTAGTAATAGAATAATACTGTAAATATTTATAACTGTAGTGTATAAATGTTAAAAATAACCTGCGCCTATAATGTAACTCATCCTCGAATCTACTGATGCCTTTACTCAGAGGAAAGAGAACAGAAACAAGTTATTTTACGCAAGGCAATTATCTTTTTACGATTACACTTGAGTCTTATTAAAAGCTTTTTATCAATGTTCAGACGTCCATGTTTGATAAAAGCAGAAAGGAGCTGATAAACGCTACTCTATTGCTCTTTCCGAGGCAAATGTGCAGATGAGTTCCATTCTTAAATTCTTGCAGTTTAGACCTTTATAAATAGAACCCGCCATGCAACACCCACGGAGTCGAATCACCATCGTTTCCCCCTCCCGTATTCCAGATGTAAGGAGAAAGGTTCTATACAGACAGCTTTTTTCCAAACTGCTACTTTTGAAAAAAAAAATCTCCTGTGGGGATGTTTCCTTGAACACAACAATCTTAACCTCTTTAATTCAAGGTTCAATCCTTATTGATTCTTCATGTCATCATAATGTTCACTTCCTACATCCTCTTTCATTCATATCCCACATCTCACTTATAATTGTGAGAAACACTGAGTTAAAAGTAACTCTCTTTTCTTCTTCACTTTTACAAAGATTCACAATTACGTGTGAAATCCTAATTTTGACAAATAGGAAAAGTTTTGACTCCGTATTGAAATAAAAAGACGAAGCCGGATTTTGCGATCCGATCTGAAATTAATTTTCTAACCAATGAAAGGAAGCGATTTGAAAAAACAGAGTAAAATTAGCAATCTCATGTAAAAAATTAAATGGCTATAAAAATACAAAGAAAATCAGAATCAGTCAGTGAGATGGTAGCAGTGATATCATACAGCAGCAACATGTGACAAAAACTACAAAAACACTGACAAGGACATAAAGTCTCAACACACATTTGTTCTATTTCTTCACTCGTGCTATTTTCTTTTACCTCTTCTTCTCCATCCTCAACATTCTCGCAGTCAACAAGACCCCTAAAAATTAACGCCCGGTAAGAACAATTTCCTTTATAGTTTTACCTTCCTTTTCACTTTCTCGACGGACATAAAAAAGATAAGGAACACAGACTTTATGAGTAACCTGTTAATCTTTCTACATATACACATTCTGCTACTTACAACTAAACTTCTTACTACTATTTCTCTTGTAATATTTAACTACATACGTACATTTTCTCTTTGAACATTTAACTCCTACAAATTAATGTTATTATGTTCTGTTAATAAAATTCTACTTCAAACATACAAACGTAATATATTTTTTCTTCTTCCACATTCCAAAATCCAACCTTCCACGTTCTGATGACCTTCTGATAAACTCTTACGTTGTAGGGAGTTCGGTTATGTTTGACACAAGGCCAATTTAATAAACATTCAACCATATCCCTACCACTACATAATAACAATAAAAGTAGCCCACTAATTTCAGAGGCCACGAGGATTTGCAGTGGGTGAACTACTAAAGTTCACTCACACAAGTAGGTGTTTTAGATGCCGGCCATTGGTTCCCAGGCAACATTCATACTCTATCTTGCCACAATCATACGAAAGCAGTTCTTCTTTGTCATTAGATGTAAAGCAAATTCCAAATAACAAATCTACTATGTCACCGTGGAAGTAACTATCATAATACATCGATTAGGTTACAAAGGCTATTAATTTCAGTAATCTATCTAAACTTGTTTATAAATGATACTTTGTCTCTGTGTGTGTGTGTCTGTGTGTGTATCCATTACCTATAGACTCCGAAACGGCTGAACCGATTTTCTTGAAAATTTACACAGTTGTACTATAAGCGTCTGTGAGTGTTCTTAGCTAGGTTTTGTGTCGAGGTACCCCCGATAAATATCGAAAATAGAAAGAGTGGTCCGATTTTAATCAAATTTGATACACTCATAGACAAAGACATAAGAAACGATATTCAGAAGTTTCAAGGTTGCAGTTCTTACAATAGTGCAGAAAATCGATAATATATATATATATAAGGCAAGATGTTTGTGTGTGTGTGTCTGTTTATCTGTCTGTATGTCCTTTATATAAATCCATAATTTTTAACCGATTCTCACCAAACTTCACACAAATATTCTTTAGGCAGAGTCTGAGCTCCAAGACCATGAATTAGTTTTAAAGCTTTCATTACACCCGAGCAACGCCGGGCTAAACTGCTAATCATATCTAATCATGTAACAATATTATATTTTTCCTTTGTGCACTTGATACGATGCCATTTTTGGATATTTATATTCGTTTGTAGCATTAGTAGATATAGAGTATTGTCAATCAAGTTTAATTTGGGAAAAAATCGTATGTATTTCACAATAAAAGCGAACATGATTAACCAATTTATTTAGCAATATAAAAGTGCGGATTTATATCCCGCACTCAACGACGTTCTCTTGACAGTTTCAATGGGATGGTTGGGCTTGGTACAAGGGTAGCAGTCTCTTAACATTAGAATAGAAGGCACTAAGATGTCATAGAAACTGGCATTCAGTAAAATTTAGTGTTTACTTTTTAGAAAAACCTTGAACAATTGCACTTAAGATTCTCTCGACTAAATATGAAATTCTTCGTGAATAATCAATAATCACATGCATGAAACTCAGAGTTGTATTAAACAGTGAGGAACAAATGCATGCATATAATTTGTATATATATCATCGCTCATTCAGTAATGAATTGGAGCACTCTGGCTACTGGGCGTCTATAATGATAACATGCACGCTAAAAGGTCTGCCTTCTTCTACCGAGCGCCCATAGCCCGGAGGTAGAATCTCCGACTGACGACAGTTCGGTCGGGTTTTAATCCTGGGTTAAAAGCAATCAGAGTCTAACCGTACTGATGGGGTGTGATGCAGTGAAACAGATCTACCTGCGGATGACTATATACATATATTAGTCATCCACACACAAGCCTGTTTCACTGTATCACAGCTCATCAGTGTGGCTAGACACATCCACTTGCTTCCGACCGATTTGGTGTTAGTCGGAGTCGCTACTCTCTAAATGTCATTACTAAATAAACGCGATATATATATATATAGTCTTCTGTGTCACGTTTCTGATCATGGCGTAAGCGATCATGGCTCTCCACAACTAAATTTACAGGGGTTGCATGAAAAACATTTTTATATGCCTATATATATATATATATAATCATCCGCAGACAGATCTGTTTCGCTGTATCACAGCTCATCAGTACGGTTAGACATCCAATTGAATTGAAACCCTTCCGATTTGACATCAGTCGGCGATTCTACCTCTAAGCTATGGGCGCTCGGTAGAGGAAGGCTGACTTTAGCGTGTTATATACAATGTACACACACGCCAGTAACGAGAATGTTCAAATTCATTATTGAATGAACGATATATATAGTCTTTTGTGTGACCTACATTCATGACGTAGACGATCATGGATCTTCATCACTAAATTTTCGGCCGTTTTATAGAACACCTGAAGTACAGATGATAAGAATTGCTAAATCGATATGCTAAACCGTATATTCCCGATAGGACAATATCGTCATCGTACGGTTAAAACTGAAGCTGAAATATGGAAATAGCAAATAAGACTAAAATTAACTCTATATAAGCAACTATATTGGCATTTAGGTCCTGCCCTTTTACCTTTGAAATAGTTAAATGCAACCGATTCTTCTACTCTAATAGTTTCTTTTCTCGCACTTAACTCCCTTCCATTTGCTTGCTTCCCTGATAGCTACAATCTCCTCAAAGTTTAAGCTATTAACGATTTCTATCTCCTCGATTCCCATTTATCTCTTTCTTCGACATGACCTGCAATCAATCTCTCTCTCTCTCTCTCTCTCTCTCTGACATCCTGCGCACAAGCAGTGGTTCTGCTTTGCTTGGGATGAAATTTTTATAAAAAATCAAGAAAGAAAGCCAGTAAAATGAATTAAGCGGCCAAGTGATATGTGGAACTGAAAAATTATAGAAACAAACAACAGATGTAATCTGCAGAGCGCCTGTTTGCTGAAAACGTGGCCAACTTTCGGCATAGCGTCACGCGTCTCTGGCGTACGAGTTCCCATGCCACGCTGTGTGGCAGTGCTCGGCGAGCCAGCAGCACGTGCACATCGGCTGAACAATGTCAGTAAATATGAAAGAAACGCGAAAATAGACATTTCAAGCATAACTGCCGATCGCCAAATCTAAGACGTGTTGGTCTCGAAGAAATGATTCCAAAGAAGATCTAAGTGCACATTTTCATGTTTATTTATTTATTTAGAATTTCTCACCAAGCAAGTTCACAGAGCAAAGCCACGAGGTCTTTCTGAAAATAATTAATCAATCACAAGTTTGCGCTTTGCCTGTTCATAAAGCGAACAAAAATAATAATAAAAGGCTGGATGTCAGAAAAGACACACACACACACACACATATATATATATATATATATATATATATATAACTTTGTGTGTGTGTGTTGTGTGTGTGTATCCGTTACCTATAGACTCCGAAACGGCTGGACCGATTTTCTTGAAAATTTACACAGTTGGACTGTAAGCGTCTGCGAGTGTTCTTAGCTAGGTTTTGTGTCGAGGTACCCCCGATAAATATCGATAATCGAAAAAATCAGGTTACAGAAAGAGTGGTCCGATTTTAATCAAATTTGATACACTCATAGACATAAGAAACGATATTCAGAAGTTTCAACGTTGCAGTTCTTACAGTAGTGCAGAAAATCAATAATATATATATATATATATATATATATAAGGCAAGATGTTTGTGTGTGTGTGTCTGTTTATCTGCCTGTATGCCTGTATTTTTTTCAGCCCTTTTATTTTAGTTTTTGCTTCAGGTTTGGCTCTACATAGGTATAATTGTAGTTCTTAGTCTCAGCCATGATACCATTTACTCAGAGGACTTATTTAGCCTTCAAAATTCAGTTTACGACGAAAAAACTTATTTGATATCGATACGAGGAAATCAAAATTTGACTTACATTCATTCATTTTTCTTTCAGTCTACGGTTTCGCTTTAACTGGAAACAACTATTCCTTTTTAGTCTTTCGTGCCAACGACCAAAGAGTCTGAGCTCCAAGACCATGGATTAGTTTAAAGCTTTCATTTCATTACACCCAAGCAACGCCAGCCTATACTGCTAGTATATATATATATATATATATATATATATATATATATATATTCTAACACCCAGTGATGCATTTTATTATTGTGTTCGCATATGCATACGAACAATACCATGGAAATCTATTTCAAGGAAACGTTTATCATTTGTCAAATTTTCTTAAAAGCTTTGTTGGAATTTCTATTTTAAATATAAACTGGTTATTTTTCAATTTATAATTCATGAAAATAAAAAATAAGGATAGCTATTCAAATAGGTGTAACCACAAAAATATCGTTTACGTTAGTTATATACAGGGCCGGATTATAACTTACAGGGCATCTTAGACTAAAGAAATTATGTACCATCCATCCGTCTTGAAATTTTTGATTGCTATCAACTGCTTAGTCCTGTTCTCCTTAATTTTTGATTGCTATCAGCCCCTTAGTCCTGTTCACCTTAATTTTTGATTGCTATCAACTGCTTAGTCCTGTTCTCCTTAATTTTTGATTGCTATCAACTGCTTAGTCCTGTTCTCCTTAATTTTTGATTGCTATCAACTGCTTAGTCCTGTTCTCCTTAATTTTTGATTGCTATCAACCCCTTAGTCCTGTTCACATTAATTTTTGATTGCTATCAACTGCTTAGTCCTGTTCTCCTTAATTTTTGATTGCTATCAACTGCTTAGTCCTGTTCTCCTTAATTTTTGATTGCTATCAACCCCTTAGTCCTGTTCACCTTAATTTTTGATTGCTATCAACTGCTTAGTCCTGTTCTCCTTAATTTTTGATTGCTATCAACCCCTTAGTCCTGTTCTCCTTAATTTTTGATTGCTATCAACCGCTTAGTCCTGTTCACCTTAATTTTTGATTGCTATCAACTGCTAAATTTTATTCTCATTAATCTCATTCACACTCTCGACACTTTTTAACCGGTGATAGATACACTATTTACATTATTCGAATTATTGTCATCTTTGGTGCCATTTGTACGACGTTTCGTTCTTCAGGTGCTAAGAATTTTCTGGCCTTTTCAGGTGCTAGAAATTTTCAAATTGAACTCTTTATTACAATAACTGGGTGTATCATTCTCATTCCTTGCGTGATTCCTCTTTTGGTAGTCTCCCTCTAACCCGACTCTAAGTTACTTGTTCACCACTGCTGTAGCCTGGTATTGAACTCACAACACTTTGCGTCAAGTCACAGGAACTAACCAACATCTATACCCACTGAGTCATGTGTCCTTAACTGAATTTCTGGGACTTATAAACCTAATGTTCAGTAACCATTTTCACGCAAGGAATAAGAATGATATACCCCAGTGATTGTAATAAAGGGTTCGGTTCGAAATTCCTAGCACCTGACGAAGGCCGGCGCGTACAACGGTCGAAACATCATACAAATGGCAACAAAAATGAGGGCAATAGTCTGAATAATGTAAATAGTGTAGATACTACCTCATCTCAGAAATATAGACAAGTACGGTGAGAGATAGTCATAGAGAATTGAGTATTAACCGTAGGTAGATCTGCGTAAGGCAATATCTTGCAAAATAAATAAATAAAAATCCTGCAGATGACTGTCACACAGTACACGAACTCACTCAGTGGCTCCTCTCTTCTAATCTCATAAGAAAATGTCTGTTTACAGATATGCATTAAGATTGGCTGGTAAATTCCGAGGCTGCACAACCAATCCTCGAAATATTCAAAATGGCCGTAGATTTTTTTTCAGAACGGACCTCGTTGTTGAGGAAGAGTTGACGCAATTCAAACGTGATTATTGGTATTTTTCTTTTTTAATCGTTTCATCCCAAGCAAGGCATTCCACTGCCACTATTGCGCAGGGGGTTACATAGGGGGAAGTGATGAGAAAGGATGGTTAGATATAGGAAATATCAGAAGGAGGGTGATAGACGGGTAAGGATACCGAGAATGAGGGTTGGGTAGATGGTGAGAGTGTTGGGAGAATAGATGCAAGTTAGTGTGATAGGAGCTGTCTATTGACCTTACATTTAAACTCCTGGAGATTGTAGCTGTCGGGGAAGCAGGCATGTGGAACGGAATTCCACAGGCGGGAAGCGCGAGAATGGAAGCTGTTGGAGTAGAAATTAGGGTTACATCTTATCTGTTTCACTGTAAAAGGGTGGGATCTAGTTGCTAATCTAGTATCTCGTGTAAATTCGTATCTAGGCGGCACCAATGATCTAAGTTCATCGGAGCAGAAACCGTGAAAGTATTTATAGAAGAGGCACATGGAAGCCACGTCACGCCGGTGAGAGAGTGGTTGCAGCCGGTTTGCCAAGTCAGTATCGATCACGTTACAGATTCTCCGCTGTATTTTGTCAAGAAGCCCGAGGAGAGTAGCAGGGGCACCCGACCAGATGTTAGCAGTATTCAATACATGGGCGGATGGTAGATTTATATATGTGCAGGATAGATTCTGACGGGACAAACTTCCGGGCCCTGCACAGAGCACCGACTTTCATCGCAGCGGATTTAGCAATGGATTCGATATAGTCATTCCATTTGAGAAGCCAAGGAGGCGTAGTGTTTTTACTCTCTGGGAGGCAAGCCTGTTCCATGCTAGGTGCGATTGTCTGTGATCGTTATTAAAAAATAGCCCAGGTGGTTTGAAAAAGCTGTCGATACCTCACCATCAGACACTACTGATATGAATATCTACCAACGACAATAATAATCTGGAAAATGCTAGAAACAACGCAAAGGATATAAAAAGACAACAAAACAGGTGAAGAGGCTCATCCCTTGTTTCCTGTTTAGGTTGTGGTTTCCGGGTTTTCTCTTTTCTAATCTTTTCACTCTTTTTTTTTCTTTTCTTTTATTTTCTTTTATTTTTTTCATTTGGAGTAGATAGACTGAACTATTGCCCGGTTCACACTCCACCCACGTCTATTGAACAGGTGAAGAGGATAATCCCTTGTTTCCTGTTTATGTTGTGGTTTCCGGGTTTTCTCTTTTCTAATCTTTTCACTCTTTTTTTTTCTTTTCTTTTATTTTCTTTTATTTTTTTCATTTGGAGTAGATAGACTGAACTATTGCCCGGTTCACACTCCACCCACGTCTATTGAACAGGTGAAGAGGATAATCCCTTGTTTCCTGTTTATGTTGTGGTTTCCGGGTTTTCTCTTTTCCAATCTTTTCACTCTTTTTTTTCTTTTCTTTTCTTTTCTTTTATTTTTTTCAATTGGAGTAGATAGACTGAACTATTGCCCGGTTCACACTCCACCCACGTCTATTGAACAGGTGAAGAGGCTCATCCCTTGTTTCCTGTTTAGGTTGTGGTTTCCGGGTTTTCTCTTTTCCAATCTTTCCAATCTTTGCACTCTTTTTTTATTTATTTTATTTATTTTTTTTCAATTGGAGTAGATAGACTAAACTATCGCCCGGTTCACACTCCACTCAAGTCTATTGAACAGGTGAAGAGGCTCATTCCTTGTTTCCTGTTTAGGATGTGGTTTCCGGTTTTTCTGTTTTCCAATCTTTTCACTCTTACGTAGCCCCCTGCGCATCAGTGGCGTTTTCGCCTTGCTTGGGGTGATATGATTAAAAAAAAAAAAAACACGGAAAAAGGAAACAATACAGAAGGAAGGAAAAATACTAATAAATACCCCCCCCAAAGAACTTCAGAAGCATATAGAATCGATAGTAGACCAATAATCATAGATATGGTTACGCAGAGAACACCTAAAACAAGAAACATAATATATAATCGCTGTATTCCATAATAAATGATTTAGAGGAAAAAAACAGACAAAACTCAGAGAATCCGTGACTGGTAATGTTAAAAAATGAAAATGACTGTAACGTTATATTTGAATGTAGTCAACTGGCTCGGAAGTGACACGAGATCAAGCATGACTGGTTAGGAAGAGCTGTACAGTAGGAATTGCGCAAACAGCTTGAAATCCAGAATTAACAGCAACCTTGTCCATTTGAGAAGATTAGAATTGCATATCGGAAGCAAAAACCTGCTTGATCATTACTGTGGCTTTGCAAGTGGAGCATAGAGTGCAAGAGAATGAAAAAGTATATGGTCAAAAAAATAAATAAATGAATAAATAAAATAACAGGACCGCGCCCAGGAGCTACGAAAAGTGTGGAATGTGAGGACTATGGGTGACGCTGATAATAACTGGCATATTCAGAACAGTGTTAAGAATACTAAGGACAATATTTGATGAATTAAAAATCTGAAGATTAAAGTATTACTGGTGTTTGCGAGTATACTGAGAAAAGTGCTGAAGATGTCAGAAAACTTACAACAGTGTCACTAAATTTTCAGCGATAACCGCCACATATTTGATGTGAACGTGTGGATTTAAATACTACTACCATTACTACTACTACTACTACTAATAATAATAATAATAATAATAATAATAATAACAACAACACAACACAAATTCTGTTTTGAAACTTAACATTTCCTGGGTATTCGAAATTCGAACCAATTTCTCTATCCAGTTCAAAAGATATATTTTACCAGGTTTCCACTCGAAACCAGTCTTGTCGTTTTTTTGTTTTGGGGAGGAGAGGAGTCCAGACGTAGCTATGCCGAAAAGTAAAGTCTCGTCTGTGAAAAAAACAGACAAGAGCCCGACTCAGCCTTATGCAGGGTCTACAGAAGCTTACGGGCTCGCAATTTTCTCATTAAAAAACGGCCTTGTGCCATATCCAGCCTCAGTGGAAGGATTACTGGTAAATACCCAGAAGATATATTTCACTGTTCTGTCAATGTCAGTTAAGTGTTACACGTGATACACACTTTGGGTGATCATGCCTCGAAAGAGACATGAATGACTCGGAAGAAGATTATCCCGCAGTAGGTTGCCATTGTTTTCTGTGGTAGACTGGTTACCAGCCAATGTTATAGAATCCAATCTGTCCTATTATTTAACCTATAACTGGAGGGAAGAGACGGATTAATACCTTTCCCAAGATTCTTTGTGCGTAAATGGATGCAAGGAATTCAACTGGAATTCGAACTCGGCTCCCCAATTTCTCGTTCCGAGTCGATATCCACTGCACCACAACGCACATCCGTTCCAAAAAAAGGAAAAGAAAAAAAATAAGAAGGAAAATGTGACATCATTATTGGCGAATTTAGAACATGGCAAAGAGCAAAACCATCCACTCAACAAAATCAGAATGCCGGTGAGATGTGAGAGCTTGAAAGACTTGCTATCACTTGATCTCAGTCAAAAGTGATCAGATACAACCAATGTGAAAACTCAATAGGTATAAAATAACAACGTCAATATTACTAAATTCAACAAGAATATTCAGGAATTATTACTTGAACTCTAATGAAAACCACTTTCTATGACTGTTTTCAGGATTATATATGAACATAATCCTGAAACAGTCATAGAAAGCCATGAGGTCACTATTCTTTGGTAATAGACTAAAAGCTAATAGACCAGACATAGTGATTAAAGATTATAAAAATATGTGCATTTTCGGCATAGCCTCGTCTGGATTCATCTCCTCCCGAAAACAAAAAGTTCGACACGATTGGTTTCGAGTGGAAGCTTGGCAAAATATATCTTTTGAACTGCATAGAGAAATTATTTTGACCTAAGGCCATAAATATTGAGCTCTCGCTTAAGATTAAAAACAATAAACAAACACAAAATCCATCAGTCGCTAGAGTGTGTAGTTCTAAAAGTGGAAACGGAGACATTTATAATGGCTGCACAAGACCAAATCTGTCTACCAGGAATTATTAGTCAAACAAAATCAAACCCAGTATGCAGATAATGCGAACAACATGTTGACACTATAAGCCGCTTCCTTTTTAGCTGTCCAATTTTGACACCGAAAGAATACACAGCTCGAGATAATAATATTGGGCAGTACAGTCACTAGAAAAGAGGTCAGTATTACAGTGCGCCACATGCAGGAAAAACGGTATGAACATAATCCTGAAACAGTCATAGAAAGCCATGAGGTAACTATTCTTTGGTATTTCATCATTCAGGCGGACAGACATAAAAGCTAATAGACCAGACATTGTGATTAAAGATTATAAAAATACATACATTTTCATAGATATGACACTGCCATCAGATAAAAATATATCTGTTGACAAGATAAATATAAGGCTCTTTAAATTAAAATACAAAAAAAAAAAAAATAGTATCTAAACTTATTTATAAATGGAACTTTGTGTGTGTATGTGTCTGTGTGTGTGTGTGGCCGTTACCTATAGACTCAGAAATGACTGAACCGATTTTCATGAAAATTTACACAGTTGTACTATAAGCGTCTGCGAGCGTTCTTAGCTAGGTTTTGTGTCGAGGTACCCCGATAAATATCGAAAATCGATAATCGAAAAAATCGGGTTATAGAAGGAGTGGTCCGATTTTAATCAAATTTGATACACTCATAGACAAAGACATAAGAAACGATATTCAGAAGTTTCAAGGTTGCAGTTCTTACAATAGTGCAGAAAATTGATAATATATATATATATATATATATATATATAAAAGGCAAGATATTTGTGTGTGTCTGTTTATCTGCCTGTATGTCCTTTATACAAATCCACAATTTTTATCTTATTCTCATCAAACTTCACACAAATATTCTTTAGGCTGAGTCTGAGCTCCAGGACCATGGATTAGTTTTAAAGCTTTCATTACACCCGAGCAACGCCGGGCTATACTGCTAGTTTGTCTATATTTGTGTGATGAGGTAGTATTTACAATATTTACATTATTCGGACTATTGTCCTCATCTTTCTTGCCATTTGTACGACGTTTCGGCCGTTGTACGAAATTCCTAGCACCTGAAAAAAAGCCGGAGCGTACAACTGCCGAAACTTTGTACAAATGGCAAGAAAGATGAGGACAATAGTCCGAATAATGTAAATACTGAACTAAAAAAAAGAAAAAAAAAACATGTAGCAACTTAAAACTACAGTTTTATGATAAAGTAATATATATATATATATATAT